>JAKMXF010000066.1:927882-1373672 GCA_024704765.1 Oopsacas minuta | reverse complement strand
CTTCTCTATACTTCATACATTTCAATGATGATTTTGAAGTAATAAATTGCCTTGTACCAAAGGCATCATCTGATACATGGACAATACAATTTGCAAAGACAAATCTGTATACTCGTAACTTTCAACTCTGATAACAGCCTACCATAATTTATATTGTTCCAATCCTGCAGCATTGTGTGTAGTGGTCTATTGTTATAGCGTCAAAATCGAACACTACGCCAACAATTACCCCGACATCATGTTGAAACCTAATTTCAAAATACTTCGAATTTGTATAGAAAAGGTATGAAAATATGTTGAAACACCAAAAGGTGTGAAAATATCAAGTTGAAACCGATCGAACCGAATATCAGTATTCATGAATAGTACCTAACATTGAACTATTCCGTTGGAACCTTGGAAAATATACACATTAGAAAATTTTCAAATGTCAGGTTATAACTAGAGGTCACTACGAGGATACATGCCAAAAATTGGTGTCTTAATTAATTTCTAAGTATGTTAACAGGAGAGTGAAAAAATTCCTTGGGGACCAAGTGCTGACTGCTGAGTTGGTATTTCAAAGGGGCGGATGCATCATTTGGCAAATCTTTGCTATACACATACGGACTTTGTTAATAAGATAAAATATTGTATATTTTAATTTCTCGAATTCATTAGGAAAGATGACACATAGATCCCATATTTTACTCTCAAATGATGGTTATTGTTTAGTGTAAAATAGTCATGCAATGATAATAGTTTACTAGAAAAAATATATGACTACTATAAAAGTACAGTGGAACCTGCATAAACCGACACTCGTTGGGACATTTAGTCAGACTATGCAGGTGAAATTCTATTGTCGGAAGCTATTTCAGATCAGAAACACTGACATATTGCAGAGGTTTTCCGGATTATACATGTTCTCCACTGTATCGATATTTTCACAACACGCACGAATTAGGATAAATATGAAATATCGTATATTCGTAATACAAAATTTGATGCGAATTTGGCTGGTCATTCGGGTGCATATTAACATATTACAAGATACAAACAGTTACTAAACATCGTTTTGACTTGTGAATTTCCTAAAGAATGATAGAATATCTCAGGAATAATTTTAACGATCGGCTATTATCCATGGTGTGAAAAATAATTAAATTTGGCTGAGTCGTGACCTTAACTTGTATTACGTGTGTATAGTTACGTGATAATTACAGCTGTTTTAAGTTAAAAATACTTTCATTTTTCTTGTATTTCGAAGTGACAAACCGAGAAATACATAGTGAAACAAAGTTCCAAATATTACCCGCTTCTGGCTTGTTCTTAACATAAGCCGATTGAAATATCTCGCTTAATAATTAATAGCAAAATAATTCCTATGTCATCGGGATATAACACACTCATGTATGGAATAAATACACAATAAACATCACTATATATAGCTAATTTCTAAATAATCAATCCTAAAATACATCCTAAAATGGCAGTAAAACTGGTAGATCGGATATGACTGCTCATAAGGTTTACAGTCACATCGTCATAGCAATGAGAAATACATTCCTCGACCAATTAATACTAATACCATTGTGTCTGAATGAGCGAACCAGTGGACCAGTTCTATAGCCTAACTTCAGCAACCACCAGGTGTAATGTCAATATTGGATTCTTTCGTGATAGCAAGAGTAGTAAATATCTCAGAGCAAGTAGGGTGTATCCCAATGGTAGCGTCCATATCAGCTTTAGTAGCTCCCATCTTAATACCCACTGCATAGCCCTGTGTAATTTCTCCAGCGTTAGGGCTTAACACATGGAATCCCAATATCCTATTGTTATCAGCTTTATTACAAACTAGCTTAGCATAGCACCATGGATACTCAAACGGGTATCCCTTCACTTCAAACTCCTGTGTCTTAGGGATAGCGTCTTCAAGGGGTACGAATTGGCCGTGAAAAACCTCAATCTTGTCATCCCCATACACAGCCCTTGCATCCTCTTCAGCCAAGCCAATAGCACCATACTCTCGTGATGTAAATACTGTAGTGGCCACGTTAGTATAATCACATTGTAGGGTAGCGTTGTTGAAGAGACGATGAGCTAACAGACGGCCAGCATGTATAGCAACTGGTGTAAGCTCTAACTTGTCTTTTAATATATCTCCCAGCGCGTAGATATGCGTTACATTTGTTTGTTCGTAGATAGTAGGTATTTTGCCTGTGCTATCTGTAACTACTCCTGCTTTGTCAAGGCTTATATCCTTTGTACATGGACTCCTACCAATAGCAAATAGTACTGTATTACACTCAATCACCTGCTGTACTTTCTTATCAGGATCAGTAGGATCCATAGTCTCGTATGTTACCCTCAGAATGCCAGGATTCCCCGCGCTAATTTGCTCGATTTTAATAGGAACTGCTTTACGTATCAAATTGATACCATTCATGTTAGTCATGTAATCACCGATTAATTCTGCCATTTGCTGATCGAATCCTCGCAACAAGATTGAACGTACAAGTACAGTAACGTCAAAACCAGTTGCTTTCAAAAAGCCTGCACATTCCAGAGCAACATATGAAGCACCAATGACTACAGTTTTCCCCGGAGCATATGGTAAACTGAATAGATCATCACTGGTAATCCCGTACTCAACTGCTCCTGGTATTGAAGGGTAAGTAGGCCGTCCTCCTGTAGCGATAACAATATACTTACCAGTGACAGTCTTATCTCCTGTGACAGCACCGTCCTTGCCTCTTGAAATACACTGAACTGTGTGGGGATCTACCATGTGGCCCTGAGCATTGCTGTATTCCACAAATGTTCTGATTGCGTCTTTTGTTGATTGGAAATTTAGACCTTTGATGTAATTCTGTATGTTATGAACCATTGTACCCCATTCATGACCAATTGAGTCAGGAGTTTTCCAACCGAAAAGTTTAGAGTCGTTGAATTCGTGTCCTAGTATTGCAGCACGATGCATTAGTTTCTTTGGAATACAGCCTACATTCACACATGTACCGCCTAGCCCCCATTGAGTCTTGAGGCTGGAAGGAGATGGAGTAACGTAATCAAGCAATAGGACTGATGCACCTAATTTACCAGCTTCCTTAGCGCAGCCTAATCCACCTGAACCACCACCAATAACGATCAGATCGTAATCAAACTTGTCACCTGACTGAAAGGCAGGCACGCTATGTTGTAGCAGTTTCTGTTTCAGAATCCCTGTAGAGTATAAAGACAGAATCTCTTCACTACCTCCGATGGATTCACCCCATATGAATATATTAGGGACTGTGTTACGGCCTGTTAGATTAGCTAGTATCTTTTGGATTTCTGGACCGTCATCTCTCTTGTCGAGTTCTACGACGTGTGGAGTTACGTTAGCGATCTTCAAAAGCTTTTTGGTTCTCTCACAGAATTTGCAGGTTGATTTCGCGTATAAGAGAACTGGAACTTCTTTGATCTCCTTTTGGATACGATCAGCTAGAGTTCCAGCTGATGCCATTGAGAATCTTTTTGAATAAATAATAAAATTGGAATGAAAAACGAAATTCAATTTTGAAAGAGATTTTGGTGTTTTACACAAGAATAGAATAGAATTAAAACCAAACAAAGACACTTTTGAATAGGCCATTTTAGTCTGTGATATGATGTGAAATGATGCATTATTTCATAAAATAAGCGTAAAAACTGGTAGAAAATGCGAAAGTCTGCTTTTGGTTATCTTTGAAATCGAGTTTAGTGACGAACTCGAAAACCAAGCAACAATAAAGTACAATCGAATTCGGATAAGACGTGCGCCTTCGGGGAACAAATTAATACCTACGTAGTAGGTATTATTCCATTCATCCGAATCATAGGGATAGCATACATACCAACCTATTCTAACTGTTTCCCTTGATATTGATTAGAAATCCATGGATTTTCAATATTTTCCCTAGATTTCTACTATTAACGCAAATTTAATGATTTTCCCCGTTTCTAAGAGCCAGAAATTGCCAATATATTCCTTGGATTTACTAATTTTCCCCACTGAATCTTAAGTCAAATCGTTGGATGGTTGGCAAGAATGGGATTTTGTGAAAATGAACTGTTAAAATAATTAATAAAAAATTTAGAATTTCGGCCATGTGAAATAAATTACTCATCCGGAATTTCTTTGAAAACTGGGACGGCGGACGGTATTTATATTTATTTTTTATAGGCCAGTTAATATGTAAAATTTTTTGACTCTTCAATTATCTCAACCACATTCTCTCTGGGACATGAAGATATTGTATTTTTAAATCATTACTGTGCCGGCTATACAATTGTAAGTCATGGCAACCAGTATTGTAGTAAAATTTAATATTTATCCGTAGACGGTTTACGGCTAAAATAATAATTGAGTAATCGGTAAAATAGATTGGTACCGATGTGACCCAATGTACATTTATACCCACACCCAGAGTCTAGCAAAACATAGGCAATACACAAACTTATAAATTTACATGAATCAAAATAAAGTAATCTACTTTCCGTCATAATAGAACTAATACTAATAAATAAATATATATGTAAATAATAATAAAGTGAAAATCTTTATGTACATACTAACCTAATTGTTAGTATTCTCTTCACAAAAATAGTCCTTACTCTCTAGATCATATTTATAGTCGAATAATATGAAATCATTACGGAATATCTCATACAATCTCCGCCGTACATTCAGTGGAATATCACTGAAATATTGGTTACATTTGTCACGTGTTGCCTTCTTTTCAAATTTGTTGAAATACAAATGAGCGTTTGTTGCTTTGTTCTTTTGAAGATAATCAACTAACAGCTGTGACTCTTCAGAAACATAATCATGCTCTATCATTATGTCATAATGCACAGCACATGGATTACAAATACTGGATACAGGCATCCAGTGAATATCCAAATTGTATATACCACTTTCATCTACCGTATTAATTACGTAGTTCAAAAACTCAATAAAGGTGATGCCAAATTTCTCTTGTACTGAACCAAGTCGGTCTATTTGTTTGAGAATATCTTGCTTCTCTGAATCAGACAAATGTGTGTATTCTATTTCAAAGCTTCGCCTATCGTGGGGATATTTCTTCAGATAATTTGAAATAATAATAGCTTTTGCATATCTGTTCATATACTCATATCTAGGTGGATCTACGAATTTGTTACAATAACCTGAGACAAGACGTTCGAAGGGATGTCTGTGTACGAAAAATTTCGTATAAGTTTGGATACGATGTGCTATTTCTCTGAGCGGTACGAAGTGATTAGACAAAGTAATGTTATATACCAAATCCATACTAGTAGGTACATTTGGGCCTATCATCTTTGCAAATTGTATTGTCCATGTATCAGATGATGCCTTTGGTACAAGGCAATTTATTACTTCAAAATCATCATTGAAATGTATGAAGTATAGAGAAGAATCAAGCACAAGTTTGTAGTCTATTTTCTCTGGAAGTTCTTGGCAGGTCTTATTCAGAATTTCAAGACGTTCTAAGAACTTTGGGTAGACTTGTGTAAGAGGATGTGTTCCTTTCTCTGTCATAGTCTGAACATATTTCTTCGTGAAAAGTATTTGTCTTTTACTAAATTCGGTTTCTATCAATATTTCTCCATTCCAATTATTTCTGTATTCAAACCAGGAGTTGGATGAATAACTCAAAATTGTAGAAACTTTATTATTTGGTATTAGTTCTTTAAAATCTCGCTCTGGTGATGAATATAATCTTGTAAAAATGCTGGTTAGAAGTATCCATACTAGAATCAAGAATATGTAGAAAAATTGAAGTCTTTTGGAAATCATGAAATTCGGTAATAATGAATATCTAACTAGCTAATATAATGTGTGTAAGTGCATGCAAATATGTTCTCGAGACCTAACAGTTACTTGAACTGTTATAGGAATCGTTATATCTAATGATTCGGTTATGCAAAGGAAGTTGTAGATAGTCTATTACTATTAGTCGCTGCTCAGCCAATTATAAATGATAGATGGTTTAAATTTGAATCACAAGTACCCCAAAATAATCCAAATGTCCTGACGTCATCGCTTTGAACAATTACAAACTCATCATTACTGTACAAAAATTGAAAATTTCCAAATTTAGAGAACTTTTAGAATTTCTTAACGCAGAGATACGAAGTGCCGAGATTACTAACCAAAAGCCACGTAAGAGCTCCAGTATTGCCAACTGTTGCCTGAGATTTTAACTCATTAGTATTATTGGACCAGGGATAGTCTTTCACCGTGAGATTTTAACTCATCTATATTAATGCATCAGTAGCGTACTGAAAATCATCAAATATTCTAAAACAAAACAAAGTCAATTTTAACAATTTTTATGTACATTTAATAAATTACAATAATCATATATCAAATGTAGTACAGTCGACTCCGGTTAATCGGGTCACTTCTTCTTGGAACGAAATCATGCCCATAGAGCTAATACAAAATATTTTCGGTTAATCGGGCCAAAATTTGGTGAATCGGGTCAAAACCTTAGCATAATTGGGTAAAATTTTCTACTTATTAATTGGGTCAAAACTTAACTACACTTGATGTGTTCTTCCCGAACTAATTTACATATCGATACTAGTTGTACTAGATTAGACCATAGTACTACCACTGTAGGGCCTTTGCCATAATTTTATACATTTACCCATCTATATATTGTAATTTTCGGTTAATTGGGTTCTCCGCTTAATCGGGTCAAAATGCTCTGGAACCAAAGTGACCCGATTAAGCGGAGTCAACTGTATTTAATAAGATCAAATGCAATATCTTTGAATGAGTCATCCTCATCTTCCTGTGTATATGGTATATATATTTTGGCGAGAGTGTCATATTTGAGTCAAGTTACTTTGGTCAGTATACTTGGTTCGGATATGCTTGTGGCACAACCCGGTGAGAGTTTGCGTATACTTGTGTGGTGTACTTTGATCGGTAACTTGGGTGAGTTTGATCGGATAGGCTTATATTGAATTGTACTGTTTTGGCACGACACTGACCAGGACATGGGGGTTGCCATAAGAATGGTATCATATTAACCATTTACCAATTAGACGTTTTCGGACCTTCTTATAGTTTTCCCATAAATCATTTGGAATTCCAACAGCAAGAACACAAGATAGACAGGTGAACAAGCGTTTCGCCCCGGCTTGGACTCGTCAGTTGCGTTGCCTTTCTCGCAATACACTTGAGTTAGTTGAATTGGTGTATTTAAGTGGTATTACTTCTTGTTTTCGCCACTGGGGATGTGCCGTTGCAGGTCGCGTTTCCATTATCTGGGCTCGCCATGATAGGGATTGCGTTGCCTGAATAACCTCGAGCAGAGGTCCCAACAAGATTCGAGGTACCTTGCCTTTGAGCGCTTTCGAAAACACAGTAGAGTTTAATGCTTATGAATCAGTGATTTCAATAAGAGTTTTATCGCTGAAGGAGAAGGTCGGGATTTTTATCATTAAACATACTGTAGACTGGCTCATAATGGTCAGAATAGTTTGCAATGTATAGAGCAGGGTTGTTGGTGTAGTTGTTGGAAGCTCTTAAACGTGACCACCGGATTTCAGTATCTAAGCTTCCCTCCGTTCGATAAATTTTGTTGGCAACATAGATATCAGCCTCGAGTAGTGCAGAGGCTGCATCAATTCAGCATCAATGGCCCAGCTGCCATTGCTGCTCATGGAAGTACTGTTAATATGGTGAGAAAGAGGAGTAGTCAGAACCTCATTGAAGTACCAATTAATAACATCCTTCCCATCACTCACCATATAGCGGCAGATCTCACCCCGGATCTTGGCATGATACTCCTGACTTCCTAAAATGAGTTTAGACAGACATCTAAAGAGACAGTTGCCATCACGTTCAATACTGGAGCACTCCCACGGCTCATAATCTCGCACTCTACGCCCTGCCATAGTAGAATGTTGGTCAGTTGGTTGTTGGAATTGGATTTCTAACAGATTGCACTTCTCTTTCTACCACTCAGTCGTAATGGGGGAAATGATGGGGTTATCAGACTCTAGATGGTGAATATCGAGGTGTGAAAGTTCATCTACTCTTAGGTTGAATAAATCCTTTTCTATGAAATCGATTGCCTAAACTAGTATAGTTGGTAGCAACATTAGATAACTTTAACTATTCATATAAGTGACTCAAAAACATTACCAGTGCATATAACACTTTATCAAGGTAGTCCCAGGCTTGTGTAGGCCCCATGTCTGGATAGATGTGTTTAGAGAACTCCATCAGACTGTAAGTAATCTCTCTTCTCTATAAACAGAACAAACTCGTATATTCATACAATCAATATCATTTGGCCAGTATTAATTACGAAAAAATGAGAAACAGACCTATGTGAATTTGAAAGTTAAAATATATAGTTGCACTAACCATTGTTTCGGGGCTGCAATCTTTTAATACCTGATACGCGATCACATCAGGGATGCAGAAGCCTTGGTCTGAGCAGACAACCTCTAATGAGCGCGAATTACTCCCACTATTGATCACCTAATGACACATGTTAAAAAATATTGTAGAATAATAAAAAATTATTAGTTATCTCACTATAAGCGCAATGATATTTAGAGCAGGGTTGCAAAGCTGGCTCCCCTCACAATTTTAGCCATGTGCAGAAAATTCAACCCTTATCATTCAATAATTATGTATCTGGTTTGAATAATGGAATAAGTAGATCTTGAGAAAGTAAACATAAGATAAAATACTGAACAAGGTCATTGTGTTCTAGAATCTTCTGTTAAAATTACCTTGAAAAGTTTGTTTTCCTCTCCGATTACATATTGTGAAGCCTTCACACGAAAGTTCTTTTTGGCATGATATGCAATCTTAGATTGGAGGACAGCTGTTGGATACACACCTTGCGTGAAAAAGATTGTAATAGCTTCGTATTTTTCTGCTAACATCTTTTAGCTTGGAGAACGGATTCTATATGAAATGCCCGAAACAGGGTTTTCTAACTATTTCTTTGAAAGAAAAAGTAGTAAGACCACCAATAGTATAAACCTACGTAAACCAATGGAAAATGTATGTACGTAGATTCCATATTATTTACAATAGGAGTAGGAAAATGTAACTTATAAATTCACATGAATCAAAATAAAGTAATCTACTTTCAGTCATAGTAGAACTAATACTAATAAATAAATATATATGTTTAAAGTAATAAAGTGAAAATCTTTATGTAATTATTAAGTTAATTGTTAGTATTCTCTTCACAAAAATAGTCCTTACTCTCTAGATCATATTTATAGTCGAATAATATGAAATCATTACGGAATATCTCATACAATCTCCGACGTACATTCAGTGGAATATCACTGAAATATTGGTTACATTTGTCACGTGTTGCCTTCTTTTCAAATTTGTTGAAATACAAATGAGCGTTTGTTGCTTTGTTCTTTTGAAGATAATCAACTAACAGCTGTGACTCTTCAGAAACATAATCATGCTCTATCATTATGTCATAATGCACAGCACATGGATTACAAATACTGGATACAGGCATCCAGTGAATATCCAATTTGTCTATACCACTTTCATCTACCGTATTAATTACGTAGTTCAAAAACTCAATAAAGGTGATGCCAAATTTCTCTTGTACTGAACCAAGTCGGTCTATTTGTTTGAGAATATCTTGCTTCTTTGAATCAGACAAATGTGTGTATTGTCTTTCAAAGCTTCGCCTATCGTGGGGATATTTCTTCAGATAATTTGAAATAATAATAACTTTTGCATATCTGTTCATATACTCATATCTAGGTGGATCTACGAATTTGTTACAATAACCTGAGACAAGACGTTCGAAGGGATGTCTGTGTACGAAAAATTTCGTATAAGTTTGGATACGATGTGCTATTTCTCTGAGCGGTTCGAAGTGATTAGTCAAACTAATGTTATATACCAAATCCATACTAGTAGGTACATTTGGGCCTATCATCTTTGCAAATTGTTGTGTCCATGTATCAGATGATGCCTTTGGTACAAGGCAATTTATTACTTCAAAATCATCATTGAAATGTATGAAGTATAGAGAAGAATCAAGCACAAGTTTGTAGTCTATTTTCCCTGGAAGTTCTTGGCAGGTCTTATTCACAAATTCAAGACGTTCTAAGAACTTTGGGTAGGCTTGTGTAAGAGGATGTGTTCCTTTCTCTGTCATAGTCTGAACATATTTCTTCGTGAAAAGTATTTGTCTTTTACTAAATTCGGTTTCTATCAATATTTCTCCATTCCAATTATTTCTGTATTCAAACCAGGAGTTGGATGAAGAATTCAAAATTGTAGAAACTTGTACTGTGTGATTATTCGGAATTTGTAACGTGTGAGAAAGATTTTCTGTATGATAAAATGGAATTTGTTCTTTCAAATATTGCTCGGATGATAAAAATATTATTGTAAAAAGGCCTGTTAGAAGTGTCCATACTAGACTCAAGGCTATGTAGTAAAATTGAAGTTTTCGGGAATTCATATAAAGGTTTGTAAATGAATCACTAACTGTAACTGTATCAAGATGTTTTCGAAATGCCTTTTAGTTTTTGAACTGTTTATAATAAGGAAACTGATATTTATAATGATTCTGTTACGCGATTGGCTATTTATAGTGCTTTCCTAATTCAAGGAACAGAATGGACCATTTTGATACCCTAATATCCTGGACGGAACTGGCAAGTTCTACTGTGCCGATTACATAGACCCCAACCTATTGCTCTCCATATGGTGGTCATCACATCGTTTATACGGCTTATTGAAAATATTGAAAAGCAATGGTAATAGTTTCTATTAAAAAATATTACAGTAACATAACTAGGGTTGCCAGATTTTCATAAGACCAAACCCGGACATAATTTTTGTTTCCAATATTAAGATGTTGTCTATTAGTTTAGGAGGAAACTAAAGTCTCAGAAGACGTAACTTGAAAATCATACAGTAGAACTCGGTTAAGACGTACTAGCTTGGGAAACAATAAAAAGTACGTATTAACCGAGGTACGTCTTATCCCAGCACATAAATGAAAGGTACTAAAATGTAGGTCTTATCCGAGTACGAATTAGCCGAGTACGAATTAACCGAGTACGAATTAACCGAATCATTTACAATTGGTTAAATAGGAGAAAATTTCGGTTATTGGAGACAAGTACGTCTTATCCGAGAGTACGTCTTAACCGAGTTCTACTGTAATTTGTATGAAACAAAACATATCAAACATAGTGCGTAACTAAACTAACTTACTCAGGGTACAGAATAAGTGGGGAGATGGCAAAGCGAGGGGGAGTCGGAATATACGGGACCGCATATTCGATATCCTCGAGTAAGCAGTAGTGCACAAGATTTGAAAAATTATATGGATCCGAGGCAGTTATTTGTATAAATCCAAGTACAGTGGTACCTGTATTGTACGACCCCTGCCATGGGCGACTTCCTGCCTATTACGACTGATTTCTCCGGCACGGATAAAGACATTCGGCTATAGCAAACCTGTGATCAACGACCACCTGTCTTTTACGACCAGATTTGTCGGAACGCCAGGTGGTCGTATAAGACAGGTACCACTGTAATACCAAATTCATGGGTGAATAATAATTTACTAGACAGTAGGAACTGGAAAATCATATTTCAATTCCATATAAGTATTTCTAGATTACTATAGATCTGAGTTGTCAGACAAGGAATGCTGAACCATGTGTACTGTATGTACGAATAACTAGCAACTATGAACCTAATTTAAAAATCATAAGAAGTCAAAATTCTTCAAACCCGGACAAATTGGTTCCATTCCCGGACTCCGGACAAATGGCTCCAAACCCGGACGTCTGGCAACCCTAAACATAACATTGAGACTAGGATAATCAAAATATATAATTTGGTTATACAAGTTATTGCTAAGATGCATTTGGCTGGTCACTTAGGGCGTATGCAATTATACTTTAGTATAAGGCTCGGTATTGATCTCAGTGGTTTTTTGTTTGTAGTTCCGTATCCGCTCTACAACACACAACGTTTATGATTAAGAGCTGAAAATTTGTAAAGGGTCCATATACATATAAATATCTACCTATACCACAAGTACTCAATATTTCCCCCATTCCACCAGTGTTATTGTGCAGATAGCAAGCCACATAATAACTGTCACTGCAATAATTCAAACTATCATTTACAAGTTGACAAGTGGCATTTATGTAACATACACATATGAAGAGGTGAAGGAATAATAAACACAATCTTACCATGAAGCTAATCAAGTTTTACTTCAAATGTTATTGAATCGATGCCTATATAAGTAATTTAGTATAAGAGAATCTTATTATATATTTTGATTGAAAATTACATGCAATCTATATGTTATTGGGGTTGCTAGCAGCCCCAGAGGAATTGTCAGCAACCCCAATGAGGTAGAGCTAGCTACACCTCTGCCCGTATGTATTATGATATTCTGGTAAAATATGTTGGATTGAAGGGCTATACAGTCGAGTCGGAGCTCTGAGATTCGGGTAGTCGCGTCAGGAGGGTGCCCGAATCTTAGAAATAACATTCTTTAAATATTGTGATTTATCGAGATGCATCAAAATTGTCAAAACAAAAGATACTTTAACGGCTTTTGGTTATTTAACCTTTTTGAAACTTGTTATGCCTGGAGATCACCTCTACTTTTAGTTAAATTCAATGGTAGTAGTCAATTGAATTTCAAAGATTTTCGAAATCTGGTAACCGGATCTTGGAGGTTCGACTGTATTTATGTTTACTATTTATGTGATAAAAACAACAAACACAGTTAACTTTCGTTTTAACGAGTACGGTTGCCTCGATACACTCGCTTATAGCGAAGTAATAATCGCAGTCCCTTGAGCTTCGATATAACTGGAGTTAACTGTAAAGAGCTAAGAAGCAACGAAATTGTTTTTGATTTGAACATTTTATGATAATAATCAGGTTATTCTTTTAAAGCAGTACCCTATGATAATATACAGGATCTGTCACCAAAATGTTGGTCTCCCCTGAAAATTGGTCCGGAGACCAAAATTCTATGGAAAAATGGTCCATGTGACCAAATTTTTGGGACCAATTTTCCAATGTCAGATTCACTATACTAAGATTTTGCTCCTTGTACTCAACAGTCCATAAACATATTGCAATTTCTATGGGAAATTTTGAAGTGGCATATTGATATTGTGTCAGACCAAAACCTTACCAAGGTGTAAATCTACAGGTTACAAAAAGGTATATCTTTGCTGATAATCCTTTCTTTTGTGATTGTAGTCTCAGATGGACTTCTGTTGTAATCCAATACCGTGTGTATTTCATATCTTCTTACTGTCTGGAGCCTAGTAGAGTATACCGTAGCTCTATCTCTACACCGAGTTTGTATACCAACTGCACTGATAATGGATTATACAGCTGTTTTAGTGGAACTGTAATTTGTCCAAAAGGTTTTATATGTCGTGACACACCGACTGGTGCTGCATGCACTTGTGAAGATGGTTATATCCTGCACAGTACCGGAGAATGCACTGATGAGGACGAATGTAAACTTGAACAAAATAATTGTGAACAGAACTGTAAAAACACGATCGGATCTTATGAGTGTCATTGTGATATAGGATATGTGTTGGGCGATGATGGAATATCATGTTTGGACATCGATGAGTGTATTGCAGGCACAGATATCTGTACAAATGGTAAAAAATGTATCAACACACCAGGAGATTACATCTGCACCGAAGGAGAATGTATTGAGAATTGTGTTAACTCTACTTGCAAGTGTTGCGCTGGATACAGACTGGATAATAACAGTCTACATTGTGTTGATGTTGATGAGTGTGTGGAGTCTATCGATAACTGTCAAATGAACTGCCAGAATACGGAAGGTAGTTTTCAGTGCTCTTGTAGTGAAGGGTTCCAATTGACTAATGATACTGAATGCTTGGATATCGATGAGTGTCTAACGAATAACGGAGATTGTCAGGATGTGTGCATGAATTTGAATGGCAGTTTTTACTGTTTGAAAGCTAACATTTCTACATTAGAATACTATCAATGTGATGAGTACGGATATCCTAAATATTGTACAAGTCTACTTGGTGCAACTTGTGAATGCTGTAAAGGTTATAGAATGGAGGATGGACTCTGTTTGGACATTGATGAATGCGAGGAACAGACTTATGGCTGTGAAATGTTATGTCTGAATACAAATGGGAGCTATAATTGTGCTTGTGAGATAGGATATCAACTAGCAAACCAAACCAATTGTATAGATATTAACGAATGCTTAGACAATAATGGTGGGTGTATGGTGACGTGTTTGAATAACGAGGGTAGCTTCAGCTGTTTGAACACGAATTTCACCAATCTTTAAATTCCTCAAACCTATTCAGGCGTAAATGGATACATTCTATCAGCATTTCTTGCTGTAATACTTTTGGCAGGTATCCTTGTAGTCTTATATACACTAATTATCATTACAATGTGAGGATTATTGAAGAACAGTAATCAGCGAATTTCCAAGGAAAATGAAATTGAGATGCGAGCTAAAAATCCCAAACAAATACTTAATGTATTTGAGAGAGTGGACACATCGGATGACGTCATGAGTGGGACAGCTGTTGAGTACCCTGCTCATGTAGCTTTATAAAGATACCTTAATTAATTATATCGCAAGATATAGTAATTGTGTAGAAGATATATAGATTATGCATTGCAATTTGTTAGTTAGTTTTTTGTTGGAACTGTATTTTCCTATCTTTTCATGTGCGTTGTATACCTTTATCATTACATTATAAGGCTTGATTCGCCATATTCTAGAGTGCTGCGCTAGCTGCTAGCTGCCTAAAGTATATATTCGTAATTACGAACACAGTTAATACGACGCTGGATACATTGCTACGATCTTTATGAGACGAAATACATGTACATACGTAGTTATAATGTATTTAATATCTATATCATATTTCAAATAATTATAATCAGAATGATACGAGTATATGCTCATCAGAATAAATATATTAATCATATAATTACTCAGAATTTATTATCAGTAAAGTGAAAGTAATTTTGTACACCATTTCAAACTACTTACATGTACGCATATAAGCTCAAGAGCACAACATGAAGTTACTGTTATTGTTGGTTTGCATAGCAGCGTTTATTTACTGTGTAGCTGGAGAGTGTCGCGTTGTCCCGAGCAGTAAGAACTATTGCAATTTACTAGGAACTATTACAAGATGCTATCTGTACAGCAATACTGAAGGAGAGGTAGGCGAAACATTGACTAATTGTACGTATAGCTCGTCTAATCTACAATTGTATATCTACATGTATTCGACAGAAAATCTCGATATCGATCTTAAATTAGGGAGTAGTATTCAGACAATTTCATTTTCATTGAGTCAAAATATTGTCGTAAACATCAATGCCACGATTACACAGGCGAATATCACTAGGATATATTTCAGCAGGAATTCATTCCAGTTCAAACAGCCTGACTTTTTCAGATTTTTTCCCAATTTGGAATCACTCTATTCCTACGCTTACCTCGATTTCAAATATCCCCAAACCTTTACAATGTTAAACCAACTCACGTATTTTAGAATACTTCCTCCATCAGGGTATACTCAATGGAAATTTATGTTTAAAACTAATGCATTCAGCGGTCTAAGCAATTTGAAATATATCGATTTGGTGAGAGCAGAAATCACAGATGTCCGTTACACATTTCAAGGGTTAACCGGTCTGACACATCTTGGACTGGAAGGTAATGAAATCACCGAGCTAGAACCAGGTGAGTTCAGAGACCTGGAAAGTCTTAATGATTTGGACTTAGACGGGAATGGCATAAGGGTAGCGAGTCCTGACGCTTTTAACGGACTTACAATGTTAAATCAACTTTCACTCAGTGGTAACCCATTATTCCCGTTACACTCGATATACCGCTTAACTACGTTAACCATGCTACAAATAAATTATAATTCATACAAAACTCTATTACCGGAACCATTCGAGCAACTCAATAACCTGGCTTATATATATGCAGACAATCCATTCTACTGCGATTGTAGCTTACGTTGGACATCTGTGGTGAAACAGTACAATTTGCAGATTATCTCAGCTGTATGCATGGAATCTAGCAAAGTATATCACACAGCTATCACTACAGAAGCACTGTACACTAATTGTACCATTTATCGTTCGTATGAATGTTTTAACAATATTTCATGTCCTGAAGACTTCGTATGTCGAGATAATACTAATGGAACTTCGTGCACATGCAGTGATGGTTTCATTCAACGAACAGAAGGTGTATGTACTGATAGAGATGAATGCTCTATAAACGCTAGTTGCGAACACAATTGCACTAATACTAAAGGTTCCTATGAGTGCTCTTGTGACGTAGGATATCAGTTATCAGCTGATGACAGATCGTGTGAGGATATTGATGAGTGTGACATTGGTATAGGAGAATGCGTGAATGGTGAGGTTTGTGTTAATACAATAGGGAATTATGCGTGTAGAGAATCTGGTTGTGTTCAGTCTTGTAACAATCCACAAGATCATTTCTGTACTTGTTGTAATGGGTATCTTCTCGATAACAATTCTCAATGTATTGACATTGATGAGTGTGAGGAGTCAATTGACGAGTGTGACATGAACTGTTTTAATACCAATGGTAGCTATCAGTGTTCTTGTGATGCTGGCTTTCAATTAGTGAATCAAACAAAGTGTCTGGATATAGACGAGTGCCTTGTGGAGAATGGAGGTTGCAAAGATATATGTTTGAATACCATCGGCGATTTTAATTGCATCAACATTGATATTTACACATTAGAATTTGATGCGTGTAATGGGTCTGGCTACTCTCTTTACTGTGACAAGTTCCTAGATTCAACTTGCGGTTGTTGCCATGGTTATACATCGCAAGGTAATCATGAATGTGTCGATATTGATGAATGCCAAGATTCAACACACCATTGTCAAATGACTTGCATGAATACTGATGGTAGTTATATATGTTCATGTGAAACAGGATATCAATTGGTGAATAAAACAGAGTGTTTAGATATTGACGAATGTTTGACCGGAAATGGAGGCTGTTTATATATATGCCTAAATAGTATAGGTAGTTATTCTTGTGTCAGCCTGCCTGAGGAATATTTTGATGTAAATCAGTTCTTTATAGCATCTCTAGTATTCTTAGTTGTAATTATCCTTGGGATAACTGGGATATTCGTAACCATAATCAGTATTGTTCTAATCCGCGGAAAGATTTTGAAAAACAAGAAATTCAACGCAATGCACCAACAACACATAACAATAGAACGTGAGAGTGCCTATGAAATTCCATCTAGGTCTATAGACGAGGGAGCTACACTGCTTGACAAGGTTAACACTACAGATGACGTCATTAGTGAAACTTCTATAGAGAATTATCCAGCCCCACTCTAATATATACTCAGGATAATATGCAGTCAATAGTATGAATGAATTTCTTGAATTACTGCGATGTTGTAATCGATTCAATCTATTCTGTTTACAAACATTTGGTTACATTTGTATTTAGTATCGACCTTTTGTTTTACGTAGATCTTTGAAATGTTGGAAATATATACGCAGGCCCTTAGCCTCGGCAATCATACCCGTCTGGCTATTGAAAATTTTGTGAGTGTTAACCGAAGTTCTATAAAGCTATTTTTCATGATCCAATCCGATCCGACCAGTAGAATAAAAAGCTCAAACGAATCTACCCACCGATCAGCCAGTCAATCTCAAAACAATAAAAAAATACTAAACCGTGCTATATGTTGATACGTAACAATGATGTATTTTAAAACCGGTTTGGCCATAGACGAATTGACCAGACTCGAGACTATGCCCTGATGCATAGTACCTCTACTTCCCATCACTTATGACCACAATTCAGAACAATTTTTTGATAATGACTATGTATGCCCAATTGTTATAGCATACAGCTACAGGCACGTTTCTCATATGTAAATTTACGTTGTTTATATAAAATAAGATAAATAAATAGTTGAAGCGTAAAATATACGTAGAGACTTGCTCTTAATGGCTATCAAGGGATGCTGATTCCAAATTTCTCTTTGTAAATTCTTTGTTGTTTTATTAGGCATGAAAGGCACAAAGTGTTCGCAAACTGCGCAGCACGAGCAAGCGAAGCGGCTCTTAGTATAAAAATGTATCCAAGCAATTAAAATATGAAACAATATTTTCACACCAAATAAATATCTCTAACTAGGGTCCAAGGACCATGATCAAGGACTATATACATTGACAACCTTGCTATAAAGGTGCCTAAATCAACATGAAAATATTCGAATTCTAAATCACACATGAACTAATTAGGAGGTTGTACATCAGCAATAGGAGCTGGGTAAATCTCCATAGAAGTCTCACTGATAGTATCAGAAGTATTCGTCTTTTCTAGAAGGACTTCATTTTCCGTGGCATCTTTCGAAGGAGCTTCATGCACATGCACTCTCTCAACGGGTTTCGGAATAGGTTGAAATACTGCTTGGTATGTATTCTTCTTCATCCGTCTACGTATTATCACAAGACCTATGGGAAATGCAATCAGTAGCGAAATTATTACCAAAGCTAAAATCGCGACTATCGCAATCAAAATTGTGTTACCACGACTTGAGGAGCATGTATAACTCCCTTTTGAGTTTATACATGTATCGTCACATCCTCCGTTGTCAGTTAAGCATTCATCAATATCCAAGCATTCACCGTTTAGGACTAATTGGAAACCTAGCTCGCATAAACAAGAATAACTACCTTTTGTATTCTCGCATTGCATATCACACAAATTTGGAGTTTCCTCGCACTCATCTATGTCAATGCATTGGGAATTGTCGTAAAGACGATACCCATCACAGCAAATGTAAGCTGGACCTTGTAGATTGTTCCAAGACTGAACACAATCAGATTCTCTACACGCATAATTCCCTATTGTATTAACACAAACCTCACCATTCACGCATTCTCCTATACCAATGTCACACTCATCAATATCCTCACACGATCTGTCATCAGCTGATAACTGATATCCTACGTCACAAGAGCACTCATAGGAACCTTTAGTATTAGTGCAATTGTGTTCACATATACGTGGTGACCCTGGTGTTTGTTGACATTCGTCTTCATCTGTACAGTCTCCTGTAGATAGTAAGCTGAATCCATCAGCACATGTACATGCATAACTGCTAGCTGTGTCACGACATACGGAATCAGTGGGACAAATTGCTGTTTTACTGAAACAATTGTAAGTTTCATCCCCGTGTACAATTTGTGTACAAAGTTTCTGATGTAATCGGCGTTTGATACACTTTCCCAGGTTCTAGACAATAAGCAGATTGAATAGATAGACTATACTGAGATATAACAGATGTCTAGCGTAGACTACAGTCACAGAAGAATGGATTGTCAGCATAAATGGTGGAAAGAGAAGCTAATTGTTCAAATGGTTCAGGAGGGAGTGTACGATAAGAGTTATAGTTAATCTGTAGTGTAGTGAGAGAATTCAATGTATGCAATGTATTTAATGGGAATTGTGGGTTGCCACTCAATGACAAAGACTCTAAGGCAGTCAATCCGTTTAAGGCTCCATCGGTCACTTCCTTGATGCCATTCCCATCTAGGTCTAAGTGTGTTAAACTTTTCATATCCCTGAAAGCATCCAGTTCAAGTTTCGTTATCTTATTTCCTTCCAATCCCAAATGGTAAAGTCGTGTCAGTCTATGGAAATTGGATGTAATATCAGATATGTCAGCCCTTATGAGATCAATTGAAGTTAGTTGTTTCAAACCTCGAAATGCGTCTATTGTTATGTCAAATTTCCATAACTGTGAACCAACTGGTGGATTAATATACACACTGTTCAACTGGAATAAATTCCTGAAATTTTGAGGATAGTCGAAATCAAGGAATGCATCAGAGTAAAAATTTTTCAGATATGGAAAGTTATCGAAGAAATTAGTTTGTTTGAAATGGTATGCCTTGTAGTGGAAAACTAGATTAGTTAGATAATTATTCATTATGCTAGCGTTAATGTAAACAGTGGCATCTTGATAAAGCGAAAAAGTCAAACTTGGTATGTTGCTACTCGTGAAGCTGAGGTCGATGTTTATGATCCCATTAAAATAAATGCGGATTTCTTGAAAGTAACGATAATGGTTGTTTTGATAATGTGTCACGCAATAATTCAACAGCTCGCCTACATCACCTGTTGTGTTTGAATACAAGTAACACACATAATAATCACAATAATTACTACTACCTGAATGTAATCTACAATGTCCTCCACAATATGAAAAGAGATTCACAAAGATAGTTATTAGCAGAATCAACCTGAATAACATTATGTATGATGTATAGACACATTAATTATGATATATCAACCATTAATTTATACGACGCAGTACATATGTAGTTTAAGTAACATGAGACTATTATATTACTAAAGTGATTTAATATCGAAGATAACTAAGTTATTAATATTCTCTTAAATTCGCCAAACGAGGTTGTTTCATTTACAAACTAAAGATTTGTTTAACTTTTTGATTGAAAAATCATAAAAGATTAAGACAATTTAATTAGTAGTCAGATTCTATGCTTTCGACAAAGATTTGTAAAATTTTGGTTAAGCGTGACGTCATTGTTTTGATAAATACTCAGGAGTTTGGGGAATAGATTGTAATTAGTAAATTACTTACAAATTTTTAGTTTTGTTAGTAAATAAGGCCCCAGGTTTGCATTATACTCAATTTCTCTCAAATCTAAGAATCAGGTAATAATATTCCTGTTTCTTGTGGGTACTGTTAAACCAGTGGCATAGCCAGGTTGTGTGATTAGTTGGTGGTGCGCAGGTGGCGTGAGAAATTTCGGTACTACAATGTATAGTAATAACTTATAATTAATAATGTACATACATATAATGTTCCAATGATCAAGCTGCTTGTGAAATATATTTTATCCATTATTATCCATCAAGTTATACGTGAGGTGCCGGGTAGATTTTCAGGATAGTGTACAGCCGCACTAACTTGGCTGCGCCCCTGGTAGGACTACGAGCACAAAAAGTGAGAAAAGCACATCAAATATCAAGCAAATAGATTTTCATATGTTGAACAATTCTAATTAACTTCCAAATATGACAAGGATATGATAAACTAGATATTTTCTTGATTACAATACCTTCACTTACGAACTTTAAAATTACAGATATTTTATATAGCCTAATTCTCATATATATTTAAGAGAAAATGGAATCAATTACTCGTTCGTTGGTAAATATATATTTTGAGATGTGATCACTCGATGGGTCATGGATCATCTGTCGAACCAGACCCATCGACTCATGGTCCACTCTGCCTATAGCCTGCCTATAGTTGAAGTGCTGCACAGACAGTTACTACACAATCCAGTTAAATAGCGTGTGCTTTATAAAGAAACGAACAAATTTCATGATCGAGTGAGTATATAATATATTATTGAGTAGAATAACAGAGAGTATATTTAAGTGATTGGGTTACGGATGATATTGAAAGACACAATTCATTATAGGTTAAATCCGAGTCGTTTTTGTGTCTCACCTCTACGATAGCCTCGTCTTGGTACTTGGTTATGAGGAATGTAGGATGGCATTTCAATAGCAGTAGCGTCTCTTACTTGAAAACTAGGACGTATACCCCCCTTACCGTCATAAATTGGACCATGACCCCCACCTCCTCCTGATTTAGCTGCCTGGACTAGCGGATAAATGTTAGGATTTTCCTTGTGGACTTGTTCTATAAGTTTTGTACTGTAATTTTGAAATTGTTTCTCTTCCTGTTTCAACATTTTATAGTTGAGATCTGCAATGAATTTATTGTCGTCACGTTCAGTTTGTTTCTTCTCATACTCGAATTTTACTTGATCCATTAAATTCTGTTGCAAACATTTAGACTCTTCAATTTGTTCTAAATGAATTTTTGCTTGTTGTTCATGGAAACGGCGATCCGCATCAACTCTCCTGCTAAGTTCTTCCCTCCCTTTCTCAATTTCTTCTGTTTGGAGTCTTTCCTGTTCACGTAAAACCTTCTGGGCGTGTAATTTGCAATCTTTAGTCAGCTCTTCTCTATTTTCAAATTTTACCTAGAGACATAACAACCATCATAAAATGATGCATGGCATCATCATTGAGTCAGGGCGGGTAAAGATGATGTCATGTCAGGGGAGGCACTTGAGGTTCCAAGGTGGTGATGTCCTCACCTATAATACGCCCAGATAATTTCAGGGCTTGTCCTGGTCTATATACGCCTAGGTATCATGTATAAATTAGAAATAGGTGCATAGATAGTTATCAAAGTGTCAGGTTGTTTCATCTATTGTATATTTTTAGCAAAGATTGAAACCGCTCGAACCGAATATCAGTATTCATGAATACCAGCCGAAACGAATACTGGTAATACTCGGTTTAGAGCAATAGAGTTTAGACCAACCGAATGCTGAATACTGAACTACTTGCCAAATAGTATTCGGTTTCAACCTTGATTTTTAGGCTATAGAAGTGTACAGAAAATTCAAAAAAATCGAATGATGAGATTTTGGTTGTCAAAGCAATTATTCCAAAGTTTTAAATATGTATACCTTGCCACTATTTTTATAGAAAATTTTACAGTAGCATTAGAAAATAATTAAGAAAATAATTAACGGGTATCTCAGATGATAAACATATATTGGAAATGAATTTTGTACAAGAAGCTACAAACATAGCGTACGTATATTAGAGTGGTGAATATCACAGATACCTGTTCTTGTTTCTGTCTCTTTTCTTCTCCCTGTCTCTGAGCTTCTGCTATTCTCAAGTCTTCAGTGTCTACCTGTTGAGCCATGTGAATCGACAACTTGTCTATCAGGTGATCTTGTAGGTTACGCAGCTCACCTTAAATGTTTGAAGTTAATTAAGTCAATGAATAGTTAAGGTTTGGTCATGCCCTGAGAGAAAGATAAAACCCATGTAACTTTATATACTTTCTCTGCATGTATAATCTGACAGTTGGGATTAGACATGCATCAAGACTTATAGATCTATAGCATATACAAACTTTACTATAAATAATAATAATCCTTCAATAAAGCTCGGGTTCTCTAGCGCAAGCAAGATAAACCCAATCAAATCTTCTACTCATCATGCTGGTATATTCTCAGACAATTTGACATTCCTACATCAACATTTGAGATTTTATGAAGTGTTGAAAGTTTATGAGTAAAAAATAGAAAAATCTTTTTAGAATAAATACTAATTCTTCTGACCCCCTCATGGGATCAAGTGTGATGATGCTATTTAGTATTTATTTCCCTAATGTATATGTTTGTTGTTGTTGTTTACGAATAAAATGACACCAAATTATGAAATTTCAAATATTGATAGAAGTTTTCCCCTCTATACAGAGGTAATCAAGTATGCTGAATTGAATTCGAATCTTCCCTTCCTTCTTCCAATGAAGAATACAATCTTTCTTCTATTGGGTAAGGTTTGATGAAGAACTACAGGACATCAGTCACACTAACTACAGCTTCCATCAAATTCTATCCAAATAATGTCTTCAAACTCACCAAATTAATCGGTAGACAACACACAATTCAACACGTGACAGATGAAACACACAGAGAAGATTGCGATAGTAACCTTGTGTTTTAAACTTACATTATTGTATACATTTAGTAGTAAATTAGATTTCAATAGTTTGTAATTATTATCCTTCATAATGTTGAGTATAAAATCGTTGGCAAAAGCATAGCGAGGTTAATCACTGACGTCAGTATTTCCAGACCGAAATCGCGCATCTCATAGCTCTACCGTGGACCTGGAAGGGCAATCCATGTGCACAAAATCTCCTACAACTTGTTGTAACTAAGTACTAGCTAGATACCAAGTTATGCGCCAAGGTATTTGTAAACTCTCCACTTCAGGTTAAAAATTGTCTTATTAGAAGCAATATTTGTATGCTACAGTAGAACACGGATAACTCAGTTTCCATTCATTATAAGATACAGATCAACTTCTATAAGTGGGGGACCTCTATATGTGTGGCAATCTTGGTCCATCTTCATTCATTTCCATAGAAACGAAGCTCTATAAGCGGGAAGTGGGGCAAACTTTAGAGGAAATTATGCCTCACACCATTGAAATTTACCTCTATAAGTGGGGAATTATACGATAGAGTTTATTGAGTAATCAATTTTTGTGTAAAATTAGGAAAACACCTGTTATCACTATGTTGAATTGAAATTTTTCGGTTTGTCAGAAGAAAATTTCTTACAAATTTGATATTCAACCAACAAACTTAGGGCATATTCTTATAATCAAATATCACTGAAAACACAGTCGTTGGATGAAGTGACTATAGATATTTACTCATAAAGGACATTTGCGTTTGAAAGTATAAATGAGGAATGTGAGTTATCAGGAGATTCGCCGGCCTGATCTCCCTCACTTGTAGAGGTTCTACTATAATCTATATTCAGATATATACTATCTACTGTATGCTGAAAGGGAGTGTGAATGTATAGATCAGAAACATACAACGATTACGTAATCAGGTTAAGATTTCAGTATTTACAGTTGAAATATGAAGTTGTATTATATATGAAAATAGCCTCTGTTTAATGCTAGAATTATCGCTATAATAAATAAGGAAGAGAAAGATAGCTAATATTCGGTTTAAGCGGTTTCACCCTTGATATTAACACACTAATATAAGTTGTTAGAATTGTTGTTCTTACCTAATAGCTCTTTTTCCTTAGCCTTCCTCTTTACCACCATGTCACGCTTTGTAGTCACAAATATAGCATTCCTATTCTCCTCTATTATTGCCTTCTGTTCAGCAGCCTGTCTAGCTTCCTCCATCTTAACCTGTTGATGTTCCAGCTCACTCCTGTACTCAATCATCTGTTTTCTCTTTGCTTGTTCTTTCAGATCTTCTTCCTTAAGATATTCCTCAGCTAGCCTGTCTAATTCTTTCTGCTCTGTCAGTTGCTGTGCACGGTCACTTTCAGCTGTTTCAAGCTTTGATTGAACTTGTTTTAGCTGTTCTTGTCTGCAAGCAGCTTCCTAAGATAATCAGTTTAATCATGATAATTTGCCAGAAAGATTGCAACGCCTATACGTTGAATTACAGTGGAACCTGAGGAGTGGGCCTACGAAGCGGGAATCTCTCACAAACGGAGGGTAAATAGGCTTCAATTACATACATCAATTTTATACAAATGAACCTCTGAAAGCGGAGAAGCGGGGACCAAATTTTGAGGCCCAACCTCCTGGCTTCGGAGGTTCTACTGTGAACCGAGTAGCCAGTAAACAGAATTATGAAATAACTATGTAAGATCGGCTATATATAGCAGAGAGGGGACCCAACAACTTTTTCATGACCTGACAGACCGGCAATCCCAATAACTAATAGTCAAAGCAGGAGAAACCAGACAAGGTTTTGTCCATTTCTAAACCATGAGGAAAATATACAAAATATCCAATAAACAAATAATTGAAGATATTTACAGCTAATATCCTATTTCTCTACCAATTATACGAGTTTTGAGGACAAAATATTTGTGTAATTAAAATAATACAATTTCAACTCTAGTTTTATTAATCGAATTTTACACGAGACACGAGAGTAGATTACGTAGTAGAAAGTCTGAACTAGATGTAATTGGTCTAATTAACAACCTGATTATTACAATCAATCTCATATAAGTGGAATTAGACCTAGGTATAATGGAGCCTACAGTTTAAGTCTCGCACAATGGGAAAAATTTGGGACCGAGAAAAAGTGTTCACTTGTTGGAGGTTTTACTGTATAGACAACTTGGCTAACGCGTCATTCTTTCCAAGTTTCAGGCCAGGCCGTGGGAGGACAAAATTTGTAAGTATCTACAAATCAGTATGAATAATAAGAATTAATTATTATGAAGTTGAATGGAAAATAATTGTGACAATCCTGTTCCACTCACCCAACAAAGTCTCCTTCATACTATCATAACTAACATTAGTATAATTTCAAAAAATTCAAAGAATTTGAATGAGATTTGATACTCAGAAAGAGTTTCAGAATTGATTCAATAATTCACCATAGAATATATCTACAATCACTATCAAATATCTTCAATATTGAATATTAAGAAATTAAATATTTTCACAAAAATTTTCTTACAAAATGACAGTTAAGCAAATATTAAGTTTGTTAGTGAAAAATGCACGGCAGGCATCCGACCTGAGTGGAACAGGCCCCCAAAGGACCAACGCCTTTGCAACTTTATCAACTCATATCTAGTTACTGTCATTAAGAGGAAATAAACTGATTAAACTACAATAAAATATGAGAAGAAAATGAACAGATTTATAATTAAATAATACATTTAATAAAGTAAAATGATTACACAAAAGTTATTAGACGAATTCAGTAATGCGTAAATGTTTTGTACAGATTTTGTTATAAGAAAGTAATTATATGCTAAGCTTATGGCTTAGTAATGAGTAACAATCTACTCATAGACTAAATATATAGTCGTCAGATTGGTTGTAATTATATATATTGCTTTTACAAAAATACTCTCCTTATATGATTATTAGTTATTTAATCACATATGGTGGATTTAATGTATTTATATTTTATAATACTAGCTTTCGCTAGCTAGGTCACTGCGGGATGGGCGGAATTTCCTTGAGCTTTGTCTACTGTCTTAGCATAAGTATCAAACAGCTACATTTGTCGTGCTTTTGGGTCGCTACGCGACGGGATATACTCGACACTACGTGCCTTGAGGTTAATTTTTTACTATCCATGGTCCATCCAAATTCCATTTAATGGCCTTCTGTGGTGATATTGGAGCTCTTACGTGGCTTTTGGAATTTGTGCCAAATTAGAGTTTCACAAAATATTTTGTATTTTTCGAAAGAATTCCCCACGAAAATAGTTACTTGAGGCTAGATCATAAGGTTGTGTATCCCAACCTGTTGTGAAGTGGATCTCTATATCAATAAATTACTGAGGACCTCCTCTCATATACGACTACACTTTTTATGCAGGCCAAGATTGGGAACACTATGCATCATAAAATTCATCTAGGCACGTACCTCGAGCGGCGAAACATCTACACATAAATACTAAGATATTACCATTTGAAGCCACAACAAGTACAGTCAACTCCTGTTCTATCGAACATGGTTATATAGAAATACTCGCTTATATCGCAGTCGTAAATTGTACAAAGATAGTCCCAAACATTCAAAGTAGTATATTTTCAATTTTTCATCAGTTATATTGAAGCTCAAGGGACCGCGATAATTACTTTGATATAGCCGATGTAATTTATAATACTTTGAAGGTTTGAGACCATATTTAAACAATTTTGGACTTGGATCTAAAGTGGTATTTCTTATCCGTGTTCGATATAACGAGAGTTAACAACGTATTTGATCACCATACTTCTTTAATCCTATGTTCCTTCTTCTTTTTCTCTTCTAATTCCTTCACTTCCCTCTCCTTCTTTTCCAACTCAATAAACTTATCATCTCTCCTAGCTCTCTCAGTCTCAATATTTTGCTTAAGTTTAACTTGTTGATGTCTCTCCTTCAATACCTCGCTGAGTACCAGGCCTCTGTGTAGATGCTTAACTCTATCTGTTTGGAAGTAACGTAGCTGATTTGCCTTCTCTAGCACAACCTTCTTCTCTTCTGATCTGAGAGAAATATTGAGGGAATTATCAAGGAAATTATTAATACAATGAGAACCTGGATGAAACTTTGCGGATCACAAAAAAAGGAATTTTGGCAAATAAGATATTCTCATGTAACATAATATATATATATCTCAGAGCGAGGAAGCTAGGATGAATATTTGTCTTAATCTAATAGCGATTACTCTATGGCGATGAAGCAACGATGAAAAAGCAAGGAAGCATGCCCCATCTGACTCAGTGCTAGTTACGCCCTTGAGATATTATTGTGAAGCTGAAAATAGCATTTTGTGCCAAGAATATTCAAGAAAATCATATAGTCAAAACTAATTCTATTGACTTATAGTAAAAGATCAGCATCAAACATCATAAAAGAGAATGACAATGGCAATTGGCAACCTAGCTATAGGAATAATAGTATATAGCGTTTGAGATCATTTATCAATAGTCAGATCGTATCAGTGCTCACCTATATTTCTCTTCTTCTGCATCAAGTCTCTGTCTCTCTAACTCATCTTTCTCAGCTTGTATCCTCCTAGCTTCTAATTTCCTCAATCTATTCCCTTCAATAGTATTGTCCCATTTCTTCACGATGTCTCTAGCCTTTTGTTTCAATGCTTCCTTCTCTTCTTGCCTCCGTTTTGCTAATTCTGTCTTACGTTTTCTCTGCTCAAGACTACTGTTAGTCATTCTACGTAGTTCGTGCTCAGGGAGTATCAATATCTTCTGGTTAGGATCGTATAGTTGAGTCAAGGCATCTGAGGAAAAGGTTCGATCATTTACACCCATTCTGTGTTCTCTTCTCTTGGGTACTCCAATAGACATTTTGTGTGACGTAATAATATGCTAGTGGCTTTCAGTACATATGTAATTCTGTATCTTGGATAAGTAATGGAAAACAGGCGCAGTAATTTGACAAAAATGGTCCCTTATAAGCTTATTAGATTATTTAGATATGTAACCATGGATATTGGATTCCAATATTTATGTTTTATAGAAGAGAGTGGCTACAGTACCGGTGTAACAGCCTAGATTAACCTCCCAACCCAGTTTAACCCCGGGTATAGTCTGGGATAGCCTAAATTAACCCCCAGGTATAAACCGGGCTAGCCCAGATTATACATTTTAGCCCAGGTTATACCCTCAAATGGGGGTATAATCTGGGCTGGCCTAGATTAATCCCGGGGCTTAATCTGGACTAGCCAAGACTATATCCGGGAAACTGGGTTGGGAGGCTAATCTAGGCAGTTACACCGGTGCTCCAAGGTGAACTTGCACAATCCCGGTACCGGTACTGTAGCCACATCGTTTATAGAAATCGGCCTATAATCCCGCATCATCTATTGTTATATATTAGATAACCATATTGTGCATTTCTGCAATTACAGCAGGCTTGCCAAATGGTCAGACGGGTCAGCTCATGAACTCTTACCTGACCCATTAATTACGGAATATAAGGACCTCCTGGAATCGACAATATTTTAGGCACCAGGGATAAATAAGAAGTGCAATCTGCAATGAAGTGGATTCAAATTACAGCTAACGCGTAGCTCATAATGTAGATTATTTATTGTAGCAATAATCAATTTTCGTATATTATTATGATCAATGAAATTCTTCTAAAATTATTCCACATTTAAAAAATATTTCCAGGTCGAAAAAATCAATATTGAAACCAAATACAGTTGATATTCAGTTGAGTTAATAGGAAGCTTTCACAATATATCATAAAAATGATATAATGGATTCGAGGATGCATTGTTTTTCATTGGAGAATATTGGATTCCTGAAAATTCCACTATGCACCAGCAGATTTACCGAAATTTTATAAAGCATGCATAAAATCAGCAAAATTTGGAGCTACAGGCTCATACGTGGTTTCATTCGAAGCCTTCTGACAATTTTCTTTTTCCATGTACCTTGCGTTTTCGGTTTATATATGCGCACAGATATAATGAAAATCCGTCCAGAATTGGCCCGAAATGTGACAATGAAGAATAATTTGGCCGATTATATTTTGGATGCTAAAAAATCGGTCAATCTGCTGGTGCATCCTTGCCAACTGTCCCGCGATCTTTATCAGTGTCATAGAGGAATAATTCAGATTCACATTTGGGAGAAGGGAAATACAATGGAAGACACAATGGAATATACAAGAAGATAAAATATAGGAAGATCGTCATATAAATAGGAAAAAGGTAGCAATAAATGTTTTGTAATTTATCATAACATACATATCTCATGAAGATCAATTCTTGCCACAAGTCATTGGAAACAATCATATAGTGTATCTGGATATCTCCTCTTCAACTCCTCAACTAGTAATATCCGATAGGTGATATCATCAGGGTTTTTAACAGCCTCATGGGTCAGTATATTACCTTCTTCATCTGGGATATCTAGACATGAACCTGTTTTTAGAAGTTCTGTAAATGCATAAACATTCAGATGTTGTATAGCATCGTGCATAGCAGTTCTTTTATGCTTATCTTGAATACAAATTAAGTGTTTTGCACTGCAAGGGGTGTTTTCTTCGTGCTTTCCATCCAATTTTTCACAAGCATTCAGTACGCTGTCGAGGATCGGTTGATGAATTGTGGATACCTCTGTACATTTTTGACCATCTGAGAATGATGGGATTATTGCAAGATGAAGGGGTGTTCGCTCATTATCATCTCGGATATACATTGCTCCTATATCAACACCTAAAAGAATGTTTACTACGTCAGAATATTTCCGTTCTATAGCTAGATGTAATGGCGTGTAGCCGTTATGATTTTTCAGACGTGTAATAATTCTGTCAGAACCTGAAGAAGGTTCAGGCTCATTTTTCAAAATTGTTTCAATAAGGGCCATTCGTTTTACTGAATCTAGAAATTCAACTGCTATATGTAGTATTGTTGATTTATCGTCTTTATGTGGATAGAATGGAGATTTTGATTGAAGAAGAAAATTGGTTACTTCGATATTACCATTTTGTATGGCTAGATGCAGAGCTGTGTCGCCATTCAAGTTTCTTATTGGCAGAAAGGTTTGCTGATTGGGGGCATTTTCATGAATAATTTGTACATAAAGTAAATCTTCTGTTTTAACAGCATAATGTAGCGAGGTTTCACCATTAATATCTTGCACATAAAGATCTGGTTTGTGTTTCAAGAGAACATTCAAATTATCCCATTGTTTAGCATGTATACAAGAATGTAACATAGTTTGTCCTAAAGAATTTTTCAAATCTAGTACACTAGAATATTTACTCGTCAATTTGATAGATTGAGAGATCCATTCTAAAACGCGATTAATAAATTCACAAGATTTATCTTGGACAATCATAAGGTGTATTAATGTATTGTCTCTTTCACCATATGTGTAGTCCAGCTTTGGAAAATGTTTGAGGAGAGAAATTAGTGCATCTGGAGTTTGATTCAAAATACTCTTTTCAAACGACCTTCGAAAACAAAAACATATCTGAATATTTTCGGAATATTTCTCACTTCCTTCACATTTGGGAATGAGCTCTTCATGAAATTCGGGGAGGCTCTCGAGTAGGAATTCCAATGCGTCATTGTCAGTGTTTGGAATAGCATATTCAATGATTGAATCCATTTCGTCCAATCTAGTGAACAGGTTAGACTTCATTTTGGAAAGAAGGCATCGCAGTGATTGTTTAGTGCCGTATTGCGAAACAATTTTCCACAGCTCTTCTTCCTTCTAAACTCGTATCAAATGATAATATATTGTTTCTTAATGCTGCATTTAAAGGCTCAAAATAATTTGATTTACTAACTGCTTCTAAATAAACTGAATTAAATCTATTAATCTTAACAATATTTGAACTATCTCTTTTCAATATTGTTTTGTCGAGGTTTGGCAAAGAAGATATCACCCAACACAATTTCTTTTCAGCAAAGAATTCATAGCCTACCCAATAGATGTATCCATCTTCTTTGTATTCTACAAGGGAAAGTGAAAGGCTATCTAATCCATCAGCTAATGATCTATCACCGCAGAAATTACAAAACGCGAGGTTAACACCATTCTTCAATAGGATTTCAATACATTTTACCCTCTTTTGTTTGATTGCAAATTGTAATGGAGGTAATTCTTTCGAATTTCGCATATATACGAAATAAGCGTAGTCAGTACTAAAACGATGTGAATATTCAGTTAGTAGTATCTCCAAGCAATCTTGATGTCCCAGACTAATTGCTGTGTGCAGTAAAGTGTTTCCTTCTAAATCAATTGTATCTAGACAGGGCTTTGAGAGTAAAAGTTGTTTAAGTGCATGAATATTGTGTGTATTTATGCTTACATGTAGAGGTGTTTGGTGTTTATTATCTCTGTAGCAGACTAACCTGTAATCTAACCAACTGGTTTCTTGATCTTCTCTGTCTAAAATTGCCTTTAGGATAATATCGAATATTTCAACATCATTTGACTTTACAGCATTATGTAATGGTGAAGATCCTGAATTATCACAAATCCTCAATGTTTCAACAAATCCAATTAATTTTGCAACAGCATCCTGATACCGCAAGACAATGGCATTGATAAGTGATGTATACCCAAGATCATCTTGATAAGTAGTAAGACTGACTTCCTTACAGTGAAATGTATTTTCATACTCTAATATGAGATCTATCATCTCTCTACGTTCCTTCTCATCTTTCAGCTCAACAGCATGATGTAATATACAGTATTCGTAAGAGGATCTCGTCTGATAGAATGCATCAGAATTTAGCAGATATCTTGTTACGTTACAATTGCCATTCATTACTGAAGTATGGAGTGGAGTTTGTGAATTTGAATTAACCGAATCTAGAAGAATTTTGAGGTTAGACTTCTCAACCGCGTTTACGATACATTCAACATATTCTGTGTTTGCTTGCTTAGCTGCAGTGTGCAGACTTGTATTACGGTCATTGTCTTGATAAAAGATATCAGGATTATACTTCAACAGTGTTTGCACATTTAAAATTGGTCCTTTTGTAATGCTGAGTTGTAATGCTGTCTCTCCTTTAGCATTCCTTAAGTCAATATAAGGACATTCAAGATTAATGATTTGATTGTTGATGCTGAGAAATAGAGCATGAATAAATTCAGGAGAAACAAAATTCATAATCATTAGATGGAGTAATGTATTATCCCCTCTATATAACAGTTTGAAAGGCAAGTGGTAGTCAAGTAGTATGGATAATGCGTCTGTATTTTTGTTGGCTAAACTCAGGTAAAATGAGCTTTGAATACACTGTAATTCAATTTTTGATATTGATTCTGTTTTGGGATTAGGATAATATTTTGAAATAGAATTTATTACAAATTTTAAACCTTCCAAATTTGGATTCGAAACAGCTGATTCTAACATTGAGAGATGATTGTCCTTTCCTTGAATAAGAGTTGAATTGTCCTTTTTGAGGATTAATTCGATTGATTTTGGTGCAGCATGTTTAGCAACAATTTCAGAAATATCTGAATTATCGAAAAGCTTTTTATCTAAAGTAAGCTTATGTTTGTGAAACACAGCATGAAGTGGTTCAGAACATGGACATGATGCTATTGTGGAAAGAGATTCTTTATCCAACTTTTCAAGTTTTGTTACTTTAATTGCCTTAAGTTCGTGAATAATAGTTTTCTCTAGATTGGGTAACTCAGATAAAACCATAAAAGTTGATTTCTCATCTTTGACCTCAAATCCTGTCCAGAATTTCAAATTATCGTACTTATACTTGAAAACATCAAGTGATAGAGTTCCTTTCAGGTGACAGAGTGTAAAACCTTCCTGTTCACTTTTCAATGCCAATTTAACTTTAGCATTGATTAGAGATTGTATAGCTGTTATGTTACACTGTGTAATCGCATAATGTAATGGAGGTAGACCATCTTTATTCTTTTGAGTGTACATTACATAATGTTCGGAGCTATTTTGAAGTTTAAGAATAAGTGTGTTCAGGTAAGTAGGGTTAGAACGTGCTCTCACGGAATAATGTAAGATATTATTACCAGATTTATCCAGAATATCTAGTAGACATTGCTCAGCTAACAATCTTTCAAAAGCCTTACTGTGATCGTGTTCGATACTAAGATGTAATGCTGTTTTTCCATTAACATCTTGTAAATTGATAATATGATTTTTGTGCGACACTTCAACGACATTTGATTGTTGAAATTGCATTGTGGCATTGATAATAACCTCGAATACATTTTCGTGGATAACCGCTAGATGAAGAGGAGTTTGTGTGTTGCAGTCTGTTGTAGAAAGAACAGAAGGGAAGTCTAACAATCGAGTGACCACATCTAAATCCGATTTGGTTACAGCAAGGTGTAGGGGAGTTTGGCAAAGCTCATTGCGAATGGAATAGAGGTTACATTTTTTTGGGTGGTTTTTGGCTTCAAAATCTAAAATTATATCAATGATCCCTCTATTCTTAGAATCAACAGCATGGTGAAGTACAGTGTTTTGATCACAATCTTGAGAATAAATGTCAGGCTTTGATTTTAAGAGTAGTTTAGTGACATTCTGTCCTTTCCTAACGGCTAAATGAAGAGGAGTACGCATTTTCTCGTTTTTCGCGTTAATTATTTCTAAATTACTTTTACTATAGGTAATTATTTCTTCTATAATCTCAAAATCATCCGTCTCGATGGCTAAATGCAATGGTGTGTTTCCTTCAGGACCATGAATTAGCAGTGAAGGTTGGAAAGTCAACAGTATTGAAAGTAACTCTTTGTTTTTCAACTTCACAGCTAGGTGTAAAGCTGTCATGCAATGAATATTTTGTACATCAATAAATCGAGGATTTTCTTCTACTTGACACATTTTCCAAGGTGTCAATAGAGAATCAATAAAAGAAGTGTCTTTAGCTTTGGAAATTATCAAATGCAGGAGTGTGTTTCCATCGCGATAAGTTTGTCTAAAGTTTGCTCCGAAATTGAGTAGCTGTATAAAAGCATTCGCTGTACTATTTTTCAGACTTTGTTCGAGTGCCCCTTTCAAACATATCTCAATATTCGGAGTCCATTCTGGAATTTTGGGGAGTTTTTGTAAGAGAAAATGTAAGACAGAAATATCTTGATTCTCTACTGAGAATTCTATCAATGAACTTTGGTTTTCGATTCTTTCATAAACTTCATATCTTAGACGTTCTACAAAATATTCAGCAACTTCCTTAGATGAATTCTTCAAGACATTTTGAATATGTTTAGTATTTTTTGGATTTTTATCAATTAATCCTAATTCCTCGGCCGCCTTGAATGGATCTGAAGAATGGCACTTGGAGATGGCATTAATCAAGTCTTGGTCACTAATTTGGTCTACATTTTCTATCTTTTGTTCTCCAATGTATTCAGTGAACTCGAGGTCGGGCAAACGAGCAACGATCCAATTAGTTTTGCGAACAATTTCAATAGGATAGCCAATCCAAAATACAGGAATCTCATTAGAAGTTACTTCTTTCGAATGGAGAAGACGTAACTTGAGTTTACTGTTTCTACAAGAGAGTACACTTTGATTTTGTTCATCACGAAACAATAATCCAGCAGATGCTTCAACCAGTTTTATAGCAGCTTGATTATTCTGCAATTCTATCGCAAGTTGAAGAGGCGGATAGCCTTCTTGGTTTAATGCATAAAAGTAGGATTTGTCTTCTTCATGACATTCTTGAAGTTTTGAAATAATAATATTCAACTCTTCACAATTACTACCAGATATCCTGACAGCAATGTGTAGTAATGTATCTTTGAAATTATCAACAATATCTAGGCACGCTTTGTTCAAATCTGTTTCTGTACTTAAGTCATTGGGTAATGCTTGGATTGCTACGATTAGAGTTTCAATATTGCTGTTCGCAACAGCTGATTCTATAATTGAAGGACACTCGCCATTTTTGTAATAAACAAATCCCCTCTCAAATTGAGTGAGGAAATATCTCATCACCTGAGGTGTAGCATTCTCACCTACAACTGATGGTAAAGCTTTCGTTTGAACATTTTGATTCGCAATCAGGAATTTTTTCCTAAAAGCTGCTGCTAGTGGTTCGTATGAACGACATTTTAATATAGCAGTTAGTATACCTATATCTTCAAATTGGATCTTTCTATCGAGTTTTATCAATTTATGTTGAGGATCTGTCAGAGTGGTCCTACTGAGTCCTGGTAAGTCAGTCACAACCCAACATTGATTGGGGCCATTTAGTACTGGATAACCGATGTAATAAGTAGAGTTTGTGTCAAACAAAAATTCAAGTTCTAATCCTTCTAAATTGTCACATAACGTGATATCTCCAGAACTATTTTCGAAAGATAAGCTTGCGTTTTTCTCAAGTAACAATTCGATTGCAGGGAGAATTCCATGTAATATTGCAAGATGCAAGGGAGGTAAACCCTGTGAATTTATAGTACTAAAGAGTTGCCCTAAAGTTTCATCATCTGTATTGATGTGTCGGATTATAGTTCTAAGAGCTTGACCATCAGTATTCTTTACTGCTTCGTGAAAGATTGAATTTCCGCCTTCATCACAAATTAAAAGACAAGGATTTACTGAGAGGATCTTTCTTAAGGCAAAAATGTTATTAAATGCAATAGATAGATGTAATGCAGTTCTACCTTGGATATCTTGTTGACAAATTACTGCATGCTGATGCGTGCCATAGGCTCGAGGTTTAAGGTTGAGAATTTCGAAAACTTCAACAAAAATGCTCTCATTAGGAATGAAAAGTTTAGGGCTACCAATTTCTGGAGCTATTGCTGCATGTAACAGTGTATGCATGTTTTTATCATATAATTCAATCACAGAGGAGTCTGCTTTTATAAGAAGAGCAACTTCTGATTCGTATTGATGTTCTACCGCATTATGTAGAGCAGTACATCCATCTCTATCTTGTTTTCTTAACAAGTTCTTCGATCGATCATCTTTCTTGTTAGGAAATTCTTCTAAAAGGAAGGTTAGTGTTTCCAGTCGATTCTCTTTATTTTCAACAAGCATTGCATGATGAAACATTGTTCGATCATCTTTATCAATTGAGAATAGAGATGCTCCTTTCTCTAATAAGTTTTTACAAATATCTTTGCTACCTACACTTGTAGCCAAATGAAGTGGTGTACAACCGTGGATATTCTCGGAGTCGAAATAATATGGATATTCATCTGTCGATATTTTCTGGAATATTTCCTTAGCTATCAACAAATTTCCTGTACTTGCAGCTAGATGGACAATTGTATTATCATTCAAGTCTTTCAACATTATTTTTTGGCAATGTTTGAGAATTATTCGTAACAAATCGTGTCTTTTCTTTTCTATACAGAGATGAAGTGCAGTTTTACCTTTGTTATTTTGGTGGTCAATCATTGATTTGCCATCTATAAATGTGCTTTGACGGAATTCACCTTCTTCTCTTGTAAAAATTTCCTCAAGGATACAGGTGAAGAATTCAATATTTTTGTCTTTCTCAACTATAATATGTAAGATAGTTTGATCCTTTTCATCTCCATATAAATAGTTAAGTTTTGCCCTTCGAGCTAACAAAGTCTTTAGATTTGTTGTTGAGTCATTAGAAATGCTGAGTTCTAGGACGGTCTTGAGTATTGAATGAATTTCTTGTTCATCAAGTTTATCAAGTAGTGGAAACTTATTCAAGGTGTTCTCGATTATTTTCGTGTTGTCATTAATTATTACGGCTTTTTCGAGCATTTTGAGACTCTTAGAGCATTTCATCTTATCTGGATAATTTTGAAAGAGATAGTTTGTCACAAGCATGCTCGAATTATCAGCAACCTTCCAATATAGATCCCAGGTTTTGTCCTTCGAAAAGTCAAGGAATTTGCTCGCTATTAAAGCCTCCAAAGGTTCAGTACAACTACATTTGATTATGAACTGTATTGCATGCTCTGGCAATTTCGTAACTAATTTAAGCTTAGCTGAATCCTGGAATACTTTTGTACTCAATTCAGGTAACAGAGAAGCAATAACAATACTATTTCTAGTATCTCTAGTATAACAGATATAGTACTGATATTCCTTAAAATAGCCAGGTTGTATACACATAAATCTCAATTTGAGACCATCTATACCGTGGCATAATGTTGTGGTCCCATTTGGTGATGTAAGAGATAGCTGAGCACCTTCATTACAAAGAATTTCTGCTGATTCATAATTATTGCATGCTATGGCATGGTGAAGTGGGGAAAGACCTTTATTATTAACGGCGTTCAAGAATCTCATAATGCTTTGCGAGTTTCGCGATTTTATTTTTTTCAATAGTGTATTCAAGCATTTAATACTGTTAAATTGCACTACAATATGCAATGGAGAGTTCCCATCCATATCTGTAGAATCAAGTCGAGGCTCATAAGCTAGTATACTTTCTATTTTATTTAGATCTGCACATTCCATAGACAAACTTAAGGCTGATTTTCCCTGCGAATTTCGCATGTTAATAAAGTCAGTAGAGGATATATTATGAATATTCTTCAATGATCCCTCAAAAACAGCCCTCAATATTGACTTCACAACTAAATCTGTATATTTTACCATCACTGCTAAGTGTAGTATTGTGTTTTCATCACAGTTTGTAATAGAGATGTCTATTGGTTGTTCCAATAAATATTCAATTACCTTCAAATTTTGGCATTTTATCGCTAAATGAAGTGCAGTACATCTCTCTGAGTCTACTCCCCGCACAAGACCAGTACTTTGTTGTTGATTCAATGAATTATATTCCAAGAGTATTTTCATTATCGAAACTGATTTATTCCTATCTTTAATGAAAACGCTATGGTGGAATACAGTTCGTTTATCTTCGTCAATAGCGTAGATGTTTGCATTGTTATCAAGTAGCAACCTCACGATATCTTCAGAGGCCTTATCTACAGCGTTGTGGAGAGGCGTGAGTCCCATCAAATTCGTGGCATTGACCATCTCGCTTAATCCACTTGTATTCTTATACTGATCGAGAATTAGTTTCGTACTGTTAAGACTGTCAGCATTTACAGCTAAATGCAATGCTGTATTACCTGAACTATCAGCTATGGTTGGATCAGGATTCAGCTCTAATATCATGCTTAAGCATTCTGGAAAGTATTGTGCACAGAGATGTAAAGGAGTAATTTTTGAATTTTTTGTATAACAATCGACTAGAGGAGTATTGTTAAGAGACAGTATCAATTTGTTACTTTGAATTCGTTCAATGAATAACCTCAGAAATACATTTCTATTGTTACTGTTTAGGATCAAATGTATTATGGTATTGTCCTGATGTTGTAAGAAAGTGAGTGAAAATTGGAACTTTTCATCCAAAAGATAATTGAAAATTTTCGGTTTGTTTAAGTCTATACATAAAAGCAGTGGATGAGTGGACTGAATTTGGAGAAGTATTCCTCCAACCTTCTGAAAGCTGGCACTTCTTTGATTCACTACATGTTCACATAATTGTATAAAAACTTCTTCATTTCTATGTTTGATTGATTCATACAATAAACTGCCGTTGTCGATGTTGAAGTAATCCTGAACAGTGATTTTCTCTTGGATAAGATAGTTAATGACACGAATAGATCCTATTCTCACTGCTGGGATATATATTGTGGTTTTTAAATTTTCATTTTTCAAAGTCGCACTTACTTGAGAAAGGAGAATCTGAAGAAGCTGGGAAGATGGTTGTATGATGGTTGCCTCAATCAATTTCGTATTTACATTTTTTACAATTTTTATTGTAGAATTCGTGTGAATAACTGCATTAGTTAGGTCATTCAATGGAGAAAGTATCCGATGGATATTTTTCTGACTAAATGAGTATCCGATATACAATTCGTTCTTATATTCACAAAATAGTAACTTAGAGTCGTTGACAATATCATGAAATACTTGTGTACCATTTGTGATTGAGTAGGATAAATTAGCTTTTTGTTTGATCAATTCCTGGCACGCATCCTTGTTTTTGTGATAAATTGCAAATAGAAGTGGAGTCAATTGATTATTATTGAGTTTTGTTAATAAACTGGTCAGTCCCTGCAGTTGAACGTATTTTAGCAATAGTATAAGAATATTAATTGCATTGGGAAATTCACAAGCTGTATGGATAACTGTATTGCCTTCGATTTCAGTACTCATGAGAGAGGGTTGTTGTTCCAATAATTGCTCGATAGGTTCATATTTAAGACATTTTATGGCAAAGTGGAAAGCATCACAATCTTTGGACTGTAAAATATTCCTACTGTGGCTACTGGTTATATGTGATATTAGGATAGTAAAAATGTCCTTTTCATAATGCTTGACTGCTTTATGCAGTATTGTAAAGCTTTCGTTATCGATGGCGGATAAATCAGGATCAAATGTTAACAAAATTTTCAAAGAATCTACATATCTTTCAGAAATAGAGAGATTTGTTGGAGTTCTACCTTTACTATCTTTGATTTCAAGGAGAGATTTCTCTGTTAACAAAACGTCAATTAGCTCTTCACGTGTCTTAAATTCGAGATCCTTAATAAGAACAGCAAGGTGCAGAAGAGATAGTCCTGTCACGCTATTCTTATTGTCAAGACTATGATTTTTCCGAAATGATTCAAGAATTTCTATCTCCGCATTTAACACAGCCTTTTCGATTGGTGAAACGTCATTATGGTTTAGTGTATTGTATAGATATCGTAGAGGTATAATATTTGAATTGTCAATGGTGTTCATAACAATCTTGAAAAATTCAAGATTTCCTCTCTCCACGATAATATGAAGTACAGTGTTATTATTCCTGTCAACTAAATCAAGAGACGCATTCTCTTTTATTAATACATTAAAAATTGATAGATTATTTTCAAGAGCTGCTATCATCAATGCAGAATACATATTACTAGTGTCTTGTAAATTAATAAACTCCAAGTAACCATGGGTTAACCTGTGTTCTTGCAAGACGGATACAAATTTTTGTGTCACTCCCAAACTGTTGATACACGCGATAGTATGTAGGACCGAATTTCCAGTAGTCTCACGTTCAGAAAGTTGTGAAAATGGAGTATTTGTCCCTAATAATTTAACTGCTACGCCATTCTTACATTTGATACTGTAATGAAACAGTGTATTGTGCTCATGATCGAACATTTGCTCATCTTGATTGTAAGTTGGAAACGGATGAAGAATATTAAATAATCGATCCAAAATAACTTCATCGTGACAACATCTTACAATATGGAAATAACACGAGTAACCTTGGATTAAATTACAAGCACCTGCTCTCAAAAATTTCTCTGTGGCAGCAAACTGTTGACATTCAAGACTGAAGCGTAATTGAGTAAATTCTTGTTTCAAAAGATTATTTTCCAGATATTTTTGCATAACAAGCACGAAGCATTCTTCGTGATAATGTAATACAGCTATGTGAAGGATGGAGTGATTATGTGAATTAAATAACTCATGAAGTGGTTTGTTAGCTGAGGTATGATAGGCAAAAAAATTCAGGAATATTTTCAAAATTTCGATCCTTTTATCTTTAATCGCATTTGACACATTTTGTAACCATGCTTCTGTACGTAGGGTAACATTATTTTCTAAGATAAGAGATATTCCAGCATAGAATTCAATACTAATAGCTAGCTCTAATGGAGTCAAATTATCACTGTTTTTAGCGTTCAGACAAGTGGTGATTTTCGTATCCTTGTGTTTAAGCAACATTTCAAGATTATTACCGTTTTTTCCAAGCATAGCTTTGTGAAATGCATTGTTATTAGTTCTGTGTTCTGTTAGGCAAATGTCTATATATTCTCTGGAAAGTACTGTGAGTAGCATTAAGGGATGACCAAATTCAGCAGCTAAATGTAACAAACTGCTGCCGCATTCTAAGTTTTGGTTAATGCTGACTATAATGTTATATAATACAACCTGCAATAGAGTAGGGCAAGGAAACTCTAAGATAAGTTTTAGGAAATCAAAGTTCTCGTTTTTATGGAGATCGTACCTTTTGAATGTCACAAAGTCATTTTTGAAGTATCGTATTTCGTTAGGCTTGTCAAGGAGTGTTAAAATGCTACTGTTCCCTATTGGTGTGTTAACTAAAATAGCTACATGTTGATTCAAATGACCTACACTTACATCGAAGTTTGGTAAAACGTAAAAATCTTCCTTTTGAATAAAAATGCATGCACCAGCATTCAATAATGCTTCAGTAATTATTTGACGTGTTTCAGAATAATTTCCTTTGAGTGAAATGGAAAGCAGTGTTTCGTTTTGTATATTGACATGATTGATGTGTGTTTCTAGCTTATTGTCTTTCAGTTGAAGCAATTCTAGAATTTTTTCATTACTAAGAGAATTTTGTAATAGAGCGATATGGAAAATTGAGTTATTATTGCTATCTAAATAACTCCAATCAAGGCTCTCTGAGTGGGAATGCATGAGGCATTCTATTATGGGAAGGTTAGTAGGCGAGTTTAACATGGCATAGATAAGTATTTCTGCCATTGATGAATTATTGAATGGAGGATAATTTTTCAACCATGGAGTTCTTAGTGCAGCCTGAAAAACGTGAGTATTAGGTGAATCAAAAAGCTCTTTAATTTTTATATCGGAATAATGTGGATCAAAGGTTTTCAACACATTTTTTGGTAGATATTTCTTTAATGCAACTGGACTTTGGAGATCTGATATATAAATAAAGTTTGACCCATATACTATTATCAAATAATATTTTAACATTCCCAAAAGTTTATCCTGGAGTATTCTAATCTCACCTTTCTGTAGGATTGAGTCAGAAACATCCACATGAGTTGGCTGTCGTCCAAGCATTTTTGTTGCTAAAAGTAATAGTTAGTATTATATACTATTGTTGAGCGGAAAGTAGGAATTTGCACCAAGTAGAAATATTCCACTGATGCACCCAAGTTAGAATATTTCTATTGAGATATTTTCCCTTAGATTAATGTCAGACATACTATTAGTGAGTTGTTTCAATGCTTGACTTCCCTCTCGTTGTTGCTTGGTCAATTTCAAACGGTATTGGAATGGTTAGAAAGATTATTATCGACTAGTTAATGAAAATGAGTTTACTGTTGTATTTCTGCATTTGCTTCAGTATTGGGTTGAGGTGAATAACTTAACCTTGTATTAGTATCAGACATGCCATTTGGGAGTAATTCGATAGTTATCATTGTCGAAATAGGTAGGAAAGATAACCAGTTTAAACCACACAATGCATCTGTTCCAACTTTGCGGGGAACACAATTATTAACTATGAATTCACACGTATAGTTTGAACTATTTAATTATCCCATTACTTATACTAGAACACATTTAAGACCCCCTCTGGAACAAAGATTAGTACGTACTAACCGAAAGTACATCTTAAGACGAGTAAGTTTGAATTTACTGAGTTCTACTTATATGTATATAACTTTAGATGTATCAATCAGGAATTATCACATTATAATTCAACATACCAAGATCTTTGACATTATTAGTTGCCATATTGAAGGATCTCAAAGAAGAAAATATGCTTTGAGATTGAACTTTAATCTATAAGGAATGTATATTCATAAGTTCAATAACCCAAAAAATCAGGTTTAAATATATATTTTGATAATTATACGTACATGCAAAGCCGGAGGAACCAGTCAAGCTAATGCTCAGCTGCACAATACTTTCTATTTAAAAGTAATACTATTCAAATATACTAGCTGTCTATTTCAGAGAAAATATGCGATAATTCCTTCCTACTTGTACATTGTATGATTTTCTAGATGGCCACAATAGATAAGTTACGTACGTAGATAACTTAGAGAATTCACACCACAGTGTAGCTACGCAGGTGAGTACAGGTATAATATTACAGAACTCTCAACATAACAACGTTAATTGGGTCACAAGTTAATCGTGGTTCACCTATTCATACAATTTTCTAGGAACGGATCAATGCTAGCCATCGAATTAACAAATATATATTTATTATCGGTTGAGTTTTCTACCTCGCTCCAGAGAGTCTAGAGAAGGGTTGAAAAACAAAAAGTATGTTTGTCTACCTTGGCAATGTATTTGTATATTTGACAACACACAGAATTAGCCTCTTTTGTGTCAACAAATTTGGTAAGCAATCCATAACAATCTTAAGGAGCCCTTAGTGGACACTTCCCTAGCAGCCTACCTGGAACCAGCTGATAAGCCAATCCCAGAAGTTCTCCTCGATAATTCAACTTCAGAACAAAAAATCCGTATCTCATTAAAATTGCACACATGAAGTAGTCCTAGAGAACTCTATATATGGACATAGCCAACAGTAACGCTAAAACCACTCCCATCCTTAGCCACGTTCGACATTCCAAATATTTACGATGCCACCGGGTCACGCTGCTTGATCAAGGAGGAACCATAAAACTAGCAGCCACAACCTATAGAAACCATTCTTGTCACATTTGCGAGTATCTAGACACCCCACTGGAAAAATCAAAACACCATATCGACCTTTATCCACGACTATCCCTCACACAATCCAACAGCCAGGACCTCTAGTCTTCACCCATTTAGTCCTCCAAACATTTTCATAAAACATACTATCTCAAAACACATGGCAGTAACCTTACAAACTTTGTTGACGTTTGGCATTAATTTCAAGATTCCTACAGAAATGCAACACCATTCCAAAGCGCATTTATGCATGCCCTCAGATTAAATGAGAATCTCTCCCCATTGACCCACTGCCAAATTCCGCACTTTAAGAGAAAAAGCGAAAGATATTTTGTTATTGCCTACTACTATTAAATCTTCTACATATACTCTTTAGTTTAATAATAATAATAATAATAATAATATTATCATACCTCGTTCTTCTGTAATAAATATTCAATTTAGGGTCTTGATTATTATTCACTAAATCCAATAATCACAGGTTACATATTATATTGTACTTTGATGTGCATAATGTAATAAGATCAAGAATTTGTATGCATAAAGTTATGTAAATAAATATGATGTAATGACATATAGAGTACTAAATATTCATTCTTGTATAACTTACTAGATTATCCACCAATATATTAGGACATATTTCTTTAATTGTTTATTTTTTGAAAATTACAAGGTGTTGATGACGCAGCATATGTAAAATTCCTTGACATTTTTGAAATTGTTTTGTAAATAATGAAAGAGGACATAAGTTTCCCTTGTTACAAATTTAATAATTTTGTGAAAAGTCTCAACTTTTCGCGAAAATTCGAACGCCAACTTATTCAAACACATTTAACAATTAACTACAAGTATCAAATTATTCAATTGTAGTAATTAATAAATAAGAATTAATTAAGATTTATTAGAACACTAACCACATCCGTATACTTAATAATCTGAAGCAGTTTTAAGAAGAACTTACTAAAATTTTCGTTTGCGTATTTGAAAAATTCGAATTCCAAAAATCAACAGCTGATATGCCTTACAACAGCCTGCAATAAAGACAAAAATTAATGACACTCAATAAATTCATAAAATCCAGCAAGTGTGGGATTAGTTGATACCTTCAGAAACAGAGTTCAAGAATCTACATACGTATACTCTAAAATATTTGGATATTTTGGTTTGTTCTCTTGGAAATGAATTGTGGAGTATGACCATTAATAATAACGGTCATACTCCACAATTCACATGTCTGATAATGTATACCAGTAGTCTAAATAGTGTTTTCACCCCCAAATACTATTCTGAATATTGTGCAAAAGGGAAGAAAACTAGCAGATAAAAGTATACATAATCATAAGTTCGTGTGTTAATTAATTTCGTTATGAATGACAGTGATACCTTTTTCCCCAGGAAATATTAGTGTTATGAGGTAAAATTAATGAAACTTTGTATTAAATACGTAAGTCTAACATTGAATACATATGACTTGATAAATAGATTAATCCTTTTAGGTAAATAAACCCTGACAATATCATTATTAAGGGATAATTCAATAAATTGTAACATGAAACTTATAGAATAAACAAGCCTTGTTTACCTGACAGAACAATTGCCTTACAACTGATATTATTATAATCACGTTATGTCACGATATAATTCTGTAATACAAAGCACATGCAGAATTATACACAAATATTAACATGAGTTAAGGGATAATCCGAATACAGTAATATTACATAGCCTCATATTAATATGAAATATATAGCCACAATATAATTTTGTAATACTAACGTTAGCATGAAAATACCTACGTCTATGAAATCTGGGATAGAGCTACACAGATATATTACCAATTATATTTATGATTATAATCTTGATGCTTTTTATGTGATAATTTTAGAAATACAAAGTATTACGTCAACTGAAAATAACATCTATACATCATAATATTAAAATAGGATTATTCTAAATAATAAAAAAATTACCATAAAATTTTTGCAAACTAACCTGTATACTCAGGGTTAAATCATCTGTGGGTAGAGAATAGAGTTCAATAAATTGAAAGGTTTCAGGGAAATTCTATCTCAATTGAGGTAATTCTATGTAGTTAATAATACAAGTATAAATAAGAGATCTGTCTAGGAAATTATTAATATATACCATGAGAAAGAATATGAATAATTCTATGGTGAAGAATGACCCAAGTCATGTCTTATTAAAGACAGAAAATAAAAAAATCAAGGATATACTGGGAGAAAATAGAATATCTATTTGCACAACATACGCACAGATATACGTCACTTCGAAATCAGAACAGGATTGGCAGATAGTAGGTACAGGAGCTCTCTGTTTAACGCATGACTTCCAACTGAATACATTCATTCTCGTGTTGATAGATGCTGATAGAATTATATGGGAGTGTGAATTGACGAACTATGCTGACTACATGTGGGTATCTAGAAAGTTCCATCTGTTAAATGTGGATCAATTAATGGGAATTAATTTTATATGCGATTTCGAAGCTCAATACTTTAGTGCAAAAATGGTTGAAATAACGAGTTATATCAAGATAGCTAGCTTGGAATACGTCACTATCCTTAATACAACCAACCACAAAAAGCATAGATATTTCATGAAACCCAAGACAAATAAAGCAAATACTGCTCCACATTTGAATAAACAAAACACCAAAGATTTTTCGATAAAATACGGAATTTCCCACTTCAACAAATACTTTAAAAGGATTATCAAACAAAATAACTCCTATCAAAGAATTGAAAACTCTACATCATTATCAATGCCTCCTTCTCCTACATTTAATAATCGTTGCAACTCTTTGGGAAGCTCAAGGAATAGTTCTGTTAGCTCTATGGGAGAGGAAGAACATTACCAAACTCTTAAACAAGTAAAATCTTCAATGATAAACTCCATGTATCCATGCCATGCATATTAAATATTTATTAATTAAGATTTGAATTACGTATATGTACTTTGATTAAATAGTTCTAACTAACACACGTTTTACATTTATAAATATTATATTGATTAGGAAAAGGCAAATAAATTTGTTTACATTCCCATTGATTCTCAAATTTTGCCCCCATTTTTTGTAAAATCCAGAGATTGACAGGTTTGCTTCATATCTTGATGGTTGCACATTTGCCATCACGTAGGTATGTGACTATCTTTGATGTGAAAAGTGTTTGTACGTAGTAATTGTTTCGTGTTCAATTTATATTTTTGTCTCTTTTGCTCAAACTGGTTAAGATAACCATATAAATGAACATATCAAGCTAGCCTGAACTCTACTAGCAATTATCATTAATACAGCATTTTACCACAACATTAATATATCAGTGGCCTAGAGGCTAGGAACTATACATCCTGGCTACATAACTGACTTTGAAAACAAGTATAACTCTCTCTCCAGCAAAATGTAAGTTATCCAATTTCTGCATTACTTACAATGATGTTACGTAGTTCGAATAAGTTATAAATTATTGTCAACCAATAGAATATAATTCTATCTGAAGTAACAGTGTGGGAGAGAAACTCTAAACCTAGCTTTATAGAAACCACTATTCAAAGCATTTATAATGTATTATTAGTACATCTGCAGGGTCGTAGGAAGCTTTGCTGCATTGCATTACCACATTAAATATTCCTATTACAGTGCTTCAATTTTGGTGTGTTCGGATAACTGAAATAGTGTATTTGATTGTTTTGATACATGACATTCGGATTCCCACCTTGAGGAAATATGAAAATGTGGATTAGGAATATTTGACTGCATATTCACACTAATGTGGGCCTAATATTACCGTATCATACGAAAACCAATTGTATTTTAGTAGTAAGAAGCTGCTTCAGAGATGAAATTTGAACAATTTTTACAAAGTAACTATACTTTCTGCTGTTCGGATAACAGAGGTGTCTTCTGTACTACTAAGATGTGTAGTATATTGCACTTATAATTAGGCCATTGTGTAATTTGAAACTTGTTTAAGCTCCACATCGATGGATCCTATGTGGATGCGAGCGCAGGGCACACTATCATTATCTATCAGGCAAATGTGGTTGATTCACGAAAAATATTAAAAGGGCTGAAGTGAAATTTGATATGAAAACATCCCAAGTTATCTTTTTGTCCTATCACTCAGAATTACTAGTACATTGTATAAAGAGTGAATGATGACAAAAATGGCAATAATGATACTATTCATGCGGCAGCCAAGTCAGATGGGTTGTGGAGCTGAAACATGTTTCTAACTAACTTTGACTCTATAGTTGCTTATAGTGAGCGGACTTCAATATCATTATTTATCATGACAACTCTAGGATATTCAATATAAGGCAATGCTCATTGGAATTAAATCAAGTGCATTTCTCAAAGAAATCAATGAACATACATTTTGTGTAGAAATCGCTCTGTGCCTGACATTGGTTTTGAAAATCTTTAATTGATGCTTTACTTTTCATAGCGGTGAGAATTCACAGCTATTTATCTACAAGTATAATCTAATCTTACAATAGATAGTAAAGTTGGCGGCTATAATGACTGTCCTAAACGTACGAAAGTTTACCCAGTTGAAACCTGACAATCTGAGGAACCATCTCAACACATCGCCAAATACCCTAAAAAATAAGTGAATTTTTAAATGATCACAAGTATTGTAATAAGTACGAAAAAGTTGTACCCATAAATATAGAAAATATTCACTAGTGAAAAATGAAAAATAATGTATTGATGCCTTGTTGGTGTGAAGTTATGCATGGCATGGACAATAACGGATTTGTAACTGTCGAATATCCGACAAAGTTTGATAAATTTTCTCTTTCTCTTCAGAAGTTGGAGACGAAGACCTTGATTCTGTTGTGAATTCTGTGTATTCAAATTTTGTTTTGTTAACGAGCTTTCTGTAACATTTTTTGATACAAGATCTACCGCGAGCCATTGGAGAACGAGACCCATTTTCTGATTTGATCAAAGTATTATATTTTGTATTCGACATCTTTGGGAGTGTTTCAGATTTCCTAACAATATTTTTTGCTAGGTGAGTCGTATTGATGTATTCTAATGTTCTAACTAATTTATATTGGAAATGTTGAGCTTCCAAATGGCAAATAAAATTAATTCCCATCAACTGATCCAATTTTAACAGATGGAACTTTTTAGATACCCACATGTAGTCAGCATAGTTCGTCAATTCACACTCCCATATAATTCTATCAGCATCTATCAACACGAGAATGAATGTATTCAGTTGGAAGTCATGCGTTAAACAGAGAGCTCCTGTACCTACTATCTGCCAATCCTGTTCTGATTTCGAAGTGACGTATATCTGTGCGTATGTTGTGCAAATAGATATTCTATTTTCTCCCAGTATATCCTTGATTGTTTTATTTTCTGCCTTTGATAAGACATGACTTGGTGTATTTCGCAGATTCATTTATATCAGTTACTAATTCAATGTGTGGATTATATTCTATAATACGCTTCTTTTATATGTTTGCTCTAATGCAGAATCTATTCAATTATTACGGACTAATCATATATACATACAATGCTTACAATAGCTTCCAGAATTGAATCAAAACTTCCAAATCTTTGTTCTATTTTAATTATAATTGTTATCCACTACGCTGGATCTTGCACCTTGAATACAGTTCATTCTAATTTGTGCTTTAATATTAGCTGCTATTGCACATATGTGTTTCAAAATATTGTACGAGTAGGAGTTCAATTGAAGTTTTATCTTAAAAGCAATATACAACAGCACTATTGTGATCCAGACTAAACCACTTTTGAGAGAGATGATATATTAAATATATATTACAATATTCACTAAGAAAGAATTTGTCTTACAGTATCATTTACTTGGAGTAAAAATAAAAATGTACCCAAAGCTTGTACTAAGTAAAAGTGCATGTGGTCTATTCTTTTAAATTTATTGCATCAATTTCTAAGGAATTATCAATGATTTCAGTGATAAAGCTAATTTCGAGAATCTATTTCAAAAGAAGGGTTAAATTTTAATAATTTCGGAAAAATTGACAAGGTTAATCCCCCTCTGTGTCAGGCTATACTGTGCTATTAGGTCAGCTTCAGAGAATGATTTATTAATTAGTAGAATGATGTATTCACTCATTTGCGTACGATTTGAATAAACCAGTGTGACAAAAAGACTGCAATCCTCGCTATTACTAGTATAGCGGAGATATTTCTAACAATCAGTATACGTAGGAGATTGGAAATTAACATTAATTGCGAGGGTTGAAACAAGCAAATTTGAATTTTTCATTGGTTTATGTAGTTTATGTATAAAACAGACTATAAGTAAAATTTGCATTTCTGTTCGAGCAGGGATCTAGAGATCTGATAACGTAATCAAGCACTTGCTATATGCCATAGGGCCATAACTATAGCAAGAATCTGCTGTTAATTAACAGCTAATTACTTACTGTTAACAGCTCAGTGCAACAAGAACTGGGGAATCGTCAATAAAATTTTAGGGTTGAAAGATTTGTTGTTAACAGCATTTTACCATCCCTGTTGATTGCGTAATATAGTCTTTCAATACATATTCGAACTACAGCACACAAATTGAATACTATTAGAAGTATGTGTAATGTTAATGTATGATATAGCGACCGATCGATCAATCTCAACAAAAAGGAAATACGCATCAGAAAATATCAGAATTCCAGTTTTATATATGTTATAAGCTTTGTTTAATTGTTGAACTGAAAATACATAGCGTGTGTTACAGTGTTAGTACGAATTTGGTGTATTCGCGTATACACCAAATTCGTATTTACACTCCAACAAATATGTATCAAATTATACACATTAACTTGGAAGTTGAAACTAAAAACACAATTTTGTATGTGTCGTTAAGTATAGAAATCTAACAGATTCAAGATAATATTGATTTAGGTAGATTAGTGAGCAGTGTTTCCTACGGGATTTTGTAGAGCGCTTATAATAGTGATTGAGTGCAGAATACCTTTATCAAGCTCTATGTACACGTAGACTCCACATATTAACGCAGTTAGATATTCTAAGCTCGTTAAATAAAGCGCTTAACACTCTTTGGGGAATCAATGCCAGTGAATAGTTCTCAAACTGAGGCAAGATGTTTTCGAGGGTACGCTGAGCAAAGATTAAATTTCTAGATTCTAGAAGACATTAATAGATTTGAAGTAATTAAAATTTAAATACAGTTAGATGAGCTGTGTAAATATATAAATTCTGTAGTGTTCATCATAATACAATAATACAGCGGAAAATCCATAGAGTCAACTCCGCTTAATTGGGATTTGGGGACCTGTTAATCGGAAAATCCGCTTAAATTGGACAAATCTTCAGGATCGGAATCATCTCCATTCAAGTTAATACTAGATATTTTCGGTTAATCGGGATAAATCTGGTAATTGAGTGAAAAATAGTAACTCAATCAAGACGAAATTTCTGTTGATTTAGGAAATTCTAATAAGCTTCTTACTTGGACAAAATTTGGATAAGTATAGGCTAAATTTGGGAATGATATGCCCAAATATAAATCTATTTGCTAGTGATTATTATCAACATTGATTCACGGAAGACACTAAACGAATCGAAAAATTTTAAAGTTTGTACTCTGGGTGGGCATTACTCAACAATAGTGTAGTTAACTTGCTTTAGGGACTCTGGGACTGAAAAAATAGAAAAGTGATGCTCGTTAGTATCATTATTAGAAAATCTCCGCTTAATGGGGGAAAAGTGCTGGAACCGATGTATCCCGATTAAGCGGAGTTGACTGTATACTTGTATTAAAATGTGATTTGCCTTAAAAATGCAAATGATAGCAAATAAATTAATAACAAGATAAGAATCTTTAAGGTAGATATGAAAGTATACATAATACTGAGTTATTAATACAATATAGCATATAACAGAGATACAAAGGATAATACAAGCATACTAAAGTTAGTAGGATGAGTGCTTAACTGATGAAACAAATCATCACAAGAGCTACAAGAATAGAAGAAAACTCATAATTATTGAATTATTTTTATAAAAGTTAACCTAGTGTCTAGGCGATGATAACATGGAGATATGCTACAGCGCGACCTACGTAGGTCACGTCACGGCTACAGCTTGTGGGCAAGCAATAATCATACAGTGGATTTAGTCATTAATGTGAAAAAGGTAAATAGTGTTCAAGTTAATCCAACTGCCTAGTTCAATCCCTTTAGGGAGAGAATTACTACGTATAAATGCATAGGACATCCTAAAGAGTGCCAATACTAGTTTTAATTTAAAATAGCGGTATACTAGTTTGGATCGATTTGAGGACCCTAACATCACTCAGTGTTATTATTTCATATTCGGAATCAACCTGCATTTGGTTTGTAATTCGGGTGTATATAGAATGATGATGTCAATACTAACTCACCTACAGCCATGAGCAGTATAGAACTGCTAACGACTGATGAGTTTCCGAATACATTTGACCTATCATACCCTATGGTGTCTAGATGATCACATATACCATTACTGAAATTGAACGATAGTCTACCAATTGGGTCTTCAAAGAACATCTGTGCTCCAGTTCTTACGTCATATCTAGGCCAGGCTGGATACAATCCTGTTCCAACTGGCCCAATATTAGGGTCATTGCTCTTTGCCATGTTCCCCCAGTATGTCTGTACCTGTCTGGACAAGTTCAAGTCATTAGGAGTGAACTGTTGACCCCATAGACTCACAGCACCAAAGACATAGAAGAGTTCTGCTCCGTGACATGCTCTGTTATAACATATATTATCTGAAGCATTATACGTTATAGTTCTGTCCCATATATACTTCCATACATCTTTTTGTCCAGCACTTGAGATTGCATTTAAAATACTCCTTGTGGAACAACCGAATAGATAATCTCCTATTATCTGTGATAATCTTTGTAAATAATTATCTGTAGCTCCATAAAATGAGTTGTATTGATCGTTTACTGATACAGAATCCTCTAGAAATGTTGCAAGCATAACTGCATCGTAGAATAACTTACCCTTGATAGGTGATTCTCTTTCAATTGGTTCCATGAAGAGATACCCTTCATCTGTCGTTGTGCCCATAATAGCAGGAGGTAATGTTCCATTTTTCGCCATCTCAATTACAACTGCATATGGTTGATTCATTAAATTTATGTTGTCTATAATAGGAGACCATGGAACGAAGTCAATCAGTATGTTGAATGAAAATGCAATTGGGATAATCGGAAGTTGAGCTGCAAGTATTTCATCAGCTGTTCTACTGTGAAAACAGCTTTTGGTAAAACAGTCCAGCTTCTATAGGAAATTATGAAATATCTAATAAATATTTCACATCAACTCCAATAAATTCAATTACAATTAGAATAAGAGTAACTTGTGATATTGTTCTATGAAAAAAAGACTCTCACATACAGAGATATCGTTTCAGAATGTATTATCAGGATATGAGAAATCGGGTATATACTACATGTTTCCACGACTATTGGGCTATAACATTAAAGATTGTCAAGTTATTGATGAATGTCAGCAAAAATGTGCCATCCATGGTTGCAACGATAACTCTGGAGAGTGTATATATTATCATAACAAATTTTGATATTTTGCATGAAAATAGCCCTAGATCCCAAGGAATAAGTTCTGTAAGCGTAAATGTATGAATTGACTCTTGACAGAGTTTTAAATACTGAATAAATAGTCAATTCATATGAGCCTTTCTTAACAAAATTGTTAAGTAAGAAATGAGATGACGTCATTTCGACTTGGAAATAGAATATCAAGTTGTCACAGGAAAATTCTACTCACTATATGATATAGTATTTTCACTAGACCATTTTCTGAATAATCTTACGACGTTACTATTCTAAACTACATTTCTTACCACACTGTATTCAGCCGCTAATAATTCTGCATTGAATGTATCTCGAAATGGAACTGTCCAGCCGTCACTTTCCAAAATAATATTATCGAAGAGTCCTTTGGATAGAGGCGATGCGACATGAGCCCCAATAGAAATAGCTCCTGCACTCTGTCCAAACAAAGTTGTTTTTCCTCTTCCTCCGAAATATGAAATATAGTCCTTAACCCATTGCATTGCCATACGCTGATCTACAAAACCCATGTTCCCATAGATATCAAATAATGGAATTCTAAGGAAACCTAGCGCCCCAACGCGATAGTTGAAAGTGACAATGATGGTATCAGTGAAGTTTGCAAGAAACCTAGAAGGTAGTATAAATAACAAATAGACAACTACAAGTCAATGGAAGAACCTCAAATAATTTTCCAGTTATGCTGTTTATTAAACAGGTTACATGCTCTTTCATCTGTTTATTTGTGCTATTCGTATGCTTGTTACCACATTTTCTCCAAATTATATCTTAAGAATTACTAAGTACAGACCTGGAGTCGTAGAGCAAACAGCCTGAAGTTCCTTCATGAAATCCTCCTCCATATATAAATAGCAGTATATCGTAGCTCCTAATTGATCCTGGTCTCCAGGAGATTGGTATGAATATATTTAGGTAGAGACAATCCTCACTCATATTGGCAGCACAACCAATTATTCCAAATTCGCACTTTTGAATACAGGCAGGTGGTGGGTCTTTAGCATCAAGTGTAGATCCACTCCAAGGAGTAAAATTTGAAGGAGGCTGCCAGCGTAGATTTCCTACTGGAGGAGCTGCGAATGGTATTCCGTAGAACTCCCAAGAATCTCCGTTAGAATATCCCTTTACAGATCCAAATGGTAGATCTATTGTAATACTATCACCCACTGATTGTGTATGAACTCTTATGATAGAACAGACCAGTAGCAGAAACAGTAATGATGTCATTTTAGATTTCCTATCCTATAATGAGAGAGAATCAAATGGCTTTTATAGACAGGCAGCAGCTATCAGTACTGTAAAATCAATTCTAATATTTTGATTTGAAATATAGTAGACAATGGCCTACTATACATCAGGCAAGCCAAGCAAAGAATTGCCAAAATAATTTCCAGGCCATTGATTATATTCTCTTTGATCATGAAGAATTGCGTTTATCGTTACAAATTCTACAATAAATAGGTTCCACATACGGCGGAGACAGCTAGAATACTTTTGAACCTGCATTTCAGGTTATTTAACCAACCGGAGTAAATTACCATTCTTTGTAAAGTCTCCTGGTTAAGCGGCTAACCAGTTAACTGAATCCGCCCCATATTTATCTTCATCAAATTAATTATATTGTATATGTATTTACCTTGAATATATTCTTATCGTGTCCGCAGAGATTATTCAGATGTGAGATTATGAAGTATCCTGGATTATATTGATGCCATGTATAGCCTAACTGTCTTCATCTATATCTCTTTCCTCATCACACGTGTACTCCCAGGTAACAGATATGCACCTAAATTACTTAACTACAAATTAAGATATAATATCTATATTTCACCGTAAGCGTTTTAAGTTTAAAAATGTATGCTGGTTTTGAAAGTATTATATTATTATTAATGAATAATTTACACTACCTGTACTGATTATTACGTAGTGAGCCAGTATTAAAATTGAGAGGACATAAGTCAAAATTTGTTTTGATTAATTGAGTATAATTTACTTTGAAATATGTACCCAAAGGATAGATAAATACTTTCATAGTCTACTACACATAAGTTCTCACAATTCTTTTAGGATTTTGGACTAGGGTGGACGTGTCGACCGAAGTAATTGTATGTAGTTTCTATATTTTAGAAACAGCTCATTTCGCTCACTTTTCTTCAAATTATGGGACTTTCACCAGTGTTACAGCCCAAATGCGAAATAGGCTCATTCACGAATTGATCAGCATCACTTATATCCACTATGTAAATATTCAAAAAATTAGTGTAGAGCGACACTCCAAAACATGTTTTGCTTATAATACTATACTTGTTTTATAACAGAGGAAATATCGATATCTGGCATAGCTTAGCACACAAACATATGTGCCTTTAAGTAATAATTATTGATATTTAACATCAAGAGCAAAAAGGTTTGAACATTAAAAATCATTTCTGCTTCGAAAGTTGCAATTCATCTTCTAACTTTTGATTCAGAGCTTGTTGTGTTTCTTGTTGGTAGTAGAAATCACTCTCAAACTCATTTTGATTCCCATATTTTGTTGAAAGTTTCACAAATACTCCTTCTCCATTAACCACAACTTTATGAGTTCGTTGTTTGAACTTTTTTCTGCCAGGCTTTGTTTGCCTTGTAAAGGGATCAATAGTTGTGTATAAATTATCTCCTGTATCCAATTCTATCTTGTTTCTATGCCATGGACAAGTAATGCAGCGTGTTCCGTTATAATCTTCTATATCTCCTAGTTGGATAATTGTTTATAATATGCGCACCTAACTATCATACTTGCCAACTGTCCCGTTTTTGGCGGGACGCCCCGCTTTCTTGGACATATGTTGAGGGGCAATGAGGCTAATGTCCAGCCAAAACTTGTCAAAAACCTTGATGTCCAGCTTTTTGTTGTCCAGTTTAATACAAATATGCTACGTCCCGCTTTTCTCTTCACTCAGGTTGGAAAGTATGGACTACACTCCCTGGCCAAAAGTATTGGAACACTCGGCCACAATTGACACTTGGCACAAATATGCATTTGACTTTAGTTGTTTAGGCTGAAGATAGATTCAAACATTTGTGAACTTAATTCTATCATTAATTTTATTATTACAATCGCCTTTTCTGATATATCCACAGACTATTCAATACATATATTTTCACAAAGTTCCATATGCCACATGTGTCATTAGTGACATGATGTTCCAATACTTTTGGCCAGGGAGTGTATATATATGTATTATGTATATAATTAGGTTATTAGTTACAGTGGAAGCCGCTTAATCGGGATATCCGTTTAAACGGGGCAACAGATTTTTTACATAGCAAAATCGTCGGATAATTGGGATATCGAATCGGCTAATCGGATCTCTTATCCCGATCAACCGAATTAGAAATTATATTCACTTAATTGAGATTTCATCCCAATTACAATTGTATATTTATTCAGAATCATTGTATATGGTTTGTTTTTAAAACTAACTATTTGAATATTCTACAACCATAACAATACAACACCGAGTAGACTACAATTTACAAACCAAGAATACTAACTTTTGTCACTCCCCATAAAAATTAGGATTTAGTAGTAGTGCAATAAGATATTTCTGGTTGTGATCTGAGACCACGAAAACAAGTTTTGAATACTTAAATACATCATAATGGATTAATCGGGACTAAACATTGACTCCCGAGCTGTCCCGATTAAGCCGCTTCCGCTGTATTACCAAATATAGTAGAAACTCGGATCCCTCAATATTTATTTCAATCAAAAGCAATACAGCCGGAATATTTTCAGAAAAATATCCTTTTTCACATTGGTCAGAAGAACAAAAATTGCTACCGCCGATCATCTTCAATCATAAATAAATATTTAAAGATATACCTCAAATAACTTACCAAGTGATAACGGTCCTCCAGCATGATAACAGAACTCATCCAAACAGTATAGTTTGCCATTGTCATTAATCAGAACTAATTGTCTATTTTCTAATACAATTTTTATCTTGCGTTTCTTACGAATTTGATCTGTTAACTCCAATAGAGTTGCTATTTGTGTATAGTCTTGTAAGTCAAGTTCACTTTGATTGTTGGTGGCCATTATATATGTATAAATATATATCAATTTATTGCTAAGTATGCACACATATTGAAAGTTTTAACACGTTCTGGCGACCGAAAACATTTAAAACGTTGTACATAGTATCAGAATAATATAATAGCAGCAATCAGAATAAAATTAGAATAATCCATTGTCTAATAGCATTTGCAGTTTGGGATAAGAAAAATATAAAAATAGGTTAATCACACTTCTTGGGCTAAAATTGTCCATATATGGATAGTATGAGATACCAATATATCTTCAGTAAATATCTTGGAAGGAAAGAATTCTGGATCTTTCCCAAACTCTAATTTGAAATATTCTGTATAACAGTCATATAATCTAGTAAATATAGCATAGATAATGTATTGATTAATCATGTTTATTTCAGCATTAATTTCGTATAACTCACGGATACTGTGCTTGAGTAACATCCAAATTTCTCAAAAAGAAAATTACAAAGTCATGAATCGCGAAGAGGATCTCTTTGAGGGGTAATAAGTTCAGTTTAGTTTTGAACTCTCGATTTTGTTCTAAGCTTAGCTGAGTATAAAAATGTTCTGATAATTTTGCGAATGGATGCTAACATCAAAATAAAATACACGTATAAATACACCGGAAAAATTCACATATACCTAATAAAGCTTACTTGATTGTGTTGCACGAAGAGTATGGCTTTTGCAACTGAAATATTCTGCCAAAGCCATACCAAATGCTTCATGCAGCAATGACTATTAGCCTAAAGAAGAAATATGAATTAACCATCCATATAACTAACCCAATAATGCTATCTAACCGCGTCACTCTGGAGATGCTGACCTACAGGGTATTTGAGTACATCATGAAGATATGATATGATTTTGTGGTTAGGAAAGCCGCCTGCAGATCCTGCAAATCCAATTACGACTTCAATTAAGTCTAAAATATCTGAAATGTTTTCTATATTCAGTAATTCATTGATAATCCTTTTTGCTAATGCTTCATCTAGCTTTTCCTATTAAAATACAGAGCCTGGATAATATCAATCCATCCTTAGAACATTTATCCCAGATCTTTAACTGACATCTGGGAAAATATTTATAATTCTAGCATTTGTATAGAGGTAAACCTCCCAAAGCGGCACCTCTGACATGAGGCAACCCTCCAAGATACGGCAATTAATAAATCCCGGATAGGAATTTTTAATCCAAAATCACGGCACAAATTTTTCTCCGGATTATGCCGTATCTCGGAGGTTTACGTATAATTAATAAATATAAGTGATGGAATTAACAAGGGTTTAATCCAGTTTCTCAGGACCATACGCCTAGAAATGGATTCTATTTCATTTCATACGCCTAGACTGTACATTTTGTATTACGGTATATGAGTTTACTCCTAAAGAGAAATATTCTTACGCTTAGACATACATTTCCAAAATTTATGCGCCTGTAGCCACGCCGCATACACCTGGATAACACCCTGAAATCAATGTATATTAGCCCAAGTGCATAGGCCAAAAGTATCTATACAACACTATATTTACTCTGATCACTATTTCAAAGAGATAATACATATCTCTAAGCTCGAATGATCTATACCTGTGGAATTAATTCCTTTATCCTGTGAAACATTGTCTCGGCTACATTGTTTAAAGAATAGCCTGGCTTGGATCGATCCCAGATAATAAAAGGCTTTGAAAGTACAAAGTTGTCGAACAACTGTCTTTCTATGTTAGAAAAATCATATTGTACCATAGTGCCTAGTCCAAATTGGAGCGAATATCGTGCGTTAGAAAGAATAAGCTTATCTAGGTGCCCTTGGTAGTCAATCATATGGTTTTGTGAGAGTTGAGGAAGGGAAACTGTATCTTCTGCCTGTCTGGATACAAATTAAATGAACTAATGTTTCCTACAAACGATGTCACTCATAATTCTAAATATAACTTACTGTCCATATTCTGGTAAGATAGAATATTTTTTCTGTTCTGCAATAAAACTATTATGGGTATTTATTAAAAGTTCTGCCAATGCCACTAATATAGATTTTTCTCCTTTTGTTGTAGGCATAATGAATAGTATTGGTGTGATATTGGATTGTATTTCTGAAAATTGAATTCTAAGTCCATTTCTTTGTATCACTTCGCTTCCGACTAACTTCCAACAAGCTGCGAATTCATTTACGAGATGCCTAAGTTCTTCCATAACACTCTCACCTTTCTCTAAGAATTGAGAATATTCTAAACTGAAAGAATAGCAAAATAGTGACTAGTCACGTATAACCAACCTTCTTGGAGCTTTACTAAAAAGCACTGAATCGTGTCTTGTGGCTTAACATTATTAATGCATTTATACATCTTTTGGCTAAGTTTTATTCGCAATTTTACAATAGCTGGTAGAAACTTTGTTGCAGCTAATAAATGCTCCTCTCGAATAAATTTCTCTAATAATGGATACTGAACTGCAATAACTAGTCCTTGTGAATTAAATGCTTTTGAAAAGTGTTGAAAGTCGATTTTGCTCCGAAATCTCCAAAGATAACCTTCATGCTGAGCTGGATTGATGTCTTTCTCATATAGTGACCTAAGATAGATATTATCGAAGCTTGCTATATAACCCAGGGGAATTAGCGCATATGATCGAAGGATCTATATTTAATCTCACCTAAATATGGTATGGTTCAACATTCCAACATCATTTAGAACATAGATCAGTTTCTCCTGCAGTAATTTATCTACATCTACAAGAATTGGAGATATGAAGTATCTGTCGAAAAAGAATTCCCAAGTCTCTCGATTATCATTTGAAGTAAGTGAGGCATCAATTTGTACTATCGGATGAGTTGTATGAATAGAACATTGATAAATTTATAAATTATTCCACTTACCAATATTTTCATGATCACTCATTATGTTGTCTATTACCATATGTATAATCAATGCAGATTCTTCAAAATCCTTACCAGTAATACATGAAATGTCATAAATATCATTAAGCATATGTTGAAAGAAAAATTGGGAAATATGAATATTTCCAGGATATTCTACAAGGGAAAGAAGTTTCGTAGGATCGAAAGAAAACTTTACTGCAGATGCCCATATGAATATTCCATGCATTAGAGCTCTAATCACAGAAGCTGAAGTAGCTGATAATCGTCTAAGGATTGAATACTGAGTAAATTTAGTTATACTGTGAATGCCGCGCCGGTTATAAGAACATCGTCGGGAACTGGAAATAATGTTCTCATAACCGGTATGTAGTATATAGTAGATGCGGTTATGGAAACACTTCATTTAAACCATTTGGATGTAGAAACCATATTAAAGAAAAGTATTCTCATATCTATTATATATTATGCCGAATTCTACAAACATACTGGTAATGAGAACCAATTTTAGTACTACACTAAGAGTGCTCTTATAACCGGCATAATGTATATTGAGGCATATAGTCATCGTTTTCCATTATGACATTCTTATATCCGGCATGTTCTTATAACCGGTAAAAATTCCATGGAGTAGAATACAAAAGATTCCGTAATTCAAGTTGTGGTTCAAATATCTGGCATGTTCGTATAACCGGTGTTCTTATATCCGGCATCTACTGCATCAAGAAAGGTAAAAAATAATGCTTAAAAATGTACAAACCTTATTCCAGACTTTAAATGAGATCGTTTGGATGGACATCCTAATATATGACCTGTGTATCGTTTTTGTTCTAAATTTCCCTGATGTAACTTATGTAAAGTCCCTCCAATGGTAATCCCGCATTCTGGGCAAGAGTAAGCAGTCCATGGTTTTCCACACTAAAAATAGAAAAGTAATCCTGCAATATATTTACATATACGTATACATCCTGAATCACTTACTTCTCCAATAAAATACGAATGTCCATTTGGACATTCATACCATCTACCTTCCTCTAAAATTGCCATCTTGACAAAGCTAGCAGAAGGTTCCATGTTTTCCATAGTTGGAAATAATTTTTGGCATAATTTCCCTGGGTCCATATAAATAAGTGTAAGCGGTGCTAGAAAATTTTCTATTTCTTGATCTAATGCATAGTGTAACAATATACCGATGTGACACAGAATTCCTGCAATTGTTGGAGTATATCCATGAGAATTGGGCGTCAACATGAGTTCTTGAATCCGACCATTAAAAAGCCTATTTAGAAATAGTTGTTCTAGAAGTTCAAATAGTTCGTTTGGCATTGTAGGATATTTCTCTTCTATAGTTTTGACAAATTTTTGAATCTAAAAAAGGGAACGTAATATTTTGAGCTCCATCTATATTTTAGGAAGCTTACTTTGTTTGGGAACATGGGTTGGTGACCACCTTTAAGGTTCTCAGTGTATATGTCTGTAAACACAGCAAATATCAAACTTTGTTGTAACACAATTCTACTCTCCTTCTAAATAGATAGAAATAGTAAACAGAGCTTGCCTAAAGCATTGTTTAAATGTATATACTTTCTGATTCTGTTCCTTAATCCAGTTGTTTATATCCTGCGTGTCAACTTGGGTTATTAGATAGCGGATTATTTTTCTCGCATCTTGATAAAGTGGCCCGTAACTGGAAAACAGATCCAATCGTCCATCGAACTATGAAAATATATCAGTCAAGAGTTTTCTGATATTATACAGTTAAAGTGCTTACATTGCCTAAGTGAAAACATTTCGAAGGTATTACCCCTTTCAATTCTTCAACACACAAGATAGATTTAATTCCTCCCCAACCTAAATGCGAATACAGTGCTTTCATGAAAAAAAAATGCAAATACTGAGAACACTTCACGGACTGAGACAAATCTTCAAATGATTTGATGAGTCGTTTGAAATTGACCACCAACTGAACTTTTTTCTGCTCAATACGTTGTACAGTTTCCTTTTGGTCAATCAGTATGTTGATGGCCTCACGCTTAAGGTCAAACTTGTCTATTATCCATTGACAGATAACTAAGGCAACAAATCTTACCAATGCTACCGATTCAATATACGCGAGGGATAGATCACTTTGGTAAAGTGGTCCAAAGTTTTCTAATCTTTGATCAGTATGGCAAAGGGTTGAAATATATTGGATCCTTAATGATTCTGTTGGCAAAGTAAAGCATTTTGATTGAAAGTAGTCCTATATGTACAAAATAAAGAATACTCATGAATTATAAAGTTTGAAATAATACCTCAAAGCATTGCACAAAAATAACTAGCATCTCATGTCCATGAGATTTCTGCTTAAGTTGTAAATGACTCAACGTCATTTCCATATACTCAGCTAGTTTGCTACGAAGCAAATGAAATCTACATCCAAAGGTGAATTGATAAAAACAATAATTGCAGCCGTAAATAATAAGTAGATAAACCTGTTTTTAATTAGAAGCTGAAGCAAGAATAGCCTAACTGTAGGGGAAGGCTTTAAAATACCCTCTTGGAAGAGCATAACATTGTCCGATTTGGCATCTGGAAGGTTTTCAAGAACATTATGATCTAATGCAATATAACTAACCAGATATTCTATCAAACCATTCTCTTTGCCCTCATTTCCAAAACTTGCAAAAGTTATTGTGGATAAAAGCTCCATGACGAAATTGGTTGATTGTTCCCTGAATTTTCGTTGTTTCTCTAACATTTCCCTACAGTAATCCATACTAAACAATTTCTAATAATTGAGAAAATGTGTAGTGCAATAAATTGCAAGTTGCGACACATATATGTAAACTATTGAAAATCAAAATTCACTTATCTGATTAGAAACACCTACCTACAAATCTTTACAAAATGCTCTCGCTCACTGCCCTTTACTGTAGCATAAATATCATCTATACACTCTGGACATTTGGAATCTGAAGTAATGCTAGGAAGGCAAGTTCTGCATCGGAAATGGAAACAAGCTAAGGCAATAGTATCTGCAGGAGGCTTTTTGCACTTCAAACATTTGATATTCAGTTGTTCGCTATTAAAATAAAGCAGGGCAATTAATGATAAAAAGGATGGATCTATGAAAGTAAGTATTAGGTTAAAACTTACCTAATATCCGTGTGTATTTTACGTGTTAATGCATTCAAAACTGCAAAAATCCTTTTCATAGTTTTCTCTGAGTGAAAGTTTGTATCTTTGATAAAAATCATCTAGATGTGACATAATTTCGAGGATTCAACATTGATAAGTGTGTTGTTAATATACATATTAGGTTATTACTCACCCTGTGAAATTGTCTTAATGAAGCTTTCATGTCATAGCCTGTCAGTAAAACAAAGTTTGTAACGAAAATTAGTATTGCTTGAATGCAATTCCATTCAGTTCTACATACATGTAAGATTTTCAAAAAAATAAATCATAATTACAATTCATAGCAATCATAAAAGACAACTCTACCTAATGTTTCGATTCTTCTCCTGATCCAAAAGGACAATATTGAAATTTGATTCAATGATTGTCTGACATCTTCTTACTCTCGAAACCCAAATTTCCCAATCAACTTCTGTCAAAATTATATTTAAATCAGGTTTGCAATCTTTTATGATGGCTTCAAAGATCAGAGAATCGAGGAATTCCCCAAGTTTTCCCTGAGTATCATTATTTATTGCAAAATCTATATGAGTCTTAATTTCATCTTTTCCGTCAAACTTAAGGGTGAATGCTTGTTTGATGAAGCCAATTCTATCAACTAACATATCATAGGCAACGTGAATCATTGGAATGGTTAGTTTTATTGAACTCGACTCTGTGTTCTCATCTTCAAGGTTGTCAGATCCTTGTACAATTCGTCGTTTCAAATTCAACACTCCATTCAATATTAGTAAGAAGTGTGCCTAAAGAATGGACAATGTAATTAATTGTCCCCATCAGAATGAATTATTGATTATAATTACCTTGTGTTCAGAAACGTCCTTTGGGTATATTATTAAGTTGATGAAATCTTCCAAATAACAGATTGCAACTGTACTGTCCTCAAATTGAATATCGACCGATGAAATTAGTTCACCAATAATAGTTTTCTCAAAAGCTTCCTCAAAATCAGCGAAAATTTCGGTATTACCTAATAATGAACATGTATAGAATAAAGGTGCGAAATATTCACTTTAGAAAAAATTCATGCCCAAGGTGCAAATCTCCGACCCAAAATGTATATATATGCTAATTTGCATGTTAATTCGACTGCTAGATTTCGCACGGCCGCAGGGACGGACGGATGGATGTCGCACATCGTCCATGCCATTAGCGCAGCTCCCTAAAGGAGCTGCCCCAAAAATCTAAGTGATTGTTTACTGAATAGTGAATATTAGTCAAAATGTATATCATACCTGAATGCATTTTCATGTTATTCCTTACTTCATTTATTGTACTAACAATAATCCAAGAGAAAGGAAACCTGGCTTGAAAATAATTACCATTCCATCCATCGCTAATTATTGGAACAGACCTTTTCATATCAGTTATAAGGGGAGATAATGATTGCAAATGATTGAAAAAGCAATGTTGATCAATGAAAATACTTCTCCATATTTCCTGAATTGCTGGTTTCGTGTGCATGAAGATTAACTCAATATTACCATTCCGATCTAAGTATGCTAAAGTTTCTGCTACAAGAGGGATGAGAGCGATGTTTATTTCTTTAGACAGTGCCTTTCTGAATGTTCCTGCTGACTGAATTAGGTGCTCATCAAACGCTGCAAAGCGTGACCAATCTTTTGAATATACAGATATAGAATTGTTGTCCAAGAGATAAGAAATTATCTCGCATATCTTTGAAGATATATCTATAATTGAATCGAAGTGTAAAATAAGAAATAGACCAGAGTAGGTGACTGTTGATGATAATTGTACTCATTATCCAGTGTTACGTGGTGTTGTGCTGTTAGCATAAATTGAAGTCTGTTAGTCCAGTCGCCAGAGGGCAAAATTGTGTTATCATTGAATGAAATTTTTAATGGTTTCTTGATCTCTAGCATGTTCTGAGCCAGAAAATTAGATAAGAATTGCAATGAAAATATAATCTATCAATCTTAACGCATTTTAACCATTTTGGAACCAAAATACGTAAAATACTACAAAATTCTATACTTCATTCTAATCAAACTTTCAATTTCGTAATCAGTGTAAAATTCGTTTCGTTTGAGTGGTCAGATGAATATATTAGTGATGGTCTGTGTAAATTAAAAAAATTGCTCAAGGTTGTCAGCGTAGCACCCGATGGATTCTGGCTTAGAACACCTTAGAGATCAATAAGACATCATAAAATTTCCTTATACGACAATTCAATATTTAACTTCTGGCGACTGGAGTATATATAGAAACATACTTAAGAAAAGTTTAATGGTACTTACCTGCAAAATTGGAATCATGAAGTAACGATATAAATTGTTCAATTCTTCTTAGTGTTCGTACATGGCTACCGTTTCGTTCATATAGGAGTGAAAACGCTGGTTGAACTGTAGCTAGAAGTCTTGTACCTTGGTTGAAGGTGACTTGCAAATTAGGATACAATTCCTGAGCCTGTAATTTCAACTGAGTTTAAATATTATAACCAGAGGGGACGGATGGACCATGGATAGTGGATGCCATGGATTTGCAATCCATAAAATCCACAATCCATGAATTTCGGAAGGATTTGGAGTCTCCAAAGTCCAAAGGAATTCATTAGATCCCTGAAATTTTTGAATTTCTTTGATTTCACATATGTTTGATTTTGATAGCTATATTTTTTGGATTTGGATGTATGGTCCTGTGATAAAGCGATAAGGATTAGATTAGGGTGATTTGGCCCCATCTGACCCCTCTGATTACAACAAAATATATTACTCATATTTAGTTTGGCTCCTGAGAACTGAAAATTAATAAAAGCAATATTCATTGATATTTCAATATACTACTATGTTAAACGAAATAATCTTATCATAGCACAGTTACAAGTGAATTAGCTCAATATAAAAACTTTTGAAAATTATTTTAAGACTCACCTTAGTCCTACCAGAAAATATATCTGATAATGAAAGGTGAATTAGATCGGTAAAAGATGGTAGAATTGTCAATTCTGGGGGTCTTAATTCATCAATGTGAATCGTTTCCCAAACACCTCCACAATAACTTGAAAGAGTGTTCGATTTACGCGACATGCGGATAACGATGACAAAGAAGATCCTACGAGATTGATCAGGATTTAACATTTCAAATTGCTCAATGATATGGTGTCTTGCACATGAAATGAGATCAGAATGCAAATTACCATTATCACATTGTATCAGAATAATGTTATTCACTGCCTTCGAATTTTGACTATTCAACAATTCATTGATACGAGTTGAAAACTGTAAATTCGTTTGGAATTGTAAGAGATAAAGGAGATACAAAGATACAGAACATTGTTGCTCAGATAAAGAATTTTCAATGTCAAAAACTTCAGATTCCGACAGTAGCATTGAATGTGTAGTAATTAATGAGAAATAATTCGAAGACTTTACAATATGCTGGAAATAGTGTTGTAAATCTTGTAAAGGGAGTGTCAAATAAGTATTTAAAAGGGTATTGGCTTCCCATTGTAATTTTGTTTTGCTTAGCCTTAATACCGAATCAGGTGTCGCCATCTGTAAAAGTTTACTCTTTGACAACTCCATCATTGATGCTTTGTATTGTGGCTGATTTTCTGACAGACGCAAACCGCCTAACGAATATATCAACATATATGCTGTGTCTGCTTGAAATCCAACAATACAATCTTCAACATGATATTTTATGTCGATAAGACCACTTAAATCGATCTTCACAAACCTTTCAGCCCAAAGAGATAAATTTTCAGCCACTGCTCGTTCTTCTTCCGATAGTATTGAACAAACTTTAAGAGTGTGCTTTTCAAATCGGTTGATCAACGCTGAGGGAAACTGCTTACGAACTGTTTTCGAATCAGCAATGATGATCAGTTTGAAATCTTGATGGACTGAACATTTTACACGATGAGTACCCAAGCCAATATCCACCCAATACTTACCCAAAGATTCGAAATAGTATTGATTGAGGACATCATATAAACTTTCATAGAGATTCAATAAATTGGTAAGAATTAACGTTTTTCCAGTTTCTATATAACTCTTAATAAGGTTTATGTTGCGACATACTACAGAATATTCAGAATCATTCGGAAAACTGCTCCCGAATATTACTCGATTCTCATCTGACTTGACTAGTTGAGCATGGTGAATAATGTCTAACGCTGCGAAATTTTCTGTTAATAGCAACAGGTATCGATTGCGTGTATAAAAAGAACCCTGATGAGAAGCAAGATTAGCTTTGATTAATTCAAGTGGTGAACATTCTAGTACTTTATCTTTGTCTCCGCTCAGGCATACACATTGTTGAAAAATTTCAAATGGATGAAGGCCTTCCAGCCCACCAAAGTTTCGCTCGACCGCGTGCCTTAAGATACCGGAATTTAATGGTGTATCTTCTTTTCTACAAATATGGTATATCATTTTAATCAAGCTGTAGAAATCTCTGAGACCAAAGTATTGAATATCCATGTTATTCTTCTGTGTTTGCATCAGGGTTATGTACGCATTAACTAAACCATTAATAAAAGGAATAATATTCTGTGCATGAATGGCATCATCTTGTTTAGAGTCACATATTGCTTTAGCAGTTAAGATTAATTCTTCTTTGTGAGGCTCATCTAAACAGACCATAATTCCACGGTTCATTTTAGCAGGATCAAGAGCCCAATTCGATAATCCAAGAAAAGCTACTTTATCATTGCCTACCTTGAGATCAAGATTATCTTTTCCAACAAAGGCAGAATCATCTTCCAGTAGAGGATGTAACACCTTCAAAGGTAACTGTGGAGAATCCTCGGCAAGCCCAACTTCCTCCAATACAACACAGGACACAAATTTTTCGGGATTTTCCCTGCTCTGAATTAATTTGCAAGTTTTGAATAAGTTTAATATTCCTTGTGATGTTGATAACTGGCTACACTGATAAGAGAGCATTTCTACTCTTTTAAAATCCCTAAGTTTAGAATCTTGGCGAGAACCCTCTCCCTCCATTGAATTGTTTACAATTGCTTTTGCTAGAGATTTCGAGCTACCTGGTTTACCAATAATAAAAAGAGGAATTCTAAGTTCAATGCATACGAACATCATGAAAAGATTTTCTTTCAAAGAAGAATTTTTGGCAATGTGTTCTCCTACCTTCATGCTATCAGCAACAGCTGACTGAAACTTTTCAATTTCATCAATAATAATAGATTCATCTCTCAGGGTCGAGAGTGGTGGCTTGAAAGATTCGACCAATTTGGAGTCATAGCTTATACGAAATTGTAGTCGAGCACGATAACAAACTGACAAAGACAGTAGAAGGCTAGTGGATATTTGATCTAAGGTAAGATTGGTAACAAATCTAGGTATCATTTCGAAAAACCATTTCATAACCTTCATCGTCCTCTCAACATCCCTCAGGCTAACAAAACTACATTCATCGTTACGATAACGCATATATTGTTGAGTTATAGATAGGATTTCAGTAATTCTTTTCAACAACTCAGTAGATAACTTGATGGGACTCTTATCAAGATGTCCTTTAATGATCTCTTTTATATATGATTCCTCCACTCCAGGGCTCAACTGTCCAAAATCCCAAACTAGTGGCAGAAGGCTCTTTGGAAGTTCGACAACTCTATAAACAAGCTCTCTTAGTGGAATCTTGCCAAACTTTTCAGTGGCTTCTTTATTCAATGTAGCTTTTCCTAGACCCGCCGACAAGAGTTTACTAAACATCTCTTCTGAATGTCTTCTGTAGGGATTACATGCAGCAACGAATTGCAAGCGAATATCTTTCGGAATAGATTTTCCATTTACCCTTCTGTCGATGAGTATTTCCTTTATCAAACCAATTGAATGACTTGTATTTGCTTCATCAAAAAACAACACTGTATCTATATTGTAATGTACATTTTCTTGTGCTAGCTTGATAGATTCTGATAATTCCTCTATGATGTCCTGGTCAGTTATCCCACCATGAACTTTAAGTACGCGCATATTATTTCTTTTAACGTATTGTGCTTGCAATTGACACATATAATACACTAGTTGTGTCTTTCCACAGCCTGTTTCTCCCATTATTATGACAGGAATATTACAGCGAAATCGCATATGAATGGCAAGAATCTTCTTTAAGTTGTCTATTGTGAGTACATATGAAGGATTTGGATCTATGATTACTTGTTTACCATCAGATTCGAAAATGTGTTTTATTCCAATCACATTTGCAAGCACTGAAATTTTCTTCTCCTTATTCCAGTTCATGCAGTCATCCTGAAAATCAACACGGTTACGGAGAAGAGTTAAGTATAAATCTTTCGAAACAACCTTTTTCTCTAGGATTTTTGATGGATTAAACTGGTCAATTAAGTTTAAGTTCTTTGTAATATGGACCCCAAAGAAAGTCATAGTCTGCATATCTTCATTAAGGTATAAGTATGGCAAGTTTTTTTGTTCCCACCTTCTACGTGATTGTATGGAATATCCAGTAAGGATATCATGACTATAGGATTCGAATGTATTGGATAACGATGGTGTGGCAATATCTCGTGACATAGGAATAATCATGTTTATTAGAAAAGTTTTGAAACCTTTCCATTCATTCACTTGTTGACAGTATATATTTCTTTCGCAACAGAGTAATTGTTGACTCAAGTATCTGATAAAATTATTCACTTCACTCCAGGAAGGATTGTCTAAACCAGAATATTTCAGGATGATTTCCAAAAATTGGGTAGGATTCCCATAAACTCCATTCTCTTTAGAGTAATAAAAGTCCTCAAGATTCTGTTTCATCTCCTTCTTATGTAAATAAGTATATACTCGTTGGCGATCCTGTGAAAGAAATTCATTCTCGCTCAGAGTCCTCTCACTACAGGCCGTATTCTCTATCATCTTTTGTAGAGATTGTTTTGGTTGAAGGCAAAACGTAATAGGAAAAAGATTACAGAAACGGGAAAGAAAAGAATTTTCCGGTTCCAGGGTAATCTCAATAGTATAGTAATCAACAGCTCTACATGACCATACATTCCCAACTGTGTCCTTCAAATAACCTAAAATTAAGACTTTGAACAAGAAAGGAATCACCTCTTCCGTTATCGTTGATGACACGTCAAAGTGGAAAAGAAACGAAGGTATTCGTCCTTCCACCGTTTTAGAGGCTAATAAATACTTAACAACAACACCCTCTTTTACATTGCTTCCGTGTAGAGGGATTGTAATTGAACAATCTTGGTCTAGATCTTGCATATGCTTCAACTTATTTGCTAGCTCATTAATAGCTAGAGATTTCCCTGCACCAACAGAGTGCGATGCCACAATTCTAACTCTACTCTTTTGAGCATCGATGAGGCAAGCTGGTTGTACACATGAAAAATTGTTTAGAACCATATTCTCTTGGAAAGAAAATCTCTTAAAAAGTCCTTCTTTGAGAATGTTGTCTTCAAGAGAAGATGGTGTAACCCTCTTATATTTATACATCGTTGACGCGAAATATGAAGTGTTTTCTGATTCTGTAGAACAAAGAAGGAGGAGTTTAAAATTTGGATTATTTATAGATGACATGTACTTATTGAGATAAGTGATACTTTTCACAGCAGTTTCATAGCATAACTTTTCAATGAATAAAAGACAAAACAGACTCCCAGAGTCCTTATCCAAAATTACCCTCCTGAAGAATATGTCAATTTCGTAAAAACTAGTTTCGCTAGTACAAAGTATTAATTCATGGTTGGATGGTGAAGATTGTACATCTTCGTATGCTAGGTATTGTGATAGGACAAAGTAAATCATTTCATAATTAGGAACAAAAATTAGATTTGGTTGTCCTGGTTTACATGTGTTTGGAAGTGGTCGAGATACAGTTCGGTTATCCATTCTAATTCTCTCTAGGAAGACACTCAAAATTTCTAAAGAGATGTGCATTTGGTCAGATTGTCGAATAAGATTATGGAGAGATTGATCCAAATTTGAATCTACACTGCTAGTAGTATCAACCTCAATCTCTTCATTACTACCTCCAATCAACTCTGTACTGTTCAAACAAAATTCTAGGAGGTCCGTTTCATCGTAATCATTTGAATCGCGTTTCAATTGTTGAATTCCAATAATACATAATGTTAAATCCAAATATCCCTCTACACAAATAGATTGACAAAATTGCCTATCGGTCTCATTGAAAGTATCAGGAAAAGATTCGGGGAATCCACTATTGTCAACTATCTCTTCGTGTAAACTGTCTGCCATTGGTCGACTTTCTGATTGTTCACTTGGAAGTGAATCTGAAATAGTTGCTAGTCCTCTCGAAATTTCTTGCTTTGTAACATTAGGGTTTAACATAGAAAGAAGATGAATGATTTGAGGATTGAGGATAGTTTCTCTCTGAAACAAACTCAAATCTCTTCGTAGAATTAAAATTTGTAAATCAGTGAAGAAGTTAAGGGAATAGAATTTGTTGCGTGCAAAATCTAAAGTGACACTCCAGGTGTTTAGTTCTGCATTTCCCAACTCAATCTCACTTTTAAGTATTGGGATAGCTTCAGCCTGGCATTTAAATTGCTTAACATAATTAACATACGAAATATGGCCAAGATACTTCAATTTTTCAACCATCAGGCTTATTTCAGTGATATATCCGAAAATTGATGTGAATAATTTTATATGTTGCGTAGCATTTGATTCTGCTTTTATCAATGCAATTTTACTCTGAAGATCTTTCAAATTTTCCAAGTTATATACCCGACTAATAGGTGAATGTTGTATGTAAAGGTGGATATTTCCATCACCACCATTGTTGTCAAGGTTAACCTCAAAATATCCCACTTCGAAGATGTCTGTGAGCTCCTGAATTGTACTTTTACCCACTGAACTATGGGCAAGCTCTAAATGTTTCCAAATATGGAGCAAGTTAGCAGCTTCATTGAAAGTTTTCAAAAACCCTTTTTTATCCACTATTTGATCAATCACTTGATTGAAAAGGTTTATGAATTGATCGTAATTACAATTTGGGCTCATGTCGAATATTAGGGGAGCTAAAGTATTACAGACTGAACGCAGGCATGTAATGCAGTTGATATCGAAGTCGGTTACGTCGCAAGATGTTAGTGCTAAATCTACGAAAACTTTCACTTGCTGTGTATCTTTCAATGTAGCTCTCGCCCAAAGAATGAAATTTGGGTGATTAAGAAAAGTTTTGAGAAGAGATTCAGCGAAAGAATCGAACTTATTTACTTGTGCAAATATCGTTTCTAACTCTACTGTAATGATTTCCAAGGTATTCTCTGTAATGAATTGCTCCTTCTGTAGGTTAACTAGTGTATCTAATTGCACAAAGTCTCCTTCTTTACAGTAATGTACATGTACTTGATAAATTAAGGTAGCTACTTTTGAGGATTCTTGGAGTTGGAAATATTTAAATATCAGTCTAGCAGAGTTATTGATTTCTTCGTCAGGATTTCGGAATTTCAATTTCATTATACTAATTGCAGAGGATAGACAGGAAATTTCATGCTTGATCTTATCTTTAGCTTCTCGAAAAATGCTGAAATGTTTTTCAACATTCACTAAACGAATTTTGCGATTATGCAAAGCTGTCACTATAACTTCACATTTCAGGTATGCAGGGTACCAAATTTCGTCGTAAACTTCCTGAATATCAAGGATCTTAGCTTGACTAAAATTGTATTTGCGCAATACTATTCTTTTAAAAATATTCAAAAATACATTAGATTTTCTCAAATGAAAAGACGCGTTTAGCATTCTTTGAATATGAGGCAAATTTAGATTAGTCGCTAGGATTGAATTTGGGAGAATGCGATAATCAACGGGCAAATTTCCATTGCAGATTTCGTTTAGTGGCTGCGCCTCAAAATCTATTTTCAAGAAATCTTTTAATTCTTGTGACTCTAAGAGGTGAGTAGAGAAATTGAGGATACAAATGAAATTGAGGATTAATTCAGTTTGCTCGTCAAAAAAGTATAATTTTTCCTTAGAAACTTGAATGACATCTTCAATACTAGCTCGATCGAATTCTGCTTGACGAATTATATTTCTAGAAGTGAGTGTGTCAAATATAGATAAAAACCTCTCCCTACCTTCGTTAAGATGTCTCAGATTCTTCATTTGAATGTTTGACTGCTTTAGAGACTGGAGAATAATTACGAACTCATCTTCAGCATGTCTCACTTGTTGAGTTATTCCATAGCTATTATATTCAATCCCGTGTAACGAGAATTTAAAGAGTATTTGCCATGGTGTCCAAGAGAGAATGTGAGACGTTGGATTCTCCTCAAAAGTATCTTTTTGTTGTTTGTAAATGACATTTAGGATTTCGAGCAGTTCTGCAGTTATAGGTAGATGTAGAAGATTTGACAAAATGATTTCCAGTGAGGCGTGGTCTTGTTTCTGACTTAGTAAATCTATGATGCGAAATTTAAAGCAAGAATGTATTTTTGTTCCGAACTTATGGTTTGTTGATAAATATACGAAAACTTTTAGCTGAATAGTATCACTCAAATCCTGAATTGCCAGTAAGAATTGCTTTTCTACTACTTGCTGCCAATTATAAGTGTTTGGAAATTCAAGTGAAAACAATGAATCCCATACATTTATTCGTTGGATAATTATCTCAAAATTTATTGTATCTCGAATATTGAGAAATGAATCAAGTTTTTGAATGAGAATCAAAATTAATTCTGAGGAAGATTTGAAATGTTTTGTATTGACGAAAAATGACTCAGAATCGTTAGTTGATAAAATATTCTGCTGAATTTCTTCCAGCATTTGTAATATTTTTACTGTTAATGTTAGGTGTAAAAATACAATATCCGTATCGATGAATTTATCGTCTAATTCCCATAGATAGAAAATTGATTCACACATTAGATAGAGGTCTGATTCAGTGATAAATTGTTGATTTTCATGGAGTTTGGAAATCATATATGAGTATATCTGACACCTCAATTGCATTGGTGTATAGTCACTCGGCCAGGATTTTATTCTATATACAAGAACTGGTAATAAATACTGATAGTTGATAATATTTGAGGAAAATTGTTGAAAGTTTTCATTACTTATTGTGATCAATACAATACTGTAGGGTAGAATTGGATCATAATCCCTCAATATTTTTAGAGCCGATTCACAATAGTTCACATCCTGAAAATTGTAACAACATTTAGTATCGATATTGGCTGGGAAGCCCCAGTATTCATTAGCGAGTATTTCTTGCTGCTTATGGAATATTACAAATCGATTTGAAAATTTAAACATACAATGGTATAATGGTAGAAACGTTATTAAGTGTTTGCTTGAGACATTAGGAGAGCCTGTAAAAATAATATTATCAAAACATTCTTGCAAATTTTGAATTGTCTTTTCACTATTTTGAAAGTTTTCAAAGAAGAAAATTTTCTTGGCAATTAGATATGCTATATCATGCAAAGTGAATGTATTTAATACTTTTTCCAAAAGTTTCTTGTATTCTTCTTCAGGTTTTCTCTTGCGTACCAAAAGCAATGAAAATATCAAAAATCTTAGTAAATTTTCGGAGGACTTGTCTATCTTTATCTCACTAACTATCCATCGTGTAACAGACTCAACCTCAGGGTTAACGAAGTCGTCCTTAACTCCCAAATATGAAGAGAAGATACCTTGTGATATAGTTTGGAGAGTTAAAACTTGTTCTTCAAAGGTAAATTTTTCTTTAATATATGTATGGTTAGCAAATAAGTGGAATGAATTTTTCCCTAATTTTATATCACTTAACATTCCTATTTCATTTGGCAATACCATGGTGTCGTATTTATCAATTATGTTATCTTGTAAGTTTCCCCATCTAATATAGAGGCAGCGGTTATATTTATCTCCTTGCCCTAGATTTTCTTCTTTACCGTTTAGAAAGTATTTGTAAGAAATCTCAAAGGAGCTTCTTGAATGAAATCTTATGTTTTCTTGAGGTATAATTACACAACCCTCCAGGAAAATGTAATCTCTCTCTCCATATTTGATTCTCTCAGTTAGTTTCATGCATGTGGTGTCCTCCTTTAAATTACCAAATGAAACCCCATTAAACCTCAGCGTTAGATTACCATTGATAGACTTATAATGTTCTAGAAACATGATTGTTTTGAACATTATCTTGAGACTAGAAGATTGAAACGAAAGAGAATTTGTTTCTTCCAAGGATTCCTTGGGTTTCGATATAATTTCGCATTGTGGTTTGGAAATTGGAATTGATACGGCATCTTCAAACTGTAGGTTTTCTCCACACATTGGGCACACTTTAAATGAATTGGGGGCTCCATTAGGGAAATTATCATTAAATTTACAATGACTAGAGACACATCTCTTAATAAGCTTCTTTGACTGAATTGGACTGCAATCCATTGCAAAGCTAAAATTATATTAATTATTTGAAAATTCATAGTAAAAGTGTCATTCAACCTTAAGTAACGCTCTCAAATGGACGAGATTATCATAGTGATAATTTTGACCAATCGTTTGTGCTTCAAAAAGGTTAAAATTGTCTAAATGCATGCAACAGGAAAATATGTCAGATCGTCAGTAATATGGCGTTACATATCGGTTGAAAGACCCAACAGTTAATTGGTTGTGTAATAAGAAATTTGGATTGAAAACAGTCAAAAAGCAATATTGCACTTATCTTAATATGTATTAAAATTGTAAATCACAATGAAAGCAAATTTGTATTTTAGATTAACATATTAATTAAGCATATAGACTTCTTGAAATACAGTTTGGTATTATACGATTTGAATATCTAGTTACATATATTATACCAGAACCTTTACTTCCATATTAATAACTATCAATCGTTGTCTATAGGCCGATCTGTCATTTGTCTATACTAAAGTGGTACAGGGAATACAAAATTTCCAGACTAATTTACAAATAAGACTATCAATTCATTTACATATTTGAAGATATTTGTAGTTACGTATTTATACTCCTTATATGGAAATTGATGTGCTTAACCAATGTTTTGAGTCTGACTTGGTAGTATTATCAAAGAAACCAGTCCCATTTTTTGTGACATTTGTTGAGTGTCATGTCGGCCGAAACGTGATAAATACATTTTGTATGTATTTTAGGCCAGATTATCATTAACATGCTACATCCTGCAAGTAAATCTCGCTAAATATCTCCATACAATATTCTACTTATATTGATTAGAATAATACGATCTTTCAGCTATATTTCTCTTAGCCTTTTACCAATTTTATTTCCATTCATAACTACATCTGCTACAGATTAATTATCAATATTATAGGTTCCTAATTCTATCTGAGGAATGGGCAGTCCATTATTTAATTGTAGCGTAGGACATGTCTGTTTTGATGTAAATTCCTTTTCTTCCATGTTGTCGTTAGGTTATTTATTTTGTATAGATTTACTAAACTAGGTTATTCTATGGGAGGCAAAATGGGAATTTGGCCCGGATTTGAAGATCCTAGTCCCGGGGTGGATCATCACTGTCTAATATAAAATTAAAAATAATATTTTACCACAGGTTTGCCCCGGGTTAGAAATATTGACCAGGTCGTATGCCTTTGATAAGATCTGCAATAAAGAGAATTTCTCCAAATCTCATTACAATCTCGGTTTTCTCATTGCGTTTTTGAACCATCTCTTTTGTTGATATTACTGAACACTGATAGATTTCCTTGACTAAGTGTATATGTAACATTAGAATACAGTATACAGTATACAGCTTCATTTGTGTGATTTGATGATGTTTAGCATACAATTTTATCATCTGGAAAATGGAAATATATTCGTGTGATACAACCAACCATGGATTTAACAACTAAGATATTTTCGTTATTAAAAGTTATTTAAATGTATCACACAATAAATCTGTAAGATATACGTATTGGATCCAAAGCGTAATTTTATTCGAATATTGATATTGCTATGTCTATTACATAAATGATGTTAATGGAATATCAGTGTTGCCAGGTTGACGATTGTTTAAACTACGTAAAAGTTATGCTAGAATTTTCCCAGAAAATTAATTCGCATTATGCCAGAATTATTGCTGTAATTACAACTATAATTCTAGAATTATTCTAGAATTATGCTATAATTGTTATGCAAGATTTGGATAATTACTCACTGTGAATTTGACATACTATATGTATTATGTTATATTTAACATTGTAGTGCCTCCAATTATTAGTGTCATATTATTTATATTATTATTTTGATTTTTTGATCTATACTGTTGAGTATGTTAATTTGGATAATTATTGAGTATGACGGATGTTGCTGTAAAAACATCGAAATTTCTCATGATAAAGTTGGCGTGTTCCAGGGTTATAGTAGTGACCATGGATGACAATATCCCACTGTACTGGTTTCTACTGTACTGTGGTAATCTAGTGAATCAGATTCTAAAGGTATTAAAGGGGACAGTTGGATTAAGTGACACTGTTCGTATTTACATAATCCACCTTATGATTATTGCTTGACCATAAGGTAGATTGGCTGCAGCATATATCCATGTTATCATAACCTAGGAATTCAATCATTTATGAGTTTTCTTCTATTCTTGTAACTCTTGTGATGATATATTTCATCAGTAAGATCTTATTTAACTAGCTTATAGGCTAGTATTAGCCAATGTATCTCTGTTATAAGATATTGTATTAGTATTATGTACGCATACTTTCATATCTACCTTAAGAAATTTCTTACCACCCTACGTCCCATTGGAACAGTTAAAACTGACTCATAAAGACTATATTGAATATTGGCTCTTATAAATTGACACACATATGGGTGTAAACTTAGATTACACTAAGGTTCTGGTAAATATGTTCTGAGTAAATAGTAAATATAATACTAATAATGTTATAATAATGGTAACAATTCTACTGTAATTTGAAGAGTTATGCTGTCTTCTTTACGATATTTATCTTCTAATATTTCAGTGATTGAAATGAATGCAAATTTTCCATAACCTAGATTGGTCAGGTCAGTAGGTCTCATAAAGGATTCAGGACATTTCACCAAACATTCCTTAGTTATTTGACCAGAGTAAATCAAATTATCATTACTGTTAAACTGATCGAGTAGAACAAACGTATATTTGTATTTGATAGGCCAGTGTAGTTTATTATCATATTCTCCTTTCATTATACAAATGAATACACCTACTTTACCTGTATTATCATAATTCCATACAATTTTCCCCAGGCATTTATATAAACCTGCATAGAATGGATCACTGTGAGTAGACTCTTTGTTCTGTATTTTCTGTTTAACACCATTAATCTTCCATGCCAATTTTCCTGTAGAAAGTTGTGTTGAAAGTGCCACGGATAATTCTTCAATTCTTGAATCTTTCTCAAAAATACGATTTTCCAAATTTGTTACTCTGGATTTGACTTCTGATAGCTGTTTTGTCTTACTTTGATTTTCGTTTTCCAATAATATAATCTTCTCAGTTGCCGTATCCAGTAGGTCTTGCAATAGTTTACAATCTTTAGATGTTTCAATTTCCTTCTATTTCATTTCAGTCATGGCTGACCTGAAGTGAATATGCATGAATTCTTTTTCATGAAGATCCATCTCTCTCCTCTCCATCTCTTCTCTACATCCGTGGTCCCAATATGTACACTGTACTTTCTGTAGAGGACACTCATCAGCTAGATGGACAGGAACATCTCTCCTCTTCACTCGTTTGGTCCCTTCCTCTTCTTCTATCACGCATCCATTAGGACAAGGAACTGGAAAGTGCTCACAGTTCTCTAAATGAGGATTCATCTGACAGGCCTTCACATTACTCACACAGAATTCACACACGAGTTCTCTCAAGGGACACGAGTCTCTCTGGTGTTCTGGAATCCGTCTCTTCTCTAGTTTCATAACTTTCCCTTTCCTCTCTCCTTTAAGACAGACACACCCCAGAGGGCACAGTATAGGAAAGAACTCACATTCTCCCAAGTGGTGTATTGCTGTACTCACTGTGTCACTCCATTTACACCCTCTCTTCTTCAGGGGACAACAAATCTACAAATACATAACTCATCTGTAAATACAAATAAACACTTGTAAACAACAACAAATAAACTACCATTTTATCATTAACAATTGCACGATTCATATTTACAGGTTGCCATGATACACCCTCAGGAATGCAGATCCTACATCTAAATTCTCCTTCACAAATACAAGCTTCCCTCAACAATCCTTTACAGCTGTTACATAGCAATAATTGTTCTTCTACTTTGTTAGATAAGTTTCCAACCAATAATTCAGCCCTCCATCCTCTGTAGCTACCATCCTCTGTCCTTACGTAGAGCAAGTCATCTCTGCCTTCTGAGTCAACTAACTTCTCTGCCATTATACAATCTATGAACGTTATTGTGTATAGAATAATCAAGGTTTGACACTGATATATCGGTTATGAAAAAATATCTAAATAGAGTACATTCCGAGGGAGGCAGTCAACTCACTCGTCCCTCTTTTTAAAACAAAAAGTGCATGTCCGTACGCTCGTATAATCTTGGGAGTGATTGACATGAAAGATGCCTCTTGTGCAGATTTCGAGTGCTTTATGTTTAAGTATAATTATTATAAGCAAGGCCCTAACAAGCATATTTCAATTGGTCAGAAATTTGGTGAATAATCATATATTCAAGTCAAATGGGACAAAGTAATCGGTTGGAGTTGGCCCCTGACTCGCACTACCTGTTTATCAACAAGGCTACTAGAAATTAATAATTCGATTATATTACATTAGAAAAGTTCCTAAAAATACTCTGATCGCTTCATTTGGTATCTTTCCTACAATAAATGAGTATGTTAATCCTCAGTTATTTCACTATTTTTAAATGTTATTTCTTATCACAATTGTCCATATAATTAGCTCTACATGCTTCAAACTTAGATAAGTAATAATACATAAATTTATTCATAGAAATACGATGGCATATCAAAACGTTAACAATGAAAAGCATTGAAATTGACTGACTTAATTAATTCACACTTAATTAATTGTATAGGAAACCTAAATGTGAGGAAATTGATTAATATTTTACTCAAACAATCACTGATTAATATATCGGCATTTAATTGATTAAACCTAAATATAGATGGTTCAGCTGCTTATCAGGGGTAATTCTATGACAAAGATTGATCTTGTTACTACGTTAAAAAAAACATATTTATTGAGGCAGTATTTTACATAATTTTAATATTTACTTAGAGTGGAATTCTTCTTTTTTCCTTGCTAATATGCTGATTTTGGTATTGACGAAATTGAAATTATGCGAGCATTACATAGAATTAGGTGATACAATGTATACGTATAGGTAAAACTGTTCTAAATGGAATGTATTGCAAGATATATCGATAAAAATAATTTATGATTCATAAATATGCAATAAGTGCCAGAACAAAGATAAGTTGACAGGAAACGATTTTCCAGAAAGCGTTGAGAACATATTTTGCAGAAATATTGAATTTGTATACTAAATAAACTTCAACTAAGAAAGACTAATATTCTCTATTATCCATATTCATAGTCTACAATTATCAAATGAGGAACTATACCCCACGATAACATTTTGTAAGAGTATCGTGAGAGTTGAGAGCACTCACATAAGGCCGTTGGAGGGGTAAGGAAACCAGAGGCGTAGCTAGGGCCGCTCAAAGTATGCGACATGTGTCGCACCCTGGCTACGCATCTGAAGGAAACCCAAGGGCGGATCTAGAATTCTGAAAGGGAGTTGTAGAGCGGATAGCTGACGTACTTTACTCTAGGTTCCCAAATATCCTATAACTGCTTTGGTTATAGGAATTTACAATTAGTGTTGCAATCCCAGAATTCGGGATTGATCCGATCCCGAAAGAAATTGGATTGCAAACACTAGTTACAATCTCACAACCCCCAGATTCGCCCCTGGAACAGCCACAGACTCCCCCCGCTTTCATTATCATGTTAACAATAGATAACAATTTTCTTAGTCTTCCTAGGCCCTTGCATGAACACAAAGACAAGAAGACAAGTGCTAATCGCCCAGACATCTTGTAAGGAGTACGCAATATATTAGCAACAATAGGAATCAGAACAACACATAAATATATTATCTCAGTTGATATATACTAATCTAATCTGTAGAATAACAACAGATAAATCTATAATTCATTATGAAGGTATACATCCAGTATATACGTTAGGAGACAAATTATTGAAATTCCTGTAAGTTTCAATTGTAGTGGGTGATTATTAATTTAGCGCCAAGAATCTTGCTACAAGTTGGAAGCATTGTGTCCTAGTTAACGCAGTACAATATCACAGTTCACAGATGTTACAAGTGTAACAGCTACTAGCAAGCAAGCAGTTTGTGTTTGTTTTACTGAAGGAGAATCAGTATTAAATTCATTAGAATTTATTCTGGTATTTTAAATTAGTTTGTTCTAAGTAGATATGTAAATTGCGAGAACTGATTGATTTCTGAAATTGTGTTGAGTTTAACTGCTGCTCTGAAAAGAAGAGTAGACTGTGTATTCTTTTTATGCAATTACAACTTCAGATTGCACAAAAAGAATACACAATCAACTCAACCTTATTCAGAATTAATACTGATCAACTTAGATATGTGATAATTATCACACCTTCATACAACAAGGAAATGTTCAAATACTGAGTAAATGGTATGAGAGACAATGGAAATGACAGGCCTCTGTAAGGTAGAAAGCGAAATGGTACACACTGCACAACTATCACAGATGGCGACAAGGGTTTAGGACTAAAGCGTCCTCCTAATGAAGCCTATAGTGGGCCGGAACTATGTAGTGATGGCGACATCCATCATCCATCGGTATAGTACCTGATGGCTTGGCCTCATATATTTTGAGTAAGTCCGACTAATATTAGTAAAATTACATGCAAATACACATCTGTGTACCAGTGTGCCCCACAAATAATCGCTAAACTAATGGCCACATCACTACCACCAATTACAACTAGCGTTGTGACAGCCGATCTAGCGAGGTCCATAAGCTGACATACATAATATAGAGTCAAAGATTATGCTATTTCCTTCCATCCACTCCAGCGTGAATTAAAGTATGTAGATCAATGCTATAAGTAAATGTTCAAGTGTAACTTTAATTAAACAAATCAATAGTGATGTAAGTCCTAACAATGAGCTACTAAATAAAAGTCCTCCTTCTGATGATAAAATTATTTTGAAATAAATGTATTATTTTTCTGTTTTAACGTGAAATGAGTGTGTGTGGGGTTTCTGTGTATAATTTCCTGATCAGTATTTACAATTATAAAATTCAGCACACAAATGTACTGATAGCAAGAAAAGCTTGTAAGAAATGTTTCGTATAGACAGCTAAATGCACACAACTCTGTAGAAACTGATTCGTATAGTGACTGGCTATTGTTAAATGTGAGTTTTCTTGTGCTTGTTTCATTGTCTGTACTAATGTCTTCATTTGTGTTTGTAGAAGTGTTTGAGCCATCTGCATCTATTATAAATTGTGTAGAATAATTATCATGAATATGTGGAAATATGGTAAAAGGTAATTTGATTAGATGTTAAGAGAATCGTGATTAGCTAAATGTATTTAAGTAATAGATATTGGAGATAAATTTTGAAAATTTCTCAATTAGTTACAGGCCTTGGTTTGGGACTAACTATTGTGTATATTAATATGACAAAGTGTAGCGATTACGTGAAAATATAAAATAGGAATTTAGTATTCTGGCGATGTATGAATATGGGACGCTCTATAAGCGTACTATTTGCGGGCAAGAGATATTAGTAGCGTGAAAATTGGGGTTTTCCCGATATAAGGTAAAGCTAATTTGGGCGCATGAAGTAGACAAGAGGAGTAGGGCTTACACTTGATATTTGAGGACCCAATTATTTGAAATGATTGTTTCAATATTAGAATGACGTCAAATTGGTAACTGATGGTTATGTGTTTTGTCATAAAAAAAAGTACTCGAGTGTCAGCAATGCGTGGGTGAGATAATAGTTATGCAGAAATAAACTATGATAGAACCAATGCAGATTGATGGGAGGGGTTTAGCTAGACAAAGTATTATGATGTATGTACTCAATTCAACAGATCGTGTTATGATAATTAATTGGGATAAATGCGTGGTTCTTGGTGGGATTAACACAAGATACTGTGTTATTGTTTTGTGATGATTTGAATGGAGAATGATTTGTAGTCTGAAATGAGGGTAAACTGAATAAAAATAACAGAGTTTTGAAGGTTAATTATTTCTCTAATCTGCCTCGTTTAATTATTTTTATTAATTTTCACTGTAATTAGTTGATTATTGTTGAACTTTGAAACAGTTTAAAACTAAAAAACAATTAGCATATTCTCGTAAACAAATATCAAAGATATAAATGGGATATTGGATATTGTGATAGTTAGAGTTTCGTTGCATTCAAAATAATTTCCAATACATTAAAACAATTTCAGGTTAACTCCTGCTATATCGTAGCTCAAGGGATCGCGAAAATTATTCAATATGAGCTTCGATAGACCCGCTGAAATGTACTTTGAAGGTTTGGCTCCTCATTTGTACAATTGTAGAGAATATAAGAGGGCATTCCGATATACGTCATAACGGGAGCTAACTGTACATTTTCAATACAAATATTTAAAGAGAATCATTGATGGATTTATAAATGTAATTAAACCTCATTTTTATTAGTACCAGATTTAGTGAATAGAAGAATTTACAGCATATTTCAACAGCTGGGAATTGAATTTGTAATTTATGATGGAACTATTTGTGCAATTCTGTAATAATGAAGAATTTTGTAAAATAGAGTTCAATTCATCTCAGAATAATTTTCGAATCACGATTAGATAGAATAGAAATATGCTTTCATTTATAATAACAAATTCAAAATTGACGAAATTAAGCATTTCTATTCCATATTGCAAAAATCATTAGTGATAATTTTGTTAGCATTTTATCGAAAATAGCAACTTACTTTTTTCGACTCTTCTGTTGCATCGTCAGGCATCTGCTCCACTTCTTCAGTCACTCGAATCAGCAATGATTTCAATGACTCACAGACATCCTAATTGGATGGGATGGTAATCAAAATGTTCAGGCAGTAATCATGAAAGTCATTATTATTTTACTGATCGCTCGTTGCTAAATATTCCCAGAATCGACTCTAAGCACATTGCATAGAAAATGTATAAATTAGCGAGTCTGTATTGGACTATCACATACTCTAATTTTGATGAATAATTAGAGAGTAAGGATATTTAAAAGTAATCAAATAAATTTCCATTTTCAACGTAATAATTCTCAACTATCATAAAATTGTAATAGTGATAACCAAAGTTTTGAATCTTCCAAAATACCAAATGCTACCATGCGTATTCACCAAGTTTGAAGTTTCGTTTTCTAAAGTTTAATGTAATTCGCAGTACAGTCGTTCATTAAGACAACATTATTCGTGAACTATCAATAGTTGACAACAATTTTTAAGCAACAATCAAATGATGACCCGATGATCTCATTAATACTATAGCGAGGTTATTTTTTGGGCACTAAAACATCAGAAATTATCATATGTTTATCCTTAACATATTACTGAGAGTAATGATTCAATATTCCAGGCATGTGCTATTCAGGAAGAAAACTATTGCCATTAACTTGGAAGTATAAATGATCTTATAAATAATGTGATGCAAACTTTGAAAAGTGCAAACCATGAAATACGTTATCATATATTTGCAATATCTTGTTATGGTACTATTGGAGAACTTAGCAAGGAATTGAAATGCTGTAGACTCTGCTTAATAGGCTACATCGGGATCAGGCAATTTAGACCCGGTTAAGCGAAATAAAGGTGTTGGCCCGATTAACCTGAGTAATTTAACACTATTTGTATTGTTCTGTTTCTGGCCAAATGAAATTTGACTTTAGTAATTATAATATTTTTATGAATGAAGTCAATGAACCAATTTTCCAGCTGATACCTCACAAAATAATGAGATTATGATAATGAACCGCCCGCCCGTATGCATGTTCAGGTGGATCTAATGTGGAGCTGAAACAATTTCTCATTAACAGTGGCCTTGTAAGCGTTGATAGTCCAGGTTTATGAGGTAAACAATTATAGGTTAAAGTATAACAAATTTGAATGGGAAACCTAATGTATTTAGATAGAGAATGTATTGTTTGAGAGTTCCTATCATAATATAGTGGGATTAGTTGCTTGGATACCAAAATGGTTAAAGTTATGGCTACGTTTGAGTTGAACTGTTATCAGTGTTAGACACTTAATTGATTGGTTATTTGAATTGTTTCTTGTATGGACAACATCTTGTAATTTGTCTGTTGTTCTTATATGTCACGCTTTCTGACTTTCTATACAATAAGTCAATAGGACAACGAGCTTATCTAAAAAGTCACATATTTTCAGGAAATTTTTGCCTCGCCATGGATAAACAAATTTCAATTAATAAATGATGCAACAAACAAATAATATTGAAAAATGCTAAATAATGAAAATAGTATAAACTGTGTTTGCGTATTATTACATTTATGGATGTCTACAACTTCTGCAGCCCAATAAATGCTTGAGAAAGTGAATTGATTCAACGTTTACTGGCATATTATCATTAGTCAATTACTTGACATTTAGAATCAACGCACAGAGAAACTAATATATTGTATTGGCATTGCGTCATATTCAAAGGGATAGCAAAAGGAGAATGTGTTACATATACATTTAAGCGATTGATCTCCATTCCCTAGAGATTTTTGGATGAATATCTTGAATATTACGAGACAATTTGGATGGTGGGCGCTTATTGTACAGTTAATCATTATTACTTATCAAAAGTTATCATCAATAGTACGTAGAACACCAATAAGGTTACAAAGTAAAGACAATTCTGCTGGTGGATAAAAGAATGGAATGCGCTTCCTCTCTAAGTATGGCCCATAAAAATCAAAGACAGTATACTCCGATAAAAGAGCCAACGGTTAATCCAGTTAATTGGCCAGAAGCGAAACCAGCAAATAAGGAAATGAGTTCTACTAAAATTATGTTGATATTCACTATTTGAAAAACTAAATTACGTCATGTCATGTCCAATAGGTTTAATGTGAATAAACATACCTTGACTCTTGAAACATATTCATCAACTTCAGCTCTCTCAATAATCTCTTTCAACTGAATACAAGAGAGCACAAGTTGTAATGTGAGAGCCTTGATATCATCGATATCCTCATCAGTAAAGTTTAACTATATAAGAATAATGTGTCATTTAACTCACAAAACCAATATTATGTAAACAGTAGTACAACTCAATTAATAAGCAAATATTACACAGCAATAGTCATTATATCATTACTTCTGATGTGTATCAAATTGAACCTAGATCAAAGGGTGATGACTTGTAGTATGGCTAGGTTTAGGGGTATTATGTCAACACAATGTTAGCAAGTTTACAAAATTGTGTAATTTGATGAGTATACTCACGTTTGGATAATTGGACAATATAAAATCAGGACCATACAGCCACCAATGCTAACTATATTTATTCAAAAGTATATGTGGATGTCAAGCAGACGTAGGAACTTATCAGCTCATCATCCATACAATTGGGGACATCAAGCGAAATTGCTATTAACTCTAAGTAAATTTCAAATAAATACAACCTCAAACTTTAAAGGTCCAACCCCCGCTAATGATAGTAAGCAGTAGAGACTAGATTCTCAATATCTAAGTGCTCCACCCCTGTAACCTGTAGTTTTGGCGTCCATGTAGAGTCCAGTAGTGAGATGACGCGCAGTATGCCATATAACATAAGTAATTGTGAATTTGTATTCGTAATTGTTCCAATATTAAAACACTTAGTCCCAATTCGAGCAAATGAAGATTTTGGAATCAAGTAGAATTATTATCTGATAATTTTACTAATTAAAGAGTGATTAAGAAATTATGGTAACTTCGGTTTGAATATGTAAATTTTAATAATTTGTGCTTTCATTAACAAAGGTACAGTGGTAACCGAAGGGATGTCATATTGGCCTCAAGAGCTACTTGATAATTAATTCAAAATATGATCCAAAGCTAATTTCTGACCAAAGGATTATCAGACTTCATTACAAGATTACAGCGACGAGATAGCAACGTATTTGGAGTTTTGGCATGTCTAGGAGAAGAGTGGGAAGTAGTTGAACCAGAATAAGTAGAGTAGGCATTTTCTGGTTAATATCTGATGATATTATTAAATGCAAAATACTAAGTTCGTGAGAGAACTGTGGTTTAATATACGGCTAAGTACAAATTAATTACGAGCTTGTTATATGGGTCATTTATCAAGAAAATTGGTTTTTAGGGCCGCCAACGATCGAGGTTCGACTTCTTTAATGATCGTATAAATTTATAATTCACTTCAAGTGAGCTTTGTAAGAGAATTTACAGTAAAATTTGTAGTGAAATAAGACCAAATAATTAGATATGATGAGTTAGATGACATACTGGTTTCGAGTTCGACTTATATGTGCCAGACAATTGCTAAGAGGTTAGAAAGTTGGTAGAATACTGTTGGTTTAGATAAACGTATCTTTGAACAGATGGTCGTACCATATACGAGTTAAGTAGACAATGTCCGTACAAATTCACGCCAAATTGAATCAAAGTTTGGTTTAGAATGGTTCCAATTACTTAATGAATTAGTAAGGGAGAATATTTGTTTGTTATATCGTTAAGGCGATAACAATTTGAATCTATTCGTGTTAGGTTCTGGCATAATGTATATTGGAAATTCATGAATAAGCACGAGAATCCAATAAAATGAATTGATTACTTAAATATTGGACAAAAGAAAAATCACGTCATACATAAATTGTTTGTTGTTCTTATGAACAAAGTGTATACACTTTACAGCGGAAACTCGTTAATATGAACACCAATGGATGGTCAAAATTCGTTTGCTTTATCCAGAGTTCGTATTAACCGGAGTAATACCATTCTTTCCAGGGACTTAGTTTTGTAGAAATATTTTAAATTCAGATCAACCCTTTTCGTATTAACGATGTAACCTCGTTAATACTTCGTCAATGTTACACTGTAGTCAAAACAATTGATAAAGCCCAACGAAAAATAATTAAAAGAACGCTACAAGAGCACAAGGCCTTCCAAACCAGTGTTACTTAAACAAAGAACAGATTTCGTGTCATATAAATGTATTAACTTTCAAAGGAAATTATCTCGCGAACATCTGCACACTACAAACTCGTATCAGCAACCGTATGCACCTGGAATTACGAAGTAACACATTGTCAAAAGGCGATTGATAGGTTCAACATGTAATTAGCATGTCCGTAAATTTGTTCTACGTATTAGATAAGCTGTAAGATTACAGAACAAATACTCGATACTTCTTTACAATATGAATCAAATTCTGAACTCAAACTCCAGTGTGATAATACAGTTTATCTGAACAAGTTTATCTCGATATATGATAATTGGAATTTTACTATTGTAAACGGTAGACAATGAGACGATTATATAGTGTTATGTTTTCAATACAAATATCTTTTGTAAGGATAATATAATGCTCGGGGAAGTTGAATGATTCCTATTCTTAACAAAGAATGTGGTATTTAGTTTGTATTCCATACTAGCCATATGGTTACGAGGGTAGATTTTCAAATGTTAGATCCATTTATAATAGCACTTTTTGTATTGTTAGGAAATGTTAATAATATCCCATACATATGGTAATATAGTAGTGTTCGCTTCTATTAGCAATGGGAAATCATGCAAAATAAGGCTTGCTAATATGCGAACTCCACTGTAGTCTGTAGTTTGGGGAAAATTCAGTGTCGGATGATTATTGAATGACTGGGTAAGTACAATATTTCCCAAAGAATTATTTAGTGTGCAAAATTGTGTGATCTTCCGAGAAAACCACGAGGGTTTCTATAGAATAATCACCAATAACTTAAATTAAAGCATTTGTTATCCAAAACGGAATCAGAGAATGTTTGGTGGATTATGTTCAGAAATATGTTAATACACCACTCATGGAAAATGAATACAGAAAAGGTAACATCAGCCATAGGAAGCTATTTAATGTCTTCAAAGCCAAATTAATCCAAACTAAACCGTACAAAACAGCTTGCAGGTTAGCATAAGTCTTAAAGAATGAAGATCTCACGCATGATGAAGCTATCTTTATAGGAATTCATATAATTTGAATATAATATTAACAACCAATATATTGGATTTCTATGTTACAGATCTTTCTAGTGTTTAGGTTTCTAAAACCTGTATTTACAATTAGTGAAAATTGAATAACAATGCTGTGCATTTTCGAGCATTATAATATCTTCCACACAGGTCATCTGGGATATGTTATTGATTCTCAGAGCATGAAGAATCACAAATTATCGCACATCGTGGCGATTTATTTTTCCCTACATCGTAAACAATAAATCCATGAGATGAAGTGATTCAAGAGCAAGATCAAAACATGCTTTATGAAAGGGGTATTTGACATATTTTCAATATAATTTCCAATACGAAAGGGATTCTAAATTCCTAAAAAGCAACTTGATATAAATCGAATATTGTTACTAGATGAACACACACCTGATAATTTATTGAGTAGATTTATATTTGTATATTTTAAAAATAGATTGTAAAAAACAAACACAAACAAATAACTTACTTCAGTTCGTGGCCGTATTACTCTTTTAGGACTCTCATTAGATCCTTCAGTGCTAGTAGAACTAATGAGTTGTCTGGAGCTTGAGTCAGAAATATCAGACATTGACTTAGGAGATTCAGGTTCTGGTCGTATTTGCATGAAGTCATTGGTAACTCTAGCTTCTAGCCCACAAGCTATTAGTAGAATGAAATATATATAACTACAATGGAACCTTGTTATTACGAATTTCCTGATAAGCAATTATTTACACAAAATCAGGCCCCTATAATGTTTATTCAATTGGTAACACTCCGGATAAAGCGAAAAAAAATTGACAGTTCTTTGACGTTCGTATGGTTCCACTGTGTACAATGCTAACGATATTTTGAAATGTTGATTTTCCGAACACGTTAAATGATTTACAATATCCAAATACCCTGGGTTACTTGGGAAAAATACGCAACAATATATTATCAATGCTATTCAAGGTCTTACTACAAATATCATTACGATCCATATCTTACTAGGCCAATGAATATACAAAAGTTTATCAAATTAATTAAACGCTCTAATACCCATCATTCATTCAATGTGTGAGAAGTATAACATGAATGAACTTACAAAGATAATATTTGAGAAAAGATAATAATCTGTCGACTTTTAGACATTACAACGGAAAATAGCAGGATTTGTATATGATTTAAATAGCAGGATAAAAGTGTTATCGACTGAGTGCATAACTTGACTAGACGTAATTTATATGATATCTCTTCACAAAAAAAAGATGCGAACTTGATATAATTCTTGAATGCTTTTTGTTTTGCCTGGAAACCTCACATAATTGTCTGTTAAAACATTAAATATTAGCTGTAACAAGACGCAATACTTGTTAATGAATAAAATTGTCCCAAAATCGACCACACAAGAAAATTTTTAACTTCAAACTTTCAATCTATTTGAACTAATATGCAACGTAGACTTAAACAACAGGATACCAAACAACTGCGTTTATTATAATTTACTTATATTTATTGCAGAATCAAACGTAAATACTTAATTATCCTAGATTAGTATGTGAAACACGAGTTAGACTAAACAGCAAATATATATGTTAAATACAGTGTAGAATCTTGTTGAAAACCAACGGAAAAGAATAGTTGAAATTCCTAATCCTTATTCGTTATAAAAGAAGCGATTCCCATTGAATTGCATTCCACAAAACTGAAAATTTGAGGTTTATTTGAAAGTTCAAAAAATATTTCATATTCATGACTTGTAAGTGTATTACAATTAAGAATACGTATTGCTATATGATGAAATTATACAAAAGCTAACATTCCATTTGAATTAAATTGGATTCGTTCAGGTGTGACGAGCTGGGTTAAAGTATTACATGAAATAGTATTGTTGAATGTTAGACCATGAAATACGTAATGATACGTATTGAATGGTTCAGCAACAATAAATGACCTACATACGTATCATGTAACTATTTAGACTCCCAAAAGGAACTTGTGCAATGATACCATTGCATTTGCTGTAAAAAGTGTTTTAGACGTTAAGGAGCAAGCAAAACAATGCAGATTAAACTCTCATTGAATTCTATGAAAATACAAGTTCTCACAAAATATTAATATTTCTGATATTTCTGCCTTGTACGCGTATAAGCATATAATCCTGCTATACCTGAAACCGTAAGATTATTTTATTTAAACCGTCATCAATGATGATATATGCAGGCTCAAGTGTGTTAGCAGCAGACATGGCAAGTTGTTGTACGATATGTATGAATTTTTGAGTAACTATACACTATTTCAGTGGGTATATATCAGGTTTAATACAAAAGGTACTCCTGTCCTACATCTACAAATACACCTAAACTTATGAATTTTGTTAACCTGAGGTAACCGAATGAACGGGAGGGAGAGTTGTATGTAAATTGACCTGGGTTTGAATTAGCAGAAAGGGCCTAGGCCCTGCTGGGGGCGATTATCTGTCCAATTGGGTATTTCCTATTCAGTACTTGTAAATGCTGTAATGTATAATTAGATTGCGAGTTCATGCGCAAGAAAAGATAAACTCATTGAATAAGGATTCTATCTGATAAAGTAATTATTAGGGACTTAACATAATGTTGATAGCAGCGTTTAGGGAATTTCCACCAAAATATGATGAGAAATATAATATAAATGTAATGCTTTTGTACTAAGTTATTCACAATGATCTATCAGATAACGCCATGATTACATTTATAGAATTCAGATATTCCATTGGAGCATAAAGTCGAATATATAAGTAGATCAGAAAAAATTCTTGAGATACATAATTTACTCTATTGTTAGCGGTAAAGCTTAAATTTGCTGATTTGAATAATATACAGAATAGGGAATTCTATCAGCTATAGTATTTGAATAATTGAATTATAGTGTAACAGCAATGTAACTAGCTTGATTGCAAATTATGAAAGATTAGCTCTAATTTGCATTCACCACTTCGTTAACCAATAATTAATGGATATATTAACTTACAAAGTTGCTCTGATTTTTCATCCTTGTTCTTGCTGCGTGTTCCGATACAGGAAGAGAGAGAAGCTTTTCCTTTCCTAGAACTACTTTTTAGAAAAGTATGTCTATTTTTCCGCTTCTTTTCGTTATTATTTGTATTGGTAATGCGATTTCTTATTATTCCAGTGTCTTCATCAAAATCGAGAGAATTGAAAAAGTCGAAAGATTGGGAACGAAGAGGAGCTGAAGTTTGCTGGTTTGGACGAATGCAAGCAAATATAGAAGGGAAGAATGAAGTTATTATAGACATAATGAGTTTGTATTTGAATTCAATTGATAATTGTAAATGTTATATATTCAGTTACTTTTGTTGGTTGTAATTTCGTGTCGTAGTATTTATAGAAAATCAATGTACAGTTGTATAAGTTGAATAGGATAATACATTTTGGACTATGGATGGTAATAATCAAGTATTAGCGGTTTATATTGTGCAGCGATTACATTGTATTACAATGAAACTTGCATTCAATCTCATTCAATTTATTCTTAATATCGAAGTTCGAGACCACTAAACAATAACTATCCTGTTTAGTGATTTCCTATATTTATGAATGGGGCGTTCAGAAGCTAGTTAACGCTAATGCTAGATCCCTAATTTTTGACGCCCTCCTCTTCCTGTGTCAAGCTTATAAAAAAAAGTAGTGGAGCAACGTAAGTCCATGAAGGAGCCAAGGAGGCTGCCAGAATAAAATCAGTAAAATTATCATATTATCATTGGCCCTATTTTCTCCATTCATGGAGCGAACAAATAACATTAATGAGAAAACTCTTCTCAAAAGTCAGAATTCTGTAACGCTAATAAGATTCATACGTTTGTCCTTAAGCAATTTATTTTTGAATTTTACTAGATAGAAATAAGACAGGTTAGCGAATTTGAAATATTATTTGCACATATGTTAGTGAAATATTCGTGCTCAGGGAAGCTGACTAACAGTCTGGTGCTAAATACAGATGATTCACACTAGATAATTCATAAATACATTATGTTTGAATCAGCGATTATACACAGCCTTGTTAGCTGAGAATAATACATTGAAAGTGAAATACAGTAATACATCACGAATAGGTTGGGAATTTGTAATGTATTAACTACGTTGTATGGAACAGCTGTGGATACAGTACTGACATCGCCACCAAAGGATTCATGATTGTTAACCTTGAATTACATAGTTACAAATGTACGGTTAATGGAAGCTTAAAAGTATATTAGTACATTGGAAAGTTGAGTATTAAATTTTGCAAAAAATTGTTAGCCAAGTTACAATAAGAGATTTTACGTTTGCTAGAATAAATACTGAAAATCCATTTTTGCATTTACCAAGTGATCTACATAGAAAAAGAATACATCAAATAAGCTCGAAATGAAACAATGTACATACAAATAGGTAAAATGCCAAAAATAATCAACATAGAAATCTTTACATTGTCGTAAAAACATACTTGCAGATAATAATATACTATTTGCGCTAAGAGGAACAAAAAAATAATCAAATTTACATAAGTAGACAATAGATCATCTAGCCAAGAGATAACAACTTGCGTTGATAAGATAATTAATGAAGTCAAACTAATAATAAGATTAATACAGCAGTAATCCCCTATCTCCTTAGTGATAATAATATTACTATAATGCTTGATGCTAAAATATGGTTTAAGTAAGCAAATGTGCGTCAAGGAAAAGATAATCCAGAACTGATATTAGTTATATCAGTAAAGATTATGGATGCAATATATTACAGAAAATGTAGTTTTAGCAATTAAATCGTGTTGTTTTTGTAGAAATAATGAAAAATGGAAGACCGCAAGGGTGGAGTTTACATAATGGATATTTAGACATGATTAGGACAGAAAAAATGATGATTCACAACGTATTTTATGATGAATCATGTAATTAGGTTATAAACGAGGGATCATAGAATTTTAATGTCAAAACTAGTAAATTGAACAAAATACAAAAATTTCAAATAAATTTCCAAATTGTAGGGGACGCCTGGAGTATGGTTTTCGCCCAAACTAACCGATACTCTCAAGCATAGGCGTAGCTATAGCCATTTTGAGTTGGAACCTGCTCACCCTTGAATTTGAGTGCACATCCAGATTCAGCTCCACCAGAGTATTGCCATGACGTCATCTTTTCCTACCCAGACATAGGAGCATAAGTGCAACTAAGCTACATTAACCGATTTATTTTGGATCGAGTCCATTTCAAAAACCTCGTCTAATTCAGCGAATTCCCATTTATCAGTTTCCCAATTTCCACTGTATTATAAATCAAATTTGTATATAAGCGCGTTTCATTGCAAACACTCAATTTCTCAGTACACAATAAGATACAAACTATTGAGATAATATATGCATAACATATATGATTATCTAAGAATACATCATTTTTGCCATGCTAGACATATTTCTAGACAATATTTCCAACTGTTCTAGATAACCAGCTATATCCTCTACTGTAGTATCATCTAGATGTTCTGTTGTAGAACTATTCTCTATATTAATCTCGTGTGTATTTGGGTTGTAAGAGGATTGATCTCTACAGGTGGGATATGAAGAGAAGATCTGTTGTTGTTGTATTTGTTGTAGATGGTCTTCTGTTATAAAATTTGAATGAAGTTTAGGAGAGTGTTGCTCAGATTGGGGTGATACAGGATTGTCCTTTTTGTCTATAAATATATATATATAGGGATTAATAACTAATCAGTGAAATTGGAAACAAAAAGTAATATAAACAACGAAAAGTTTCTACTTTGAAATTTGAATGAATTGGAACAAAATTACTTAATGAATACAGTATACTCAGATTAAAAAGAGTAGCGGTTCCAACCTCGATGGACCCTTGGTGATCCACGCACGACAGTAGAGGGGTCCACAAAATGTATTAAAATAGGTATATGGATCCACAGATCAATAAGGTCAGGAACCGCTGAAATAGAGCCACAGGTAAACCGAGTTATTGGACTACAAACCACCCTAATCGGGTCAATATGGCCTGACCCCAAATTGATCTTTTTAAGGGTACTCTGTAGTGCATGATTAAAACGAGCTAGTTATAATAGGAACATACCGCATTCAGTAATTGTACTCAAATATGATTCACTTAATCTCAGTCCTGTGAGACATTCCATTGTAGAATCTATATCCATAGGTTGGTAGTTGATATCAGCTGTTTCAGTAGATACTGTGTTAATGTGTTCTTGTTGTGACGTATTATTTTTTAGGTATTGTATTACAGGCACTGTAGTGACGTCAATATTATTACTCTGTGAGGAATATGTTGCACTTTCTTGTGACATACTATAATATTCCTAATGGGATCAAAGTATACATAAAAATAATTAATTTTTGCAGGAATTTCGATATTTGAGAGTTACGCTCAGGGCCCGACTGTTCCACTCCAACTTAGTTTGTAATTGAACGTTCCTATTTTGGAAATTTTATTGCAACGAATAGGATAAATATGCAAATTCACTCTTCAAATGAAGCTCAAGGATCCGCGATAATTACTTCGATATAACAGAAGTAATTTATGTTACTCTGAAGGTTTGGGAGCAATTTTGTACAATCTAAGACTTCGATATAAGCGAGTATTTTGATATATCCGTGTTCGATGTAACATGAGTGGAGATAAACTGTATCAAGTCAAGAAAGCGGTTCTACTAACTCGCATGTGAAACTTCATAATAATTCAAAACATGCATTCTTTTAATTGATAAGTCTATTTTGTTCAATCGGGTTTAATTGGTCCCGCCAGTGCCGATTAACCAAAAAAAGCATCTATGAATTGACATGGATGCGTCCTGAAATAAGCACAATCTGTTTTTATTAAATGCTAATCATATGTAAATACACATGAAAGAATAATATATTCCTGTGTGGGTATTGGAAATGAATTTGAAAATATCGTACAATAGCTATTCACAGGAAACAATTATAGATTTATCGATTAAAATATATAACGAAGGTAATTGCATTAAGCTGTAATAGGATAATGAAGGCATGCGTCAAGTTGTCCTATTATAATCCAATCAAATAATGCTAGATTGGAGATTCTATACATTAAGATTATTATCTTGAGGATATGATTATGCTGTTGGTGAATTAATAGACGTGACGAAAATATGACAATCTGAAGTTAACCAAAATTGCAAATAAGACTAGTTTGGAGTTAATCATGTTGTTAGATTTTGCAGGATCGGGAAGACGTATTAACATCAATAGAGCACAAATGTTTTATAGGATCTCACAATCAAATTCAAAAGCTATAACGTGGTTCAATTGCAATTAAGTATTACATCATAAATTTACATTCAGAGAGACAGAAGATAGAGAGAGAGAGAGAGAGAGGAGCAACCCAACACGACATATACCAACTATTGCTTAGCTAGTACATTTATCAATTAAAATATCACAAGTACTATCTGATTGTAACAATAATATAGTAGAATTATAATATCTGTGATAATTGTTTGAAAGATGAATTAAAGCGTTGATTCTGAGCTGTCTGAATTGAAAAAATTGCGTTGATTTAATTGTGTTTGTGGATTGCTTGCTGTTACTGGTTTCCCCCAAGCATTTAGTACTTTATTGGGAGCTGGATTCAATTGCTGTTGTATGCTAGGCCATAGGTGATTGACTGCTACACCTGGTACAGATCTCCCCCAATTTAACGGACTTACTTCAGACCAATTTCCGGTCCTCTCGTTATATTTCTCTACGATATCAACCGTTTTTACTCCATCATAGCCTCCTATAGCATAAACTTCCCCGTTTAACGCGGTTACAGCTATGCCAGTACGACAATGATTCAATGGAGCAACTAATGTCCACTGGCCAACTTGTGGATCGAAACGTTCTACTTCATTAAGCCACTGACCACTGTCATATCCTCCTACAGCATATAAACAGTTGTTTAATGCAGCGATGGATGCGGCACCTCTTGACCTATTCATCGGGGGCATTTCCGTCCACGTATCATTAATCGGGTCATACCTCTCCATGCTATTTAAATTTGAACGACTACCGTCATCACGATTTGAACCACCAACTGCGTATAAAAACGGGCCAATAACCCCAACACCCACGTTACGTCTTGGGGTATTCATTGGACAGACTTCATGCCATACGTCAGTCATCATGTCATATCTCTCTACACTACCTAGAATTACCTTACCTGAATATCCGCCTACGGCAAATACGAAGTTATAGGTTGCTCCTGTATCAGAATCTCTTAAATCGGGTATAGCAGATACGCCAAGGTTCATGCGTGCTGTATGCATGTGGGCTACTAGTGACCATATACGTGTACGCGGATTGTAACACTCCACCGCGTCTGTAGATGTTTTACCGTCTAAATATCCGCCGATCGCGAAAAGTAACCCGTGAAGAACAGCTACACCAACGCCACTACGTTTATGCGTCATTTGCGGTATAACATTAACTACCCATTCGTTTCTTGTTGAGTCGAAACATTCAACATTTCCTAACGTGTCATGCTCTGAAACCCCGCCTAAAATATGAATAACCTCACCAACGCGTAAAGTTTCGCGAGGCCACCATTTTTTGGGTATTTGTGTGGGTAATCGTTTTAAATGTGCTGGACTTGTTTTGTCAGATTCGTCAAACATACATTTCGCGGCTTCTCTCACTAAATTCATACAACTTTCACTATTTGATACTAAAGTATTTGCACAAACTTCTAACGAGAAAAATAAAGTTCTGAGTAATGGGAGTTTAATTAGGTTTAAGAGATCAGGGAAAAATTCCTCACGGTTGCTAGGGTCAATTTTAACCCAACGTATAAGTGCTTCGAATGCTATATCCTCTCCATCTGGTAATTCGAGATAATTACTTGATAGTATTTGGTCTAAACGGCGAGTTGAAATGCGAAGGAATTTATCCATTTTTGATACGTCTGTGAAATGTTTTAGACAAAATCGACTTGCGGCTTCTAACAAGTCAAGACAATGATGATCTTCCGCGAAATCCGCGATATCAAGACAATTCTGTGAGGTGAGATGTTCTTGTAAGAACTTAGAACAAATTGTATTCGCCCTTGACATTTGTAGGAAATTCGATGCTACCAATAATCCCTGTGCATTATCAGTGTTGACACAAAGTTTGCTTGAGTATGCGAATGAAACAAGTGCTTGTAGAGCTGAGCTTTCTACTCCTTGTATTTCTACAGTGCGTTGTCCTGATTCAGCCATTTGTGACGTAAACATTGCCCTGAAGTATAAGCTAGACGCAGCTAATACAACTCTATGGGCACGTATTACAGCTTCACCAGCTAGGAGCTCTACATCACAGAGCTGACCGTTACGCCAGAGTCCTTCCATATTCTCCAGTGTTTCTTTAGGGAAGTCTTGTATGTAGTCTGTCATGCTAGATAGTATGCTATATTAATTCATAATACAGTGGATGCCTGTTATAAGAACACTGTATATAAGGTCCATCCTCTGGAAAACGGACATGATACACTCCCTGGCCAAAAGTATTGGAACACCATACCACTAATGGCACATGTGGCATATGGAACTTTGTGAGAATATATGTATTGAATAGCCTGTGGATATATCAGAAAAGGCAATTGTAATAATAAAATTAATGATAGAATTAAGTTCACAAATGTTTGAAACTATCTTCAGCCTAAACAACTAAAGTATAATGCATATTTGTGCCAAGTGTCAATTGTGGCCGAGTGTTCCAATACTTTTGGCCAGGGAGTGTATATACAGGAATACATGAGAACGGTTATAAGAACACATATTGCTACTCCCAAAGTGGTTCTTGTAACCGGTATTCACTCTACTAGTAGTAATTAATGGATAAATATTATAACTTCATTGAAAGATATGGCCAATTATTTCCATAGAAAGCTTGTTGGTAATTGGTTGTACTCCTAGTGAGAAAGTTATATATTCGAGATAGTAGATGATATACTAAATAGGATCAGGAGCAGTCCCAGGATCTGGCAGACCCGAGCGGGCCAGGATATCAATCCGGGGCAAATACTACTGAATACGATAGATGTAAAACTGCCAATCTACTCTACTTGCGATTATTCTATAATTAACATAATGCAATATCTATCATGGAAATACGTATGTATCGATGCAATAAACATGTGTTTACAACAATTGTATGGATAGCATATATGTATACAAAGATATTCCATTGACAAGTCTTTTGATTGAATAGTTTTCTAATAGCAAGTTCACGTATTAGAATGCCAATACTTACAGTGAAATAGTCAAACTCACTGTAAGTATTGGCATTCTAATCTAGAGTTATGCGTTAAATCAGGTCCATTATAAATAATTCAGATCCAAATTAACAATCAAAGTTACAATAAGTAATGGATAATAGTATCCAATATATTATGCAAATATGTATCGAGTATATTGAAGAGCTTTTGGATGTGGAATTTGTCAATCATTATTAGCTTACAGTAATAAGATAATGCAAATTATAACTTATAGATTTTAAACAACAAATCAAATGAAATATAAATCCGTTAAGGAATTAACATTCATTTGATTCGATTAATGGTTTGGCTAATAACACCACCAAAGATGATTGAGAATTACTTAGATATTTTGTTAAAATTAATTTCGGATTTTGCATAGAAATATTGCGTATAATTGCTCAGCTATTAACTACAATCATATCTCTAGATAACCCAGAAATATCAGCAAGTTCACCCACTGAATTAAATAATATCCTACACGTGAAAAATGTTTGCACATTCATATTAAGACACATGAGATCATGCAAGAACTACGATTATTATCAGACAGTTTTGGTGGCGAAAGGAATGCCGCAGATAAGTGAGATAGTGGCGTAAATGAAAAATATTTGAAATTAAAGATTAAGGAGTAAAAACAAGTTTACGTTGGTGAAGAAGATTTCGCCCCCGGAATATTAACGAATATTAGTTGAAATTTAATATCAGAGTTGATAAGGTATTTTGAATAGCGTTGGAGGGAATGAAGGCTTTGGAGAGATAATTATTTGTTGACAGAGAGAGATTTTGCTTGAGAATCATTTAGGACAAAACACTGGAGATGAAAAGTGATGTGAAAGATTGTGTGTCGCACCGAGGCTTTCGCCTACACGAAGAAATATTCGCTGGGACGTTTATTCAGCGATATACTATTATATGCATGGTATAAAAACTTGAAATCAATAAGTATGACATGGTTGTAGGAAACGTGCGGCTGGCACGGCCATCACCTTACCACTTAAATTCACTGCTACGGACCTGTATCAACACTGAACAGCATAGAAATACAGAAATCAAATGCTCAAATTGAATTGAATTCGTATATAGCTCATATTAATATTAACATAATGAGAATTGACTACGTTAATATGTAGATAACTTGGAATATCAAATTTCTTGACAATTGTTATGGTAAAACACTTTTCAATTACAAGAGCCGGACCATGGATGAATAAAATATCCTCTGATTACCCAATAATTACAAGAAAAGAGTTTCGACTTATATAATCTCGGAATATTGGTCTCAAAAAATGATCCAATCTCTCCTTAGCAACCAGGATAATAACGCTGACTCCCCAGAATGCAGTAAATAAAACACAAAATCGCCCCAAAAACTAGAGATTTCCTAACAAATTCGTGATTGAAAATCTGCTTATTCAATAAAATATGACGTCATAACTAATAAATTCAATCACGCTTAGCATACGCAACACGCATATAGTGTTCAGGCTTAACTTGGAAATTATCCAATTGAGATTTAGCAGTCGTAGCAGTATCTTCAGTCTCAAACTCTACAAATGCGAGATCAGGACGTCCTGGTACCAACCTCACCTCTCTATAGCCAGGGTATCTACTGAATAATACCTTCACCATGTCCTCACTGCTTCCATCAGGGAGATTAGTCACGAATAGGATTTTATTAGGGAGTTCACGTTGTGGGACCATGGATGATATTGGTCTCTGGTAAGCAGGCATTTGTTGGGTGTTGTGAGATGTGGGATGAGTTGTTTTGTGAGATTTCTCTTTGTGAGGTCTTTTCGTAGAGTGTGTTACTTCTTCCATTCGTTTCTTGCGTCTCTCTGCGTACGAACCTAAATAAGATGTTATAATGAATGAATAAACACTGTATTTAAATGTCTGCAGCCGATATCGTTTCGAGATTTTCTATACAAGTCTCAATAAGAAGCTCATTATTCAAGCTAAGAGTCACTTTCTATTGAGTATTATAATTAAAAAGTTCGCCGATAATTCAGTCGCCAACGTAACCCTAAAATTAGATAAGATACGCTTAATAATTGGAACATATATGTCATAATTTTTAGCCAATAATATGAGTATTTTCTTATTACTGCTGAGTCTTAAGTACAATGAATTACCTAAAGATCTTGCAAATGCTTTCTAATTTGGTCTATTCAGGATATCATTGTATGTAATAAGGGATAATCGTATAATTCATTTAGAAATGAAACCCTGAAAAAAATACAAGGCTGGACAAGGAAAGGAAAGGGGAAACGGTATGTAAAGGCGTTGGTAAGTATTGGATACATTTCGTTATACTCGGTTTCACTTACCATCAATCTTAGCAATAGCATCTGATTTAGACTTCGCGAATGCTATTCTCATTGGTTTATCATAAAAAGGAAATCCTTGCATAGACTGTAATGCATTAGTAGAACATGATATATCCTCAAATACTATAAAAGCTTGTCCTCTCATTTTGAAGTTTTTAGAAGCAATAATTTCCAAAATTTTACCAAATTGTGAGAATATAGCGTGAATAGATTTTATTAACTCAGGTTTCTTGATTTTATCGTTTAAGTTATTGACGTATATAGTTTGACTGGGTATATTAGCCCCGTATCTATCTGCCATTCTATTTGCTAAGAGATATAAGCTAGATACATAATAATTGTAAATACAAAACTCTAATTATACCAAAAATGGCTACAGTAGAAGCTGGTTAATACCAGCACGGTAAACACAGATAAGGAGATTATTTGTGTTACCATTGAAATTGAGAATCCCTGTAATTAATTGACTCAATTTTGAAGGTGACGTACATGTTTCGACACTTTGTCAATTACTCAATAATCATTCAATAAATTTAGTTAAGATAATATGCGTACCTTGATGAGGAGTATGAATTCAATTGTCCCCTGGCATATATATCAACGAGCTTTTAGCTTCTATTACTTATGTATTCCGAAATAATTATGACATATAGCTGAATTGAATTAAATATTAAGCTAGAAGTCCAATCGGTAAATTTTAATGAGAGCGGATTGGTTGAATAAACTAGAAGACGGATAATTAGCTAAAAGATAATAAAGAAGACACATGGCTAGCGCGGATTATTAAAGCAAGAGGGTGTCTAAACAACCCTTGCGATAAAGGATAATGAAAAGTTAGTGGCGAGCGGCCCATAAGTACAATACTTTCTTATACATTAGTTAGTATTCAACCCTCTGTATAAATTAATCTCAGTATTTGATAAATAAGACAAAAAATAAATGCATTGTGGTTTCATATAAAAGACCTAGTTTTATCTAATACAAGCTGAATCTTGAAAATATCAGAGAATTCTCTCTGCAACAAATCATGAAGACAAGAATTATCATGCAAATATATCCAACGTGTATTTACCAAATCAAATCGCTTCGGACCACTGATAGGTGAAGATAGCCAAATCTGTCTATTAGGGGTTTGTTTATTAATAACATAAGTACCTATGTCATCATTAACAATAATTGTAAGTACACCATCTGCGAAATTGACGTCATACTGCTTAGAGCATTGTACAAGGCTTGGTAATGAGTCAAAATACTCTGTGAGGGATTGTAGTGTATTCTCAGATATTTGTTCAAATTGGACAATGGATAATGTTGGTATAGCGGTGTAGTGTTTGTTAGGGGTAATGGTTTGTATTGAGGGAGTAGAAAGAGAGAATTTGGTGGGATTTTGGTATTGAGAAATGGAATGGACTTTTCTATAAGATTTGATTGGTAGGAGAGTAGAGTTTAAAAGTTTGAGATATCTATAATACATTCTAAGAATAAAGGAAGATATGAATTTACTAAAAGTTAGTGAATGTTTAACTGTATATCAGGACAAGTGAATGTACAGTCAGCTCCCGCTATCCGGTCATATCTAAGCTCAAGGGACTGCGATAATTAAATCAAATAAGGTATGTAACTGGAGTTGTCTATAGGTATAGCCTTATAGGTATTAGCAAATACCCAATTTCCCTGAATAGCAATCTAACATATATAATAGCTGACATTTCCAAACTTAGTCCCATCTTAACACTCCCAATAGGTCAGAAAAGGACTTCTCGCAAATGGTTGGAAAGTATGTTCTTCCCTAAATACAATTGTAAAATACCAGAATTATGCTGTGTTGAATTTTATCCTAAGAACCCAAGAAATAGAATAAATCATTCTAGCACCTAAGTGAAATATATTTTTTCTTCTTATTTCTTGAATATTTTGTTAAACTTTTTTCGTTTTCCAGGTTCTTGTTTGTGGATATTTCTATCAACTTTCCCAATCTGTTTACGCTTATTATTTCGTTTATTCTTCTTACCTTCTTCTCCAAATACTCTCAATCTTTTCGGTTTTTCAGATCGTTTAGCTACTTTATTAGCTAATCTCTGTTTAATAACAATTCCCTTATCTGGTGGTTTTCCTTTAGATTTCGTCTTACGATCGTTTTTATTGATAAACCATGTTCTAGCTGGTCTACTTGCTATCTCATCACGATGTTTTATCAAATTTTCAGCTTTTCTAATCTCCATTTCACCAGCTGCCATCTCCTTCTCCTCCTTTTCCTCTTCCAGTACTCTAATAACATCCTCTGATATATTCTCTAATTCTTTCTTACATGCTTCTATAATAAATCCAGGTACAACTCTCTTCACGGAAGTTTGATGATGTTTCCCCTTCACAGCCTCTTTCAAAACTTTCCTACCATTCTCTCCGACAAGTGACACAGCTCTCCCCGATCGTCCAGCCCTCGCGGTACGGCCGACACGATGTATATATTGCTGTAAAGTAGCTGGCATATTATAATTAATAACCGTATGTACTCCTTCAATATCCAGGCCACGTGCTGCGAGATCTGTAGCTAGCAGGAAATTAACATCACCCTTTTTGAAACTTTCTAACGACTCAACTCGCTGTGCTTGTGTAAGATTACCATGCAATTCAGCTGCATTAATGCCTAACAATGAAAAACAAATGTGTAACCTGTGTGCTAGGTGTTTCGTAGGTAAAAACACGAGGCAGCGTGAAGTGAATGTTCTTTTGCAAAGAGCATATAACATAGCTTCACGATCATTCTCGTGATCAGCTCGTATACGAATGAATTCTTGCTTTAACGTAGCGGCAACATCCGTGTTTTTATCCACAAATAATCTAACTGGTTTCTGTAGAGATAATTTAGCTAGTTTTTCAACCTGATCTGTCATAGTAGCGGAAAATAATAATGTTTGTCTATGTTTCGGGCATAAACGTAGAATTTCTTGTAGCTCAAGTTCAAAATGCTCTTCTAGCATTCTATCAGCTTCATCTAATACTAATACTTCCAGACTTCCCAGGTCGAATGATGGCGTGTTATGTAGTAGATCAATTAGCCGACCGGGTGTGGCCACTATAATATCAGGGCGGTTTCGTACTGCACGTTCTTGTGCACGTAAATCGATCCCACCAGCTACTAGACACAAGCGTATAGCAGCAGAGAAATGACAGAGCTGTAAACTTACCGTATGAGTTTGTATCGCCAACTCACGAGTTGGGCTTAGTATCAGTACACGTGTACTCGCATGCTCTTTCGATTTGTATAACAAACGCTCTAGTATTGGCAGTAAAAACGCAGCTGTTTTACCACTACCTGTAGCAGCACACCCACATATATCCTTACCTGCTAATGCTATTGGTATAGCACGTGACTGTATTGGGGTGGGATCAGCGAATCCTAATTGATTCACTGCTTTAAGTAAGGGTCTACTGAGTGACATGTCTGAAAAACTATTGATTCCACCGCTTGGATAGTTTGAAAAGAATGGTTGTCCTGTATCCGTGGTTGTATCATCTTCACTTGATTCTGACTCTGATGGTATTTGTGACGTCATGGAGTTGTATTTCTCATTTTCCTCACGGATACGTGCTACTTTATCCTCAACTGATGAACGGTGTTGTCGTTTTACTGTGAATTGGTGGTTTGGGAGAATCGATGGCGGTTTGAAGTCTATGCTAGTTGTTGGAAGAGGTTCTTCAAATATGAAATTTTTATTGAATACGAGTGTTACTTCATCTGGTTCTTCCATAAAGTGATCACTACGTACAAATGTCCTGGCAGAGGAAACTTCGTAAAATAAGAATGCTAAATAAAATGTAAAAGCATTGGTATATTATAACAAACTACAGTGGAACTTGCATAACCGCTACTCGTTGGGACATGATATTTTGTTGGATTATGAAGGTGAATCTGTATTGTCGGGAGCTATTCAGATCAGAGGCACTGTGGCATTATACAGGTCTTCCTGATTATACAAGTGCAGGTGTGAGAGGGTCAGCTGTCCCCCCTGACTCTTTGCCCTAGTGCCAGAATTCCGGGGGGGGACAGCTGACCCTAGTGCCACTAGTCCGGGGGGACTCCTTGCCCTAGTGCCAGAAGTCCGGGGGGGACAGATGGCACTACAACACCGGTTTATGCAGGTTCCACTGTACAAAGAATCAACAACAAAAGTGGTGAGCGAATAATATAGCAGGCATTTTAGCGTCTAATCCTTAGAGTCCGACGGGAAGTACACCATACATATGTTATTGTTATCAGTGTTACTCCATATTAATTCTTATTTAGTAATTACTACAATTGAACAATTTGATACTTGTTACCTGTGATTGAATAAGTTGGCGTTCGAATTTTCGAGAAAAGTTGAGATTTTTCAAAAATTTGTAATTTGTAAATAAGTAAAAAATTATGTCCTCTTTCATTATTTCCAAAAATTTTACATATGCTGCGTCATCAACACCTTGTAACTTTTTCAAAAACAATAAAAAAATATGTTCTAATATTTTTGGTGGATAATTTAGTAGTTAGACAAGATTGAATATTTAGTTATTGTGATATATCATTGCATCATATTTGTTTACACAAATTCTTGATCTTACTACATTATGCACATCAGAGTACCATATAATAATATGTAAGTTGTGATTAGTTTGGATTTAGTGAATAATTATAAAGATCCTGAATTGAATATTTATCAAAGAAGAACAAGGTATGATATTATTAATTATAAATTGAATAAATTTAAACTAGTCATTCGGTTTGATTGGGTTACTTTAGTGTTGCGAGAGTAGATAATTCAACCGAAAATAGATTTGTATTATTTCGATGGCTGATATGCCCGTTTCTAGAAAAATAACTTAAATAGTTGGCAAACTTTCCACTGAATTTTTTGTTGAAATCATTGAGTTTTCTGAACCGTCTACCGATAAACCAGTCCAGACCTATCGATGTGACACCTTTTAAGATACTGATCTAGATGATAAATGATTATGAAATTTACCTCGTAAAGTGGTTAGTTGAATCCACTTGTGTTTATCCTTTTCTGAATTCAGATGACATGCATATGTGGTTATAACAGGCATGTAGCAGTTCGGCTATTTCGGGGAGCGGTCCGGACCGTTAGATCCAATTTTCGGACAGGCCTCATTGAAAAAAAGCGGACCGGATCGAACTGAAACCGGTCGGTCCGGTCCGTTTTCGAGCGGGGCCGCTGCGTATCTGCTATGAATGAACTAGTAGTAATTCGTAATTAAGTATGATACGACTGATTAATAAGTAGAATTAACAATGGTATTCAAAGAAGTAAGAGTAGCTACAAAGCTACAAATACCAATAGAAGCTATGAGATAGTAAAATGTGCAAGAATAATGTCGTTATGTTAAAAGGGGTTCAAATCTAGCATAAAGCTAGGTTTTAGCCTCTAAAAGAGGTGTTTTACCTAGCAAGCTAACTTGATAAAAATACCTAAAATATTAGATTTTGACACTTATCTCATAAAATTGATTCCAGCTAATCTTAAGTTGATTAACCATTAGAATACTATTGTACTAAACGAATAAATCAGTCTAGACATTAGTTAGACTAACACTGTATTACGATAATCAATCGAACAGCCTCCAAGATTCCTTGAGTAATCCTGTATTAATATTTCTATATATTCTAAATGAATGTTGAATCCCTGATTTTCTGTGCGTTAAATCTGTCTATTATTTAATTAATACGTACAATGCTATCATAGGCTAAAGATATATCCCAACTTGATTTTTGTTGAGATTCATCAACATGGCAGAAAGAAATTTTTTTGGAAAAGGTATGTTGGATAACTAATGTTATACATTATCGTTTGAGTAATTTTGACTTTTAAGAAAGCTATATAAATGTAATGAAGCAATAGAATTGCGTATTTTGTTTACTTTTAGTATCGAAGACATTTTCACCACAGTCAACTAAAGACTCAATACTACAGTCAGGTGAGATTAGAATACTCAAAGAGCGTGGCACTTTCTCAATGCCGAGTTATAACTTGATTATAAAACACAAGTCTAACTTTGTATATATATCAGACATCCATACTTGGCATGCTTTAGAGAAAGATAAACTGAAAAATGTGTTCGAAGGTTTTGTTGAAGGGAGTCGTACCGCTAAACTAATGAAAGAACTTTTTAACTCAACCGATACTCCCGTTTTTATGGCTGCCCTAAGAACCGACTGGTTACATAATCACCCTCCATTCAATTCAACTATGATAGAGATCCTTATATTTGTGATATTAAACTCACCTGAAAACCTCCCATTAGTTCAGTGCATTATAAATAACTTCACAAAGAGCATTGATTGGAGTTATTTAGACAGCGACAGTAACTCAATTTTACATATCGCACTGTTACAACAATCCCTTAGTGATGAAATTATCTTAGAATTGCTTCAACTGAAAGACAATAAGCTAGATACACACATTAATCATGTCAATATACAAAACGAAACACTGCTTTCCATTTCTCTCAAAGGAAATTATTCTGAAACACGTCAAATAATTACTGAAGCATTATTGAATGCTGGTGCATGCATTTTTATTCAAAAGGAAGATTTTTACGTTTTACCAAACTTCGATGTAAGTGTAGGTCATTTGAATCAACATGTAGCTATTTTAGTTAACACACCAATAGGGAACAGTAGCATTTTAACACTCCTTGACAAGCCTAACGAAATACGATACTTCAAAAATGACTTTGTGACATTCAAAAAGTACGATCTCCATAAAAACGAGAACTTTGATTTCCTAAAACTTATCTTAGAGTTTCCTTGCCCTACTCTATTGCAGGTTGTATTATATAACATTATAGTCAGCATTAACCAAAACTTAGAATGCGGCAGCAGTTTGTTACATTTAGCTGCTGAATTTGGTCATCCCTTAATGCTACTCACAGTACTTTCCAGAGAATATATAGACATTTGCCTAACAGAGCACAGAACTAATAACAATGCATTTCACAAAGCTATGCTTGGAAAAAACGGTAATAATCTTGAAAAATTGCTTGAACACAAGGATACGAAAATCACCACTTGCCTGAACACTAAAAACAGTGATAATTTGACTCCATTAGAGCTAGCTATTAGTGTTGAATTCTATGCTGGAATATCTCTTATCTTAGAAAATAATGTTACCCTACGTACAGAAGCATGGTTACAAAATGTGTCAAATGCGATTAAAGATAAGAGAATCAAAATTTTGAAAATATTCCTGAATTTTTTTGCCTATCATACCTCAGCTAACAAACCACTTTATGAATTATTTAATTCACAAAATCACTCCATCCTTCACACAGCTGTATTACATTATGATGAAGAATGCTTCGTGCTTGTTATGCAAAAATATCTGGAAAATAATCTTTTGAAACAAGAATTTACTCAATTACGCTTCAGTCTTGAATGTCAACAGTTTGCTGCCACAGAGAAATTTTTGAGAGCAGGTGCTTGTAATTTAATCCAAGGTTACTCGTGTTATTTCCATATTGTAAGATGTTGTCACGATGAAGTTATTTTGGATCGATTATTTAGTATTCTTCACCCGTTTCCAACTTACAATCAAGATGAGCAATTGTTCGATCATGAGCACAATACACTGCTTCATTACAGTATCAAATGTAAGAATGGCGTAGCAGTTAAATTATTAGCGACAAATACTCCATTTTCACAACTTTCTGAACTTGACACTATTGGAAATTCAGTCCTACATACTGTAGCGTGTATCAGCAGTTTTGGAGTGACACAAGAATTTGTATCCGTCTTGCAAGAACACAGGTCAACCCATGGTTACTTGGAGTTTATTAATTTACAGAACACTAGTAATATGTATTCTGCATTGATGATAGCAGCTCTTGAAAATAATCTATCAATTTTTAATGTATTAATAAAAGAGAATGCGTCTCTTGATCTAGTTGACAAAAATGATAACACTGTACTTCATATTATCGTGGAAAAAGGAAATCTTGAATTTTTCGAGATTGTTATGAACACCATTGACAATTCAAATATTATACCTCTACAATATCTATACCATACACTAAACCATAATAACGTTTCACCAATCGAAAAGGCTGTGTTAAATGCGGAGATAGAAATTCTTGAATCATTTCGGAAAAATCATAATCTTAACAATAAGAATAGCGTGACAGGACTATCTCTTCTGCACCTTGCTGTTCTTATTAAGGATCTCGAATTTAAGACACGTGAAGGCTAATAGATGTTTTGTTACCAGAGAAATCTCTCCTTGAAATCAAAGATAATAAAGGTAGAACTCCAACAAATCTCTCTATTTCTGAAAGATATGTAGATTCTTTGAAAATTTTGTTAACATTTGATCCTGATTTATCCGCCATCGATAACGAAAGCTGTACAATACTGCATAAAGCAGTCAAGCATTATGAAAAGGACATTTTTACTATCCAGATGTGTATAATAACACATATAACCAGTAGCCACAGTAGGAATATTTTACAGTCCAAAGATTGTGATGCTCTCCACTTTGCCATAAAATGTCTTAAATATGAACCTATCGAGCAATTATTGGAACAACAACCCTCTCTCATGAGTACTGAAATCGAAGGCAATACAGTTATCCATACAGCTTGTGAATTTCCCAATGCAATTAATATTCTTATACTATTGCTAAAATACGTTCAACAGCAGGGACTGACCAGTTTATTAACAAAACTCAATAATAATCAATTGACTCCACTTCTATTTGCAATTTATCACAAAAACAAGTATGCGTGCCAGGAATTGATCAAACAAAAAGCTAATTTATCCTACTCAATCACAAATGGTACACAAGTATTTCATGATATTGTCAACGACTCTAAGTTACTATTTTGTGAATATAAGAACGAATTGTATATCGGATACTCATTTAGTCAGAAAAATATCCATCGGATACTTTCTCCATTGAATGACCTAACTAATGCAGTGATTCACACGAATTCTACAATACAAAATGTAAATAATGTAAATACGAAATTGATTGAGGCAACCATCATACAACCATCTTCCCAGCTTCTTCAGATTCTCCTTTCTCAAGTAAGTGCGACTTTGAAAAATGAAAATTTAAAAACCACAATATATATCCCAGCAGTGAGAATAGGATCTATTCGTGTCATTGACTATCTTATCCAAGAGAAAATCACTGTTCAAGATTACTTCAACATCGACAACGGCAGTTTATTGTATGAATCAATCAAACATAGAAATGAAGAAGTTTTTATACAATTATGTGAACATGTAGTGAATCAAAGAAGTGCAAGCTTTCAGAAGGTTGGAGGAATACTTCTCCAAATTCAGTCCACTCATCCACTGCTTTTATGTATAGACTTGAACAAACCGAAAACTTTCAATTATCTTTTGGATGAAAAGTTCCAATTTTCACTCACTTTCTTAAAACATCAGGACAATACCATAATACATTTGATCCTAAACAGTAACAATAGAAATGTATTTCTGAGGTTATTCATTGAACGAATTCAAAGTAACAAATTGAAACCGTTTCTTAACAATACTCCTCTAGTCGATTGTTATACAAACAATTCGAAAATTACTCCTTTACATCTCTGTGCACAATACTTTCCAGAATGCTTAAGCATGATATTAGAGCTGAATCCTGATCCAACCATAGCTGATAGTTCAGGTAATACAGCATTGCATTTAGCTGTAAATGCTGACAGTCTTAACAGTACGAAACTAATTCTCGATCAGTATAAGAATACAAGTGGATTAAGCGAGATGGTCAATGCCACGAATTTGATGGGACTCACTCCTCTCCACAACGCTGTAGATAAGGCCTCTGAAGATATCGTGAGGTTACTACTTGATAACAATGCAAACATCTACGCTATTAACGAAGATAAACGAACTGTATTCCACCATAGCGTTTTCATTAAAGATAGGAATAAATCAGTTTCGATAATGAAAATACTCTTGGAATATAATTCATTGAATCAACAACAAAGTACTGATCTTGTGCGGGGAGTAGACTCAGAGAGATGTACTGCACTTCATTTAGCGATAAAATGCCAAAATTTGAAAGCAATAGAATATTTATTGAAACAACAAATAGACATCTCTATTACAGACTGTGATGAAAACACAATACTACACTTAGCAGTGATGGTAAAATATACAGGTTTAGTTGTGAAGTCAATATTGAGGGCTGTTTTTGAGGGATCATTGAAGAATATTCATATTATATCCTCTACTGACTTTATTAACATGCGAAATTCGCAGGGAAAATCAGCCTTAAGTTTGTCTATGGAATGTGCAGATCTAAATACAATAGAAAGTATACTAGCTTATGAGCCTCGACTTGATTCTACAGATATGGATGGGAACTCTCCATTGCATATTTCAGTGCAATTTAACAGTATTAAATGCTTGAATACATTATTGAAAAAAATAAAATCGCGAAACTCGCAAGGCATTATGAGATTCTTGAACGCCGTTAATAATAAAGGTCTTTCCCCACTTCACCATGCCATAGCATGCAATAATTATGAATCAGCAGAAATTCTTTGTAATGAAGGGGCTCAGCTATCTCTTACATCACCAAATGGGACCATAACATTATGCCACGGTATAGATGGTCTCAAATTGAGATTTATGTGTATACGACCTGGCTATTTTAAGGAATATCAGTACTATATCTGTTATACTAGAGATACTAAAAATAGTATTGTTATTGCTTCTCTGTTACCTGAATTGAGTACAAAAGTATTCCAGGATTCAGCTAAGCTTAAATTAGTGACGGAATTGCCAGAGCATGCAATACAGTTCATAATCAAATGTAGTTGTACTGAACCTTTGGAGGCTTTGATAGCGAGCAAATTCCTTGACTTTTCGAAGGACAAAACCTGGGATCTATATTGGAAGGTTGCTGATAATTCGAGCATGCTTGTGACAAACTATCTCTTTCAAAATTATCCAGATAAGATGAAATGCTCTAAGAGTCTCAAAACGCTCGAAAAAGCCGTAATAATTAATGACAACACGAAAATAATCGAGAACACCTTGAATAAGTTTCCACTACTTGATAAACTTGATGAACAAGAAATTCATTCAATACTCAAGACCGTCGTAGAACTCAGCATTTCTAATGACTCAACAACAAATCTAAAGACTTTGTTAGCTCGAAGGGCAAAACTTAACTATTTATATGGAGATGAAAAGGATCGAACTATCTTACATATTATAGCTGAGAAAGACAAAAATATTGAATTCTTCACCTGTATCCTTGAGGAAATTTTGACAAGAGAAGAAGGTGAATTCCGTCAAAGCACATTTATAGATGGCAAATCAATGATTGACCACCAAAATAACAAAGGTAAAACTGCACTTCATCTCTGTATACAAAAGAAAAGACACGATTTGTTACGAATAATTCTCAAACATTGCCAAAAAATAATGTTGAAAGACTTGAATGATAATACAATTGTCCATCTAGCTGCAAGTACAGGAGATTTGTTGATAGCTCAGGAAATATTCCAGAAAATATCGACAGATGAATATCCATATTATTTCGAGTCCGAGAATATCCACGGTTGTACACCACTTCATTTGGCTACAAGTGTAGGTAGCAAAGATATTTGTAAAAACTTATTAGAGAAAGGAGCATCTCTATTCTCAATTGATAAAGATGAGCGAACAATGTTTCATCATGCAATGCTTGTTGAAAATAAAGAGAATCGACTGGAAACACTAACCTTCCTTTTAGAAGAATTTCCTAACAAGAAAGATGATCGATCGAAGAACTTGTTAAGAAAACAAGATAGAGATGGATGTACTGCTCTACATAATGCGGTAGAACATCAATACGAATCAGAAGTTGCTCTTCTTATAAAAGCAGACTCCTCTGTGGTTGAATTATACGATAAAAACATGCATACACTGTTACATGTAGCAATAGCTCCAGAAATTGGTAGCCCTAAACTTTCCATTCCTAATGAGAGCATTTTTGTTAAAGTTTTCGAAATTCTCAACCTTAAACCTCGAGCCTATGGCACACATCAGCATGCAGTAATTTGCCAACAAGATATCCAAGGTAGAACTGCATTACATCTATCTATTGCATTTAATAACATTTTTGCCTTAGAAAAGATCCTCTCAGTAAATCCTTGCCTTTTAATTTGTGATGAAGGCGGAAATTCAATCTTTCACAAAGCAGTAAAGAAGGCTGATGATCAAGCTCTTAGAACTATAATCCGACACATCAATACAGATGATGAAACTTTAGGGCGACTCGTTAGTACTATAAATTCACAGGGTTTACCTCCCTTGCATCTTGCAATATTACATGGAATTCTCCCTGCAATCGAATTGTTACTTGAGAAAAACGCAAGCTTATCTTTCGAAAATAGTTCTGGAGATATCACATTATGTGAAAACTTAGAAGGATTAGAACTTGAATTTTTGTTTGACACAAACTCTACTTATTACATCGGTTATCCAGTACTAAATGGCCCCAATCAATGTTGGGTTGTGACTGACTTACCAGAACTCAATAGGACCATTCTGACAGATCCTCAACATAAATTGACAAAACTCGATAAAAAGATCCAATTTGAAGATATAGGTATACTAACTGCTATATTAAAATGTCGTTCATACGAACCACTAGCAGCAGCTTTTAGGAAAAAATTCCTGATTGCGAATCAAAATGTTCAAGCGAAAGCTTTACCATCAGTTGTAGGTGAGAATGCTACACCTCAGGTGATGAGATATTTCCTCACTCAATTTAAGGGGAGATTTGTTTATTACAAAAATGTCGAGTGTCCTTCAATTATAGAATCAGCTGTTGCGAACAGCAATATTGAAACTCTAATCGTAGCAATCCAAGCATTACCCAATGACTTAAGTACAGAAACAGGTTTGAACAAAGATGATATTTTCTCTTGTCTAAAAAAGTCTTTTATTAAAAGTTTGGATGAAAGGAATACCAACGCTCTAATTGAACTCTTGAAATATCATCCATCAATTACTCTATCATTTCATTATGGATCACAAAGTGGGACTCTACTGCATTATATTATTTGTGAAGACAAGGGTGTCGAGTATGCAGAATCGATTTTGAATGTTGCACAAGGAATGACTCTTTCATATAAAAATATGAAATATAAATTGATAGATTATCCTAATGCAAATCAGCAAACTGCATTACACGATTCAGTTTTGAAAAATAGAGAAGATATATTGGAGCTATTGCTAAAATATGATGTAAATCTCAAATCCTGTGATCTTAATCAAGACACAGCTCTCCATCTAGCTGTGAATTACCCAATGGAAAGCAGAACTGAATCGATTCTCAACATCCTAATAACAGCTATAAATAGTACTGAAAATCCATCCATGTGTATTGAGGCTAAAAACAAGTTTGGGTTGACTCCACTTTTTGTAGCGTTTGAAAATACAAATTCAAAAATAATTGAGATTCTACTCCAGAATAAAGCTAATTTCTATGCTAGAGATATGGATGGTTCAACAATACTACATAGAGTACTTGTAGATATTATTACACTTGCAAAAAGAGAAAGTATGATTATTATGATCCTGAATCATGAGAAGGAAGTATTTAAATTGGAAAATCATCATATAACTACACAGCAAGATAACTCTGGGTGCACGCCCACACATATTGCTGTCCAAAGAAAACAATTCGGTTCTGTGAAAACTCTCGTTCCTGCAGATCCTACAGTATTAGCAATTTGTAATAACAAATCGGAAATTGCTCTACATCTTGCAGTCTTGTCACATAATATCCAAATTTTCGATTTCATCCTAAATAGTATCACCAATCAATTGAAAAGTTTAACTCAACCCATAAATTTCGACAAACACTTGTTATGTTATCAAGATATAAACGGGAAAACACCTCTCCATTTGAGTATTGAAACTCAATTTACTTATGCTATAGAGAAGTTGCTAGAATACAAAGCGTGCCTGGATATTGTTGATAATTTCAAAGATACATTACTACACACTGCTGTCAGGATATCTGGTAGTAATTGTGAAGAGTTGAATATTATTATTTCAAAACTTCAAGAATGTCATGAAGAAGACAAATCCTACTTTTATGCATTAAACCAAGAAGGCTATCCGCCTCTTCAACTTGCGATAGAATTGCAGAATAATCAAGCTGCTATAAAACTGGTTGAAGCATCTGCTGGATTATTGTTTCGTGATGAACAAAATCAAAGTATACTCTCTTGTAGAAACAGTAAACTCAAGTTACGTCTTTTCCATTCGAAGAAAGTAACTTCTAATGAGATTCCTGTATTTTGGATTGGCTATCCTATTGAAATTGTTCGCAAAACTAATTGGATCGTTGCTCGTTTGCCCGACCTCGAGTTCACTGAATACATTGGAGAACAAAAGATAGAAAATGTAGAACGAATTAGTAACCAAGACTTGATTAATGCCATCTTCAAGTGCCATTCTTCAGATCCATTCAAGGCGGCCGAGGAATTAGGATTAATTGATAAAAATCCAAAAAATACTAAACATATTCAAAATGTCTTGAAGAATTCATCTAAGGAAGTTGCTGAATATTTTGTAGAACGTCTAAGATATGAAGTTTATGAAAGAATCGAAAACCAAAGTTCATTGATAGAATTCTCAGTAGAAAATCAAGATATTTCTGTCCTACATTTTCTCTTACAAAAACTCCCCAAAATTCCAGAATGGACTCCGAATATTGAGATATGTTTGAAAGGGGCACTCGAACAAAGTCTGAAAAATAGTACAGCGAATGCTTTTATACAGCTACTCAATTTCGGCGCAAACTTTAGACAAACTTATCGCGATGGAAACACACTCCTGCATTTGATAATTTCCAAAGCTAAAGACACTTCTTTTATTGATTCTCTACTGACACCTTGGAAAATGTGTCAAGTAGGAGAAAATCCTCGATTTATTGATGTACAAAATATTCATTGCATGACAGCTTTACACCTAGCTGTGAAGTTGAAAAACAAAGAGTTACTTTCAATACTGTTGACTTTCCAACCTTCACTGCTAATTCATGGTCCTGAAGGAAACACACCATTGCATTTAGCCATCGAAACGGATGATTTTGAGATTATAGAAGAAATAATTACCTATAGTAAAAGTAATTTAGAAATAATTAACGCGAAAAACGAGAAAATGCGTACTCCTCTTCATTTAGCCGTTAGGAAAGGACAGAATGTCACTAAACTACTCTTAAAATCAAAGCCTGACATTTATTCTCAAGATTGTGATCAAAACACTGTACTTCACCATGCTGTTGATTCTAAGAATAGAGGGATCATTGATATAATTTTAGATTTTGAAGCCAAAAACCACCCAAAAAAATGTAACCTCTATTCCATTCGCAATGAGCTTTGCCAAACTCCCCTACACCTTGCTGTAACCAAATCGGATTTAGATGTGGTCACTCGATTGTTAGACTTCCCTTCTGTTCTTTCTACAACAGACTGCAACACACAAACTCCTCTTCATCTAGCGGTTATCCACGAAAATGTATTCGAGGTTATTATCAATGCCACAATGCAATTTCAACAATCAAATGGCGTTGAAGTGTCGCACAAAAATCATATTATCAATTTACAAGATGTTAATGGAAAAACAGCATTACATCTTAGTATCGAACACGATCACAGTAAGGCTTTTGAAAGATTGTTAGCTGAGCAATGTCTACTAGATATTCTAGATAAATCTGGTAATAATATCTTACATTATTCCGTGAGAACACGTTCTAACCCTACTTACCTGAACACACTTATTCTTAAACTTCAAAATAGCTCCGAACATTATGTAATGTACACTCAAGAGAATAAAGATGGTCTACCTCCATTACATTATGCGATTACACAGTGTAACATAACAGCTATACAATCTCTAATCAATGCTAAAGTTAAATTGGCATTGAAAAGTGAACAGGAAGGTTTTACACTCTGTCACCTGAAAGGAACTCTATCACTTGATGTTTTCAAGTATAAGTACGATAATTTTAAATTCTGGACAGGATTTGAGGTCAAAGATGAGAAATCAACTTTTATGGTTTTATCTGAGTTACCCAATCTAGAGAAAACTATTATTCACGAACTTAAGGCAATTAAAGTAACAAAACTTGAAAAGTTGGATAAAGAATCTCTTTCCACAATAGCATCATGTCCATGTTCTGAACCACTTGATGCTATGTTTCACAAACATAAGCTTACTTTGGATAAAAAGCTTTTCGATAATTCAGATATTTCTGAAATTGTTGCTAAACATGCTGCACCAAAATCAATCGAATTAATCCTCAAAAAGGACTATTCAACTCTTATTCAAGGAAAGGACAATCATCTCTCAATGTTAGAATCAGCTGTTTCAAATCCGAATTTGGAAAGTTTAAAATTTGTAATATATTCTATTTCAAAATATTATCCTAATCCCAAAACAGAATTATTATCAAAAATTGAGTTACAGTGTATTCAAAGCTCATTTTACCTGAGTTTAGCCAACAAAAATACAGACGCATTATTCGTACTACTTGACTACCAGCTGCCTTTCGAACTGTTATATAGTGAGGATAATACATTACTCCATCTAATGATTATGAAATGTGTTTCTCCTGAATTTATTCATACTCTATTTATCAGCATCAACAATCACATCATTAATCTTGAATGTCCTTATATTGACTTAAGGAATGCTAAAGGAGAGACAGCATTACAACTCAGCATTACAAGAGGACCAATTGCCAATGTAAAAACACTGTTGAAATATAATCCTGATATCTTCTTTCAAGACAATGACCGTAATACAAGTCTACACACTGCAGCCAAGCAAAAAAACACTGAATATGTTGAATGTATTCTAAACGCGGTTGAGAAATCTAAACTCAAAATTCTCTTAGATTTAATTAATTCAAATTCACAAACTCCACTCCATACTTCAGTAGTGAATGGCAATTGTAACGTAACAAGATATCTGCTAAAATCTGATGCATCCTATAACACGAGATCTTCTTACGAATACTGTATATTACATCATGCTGTTGAGCTGAAAGATGAGAAGGAACGTAGAGAGATGATAGATCTCATATTAGAGTATGAAAATACATTTCACTGTAAGGAAGTGAGTCTTACTACTTATCAAGATGATCTTGGATATACACCACTAATCAATGCCATTGTCTTGCGGTATCAGGATGCTGTTGCAAAATTAATTGGCTTTGTTGAAACATTGAGGATTTGTGATAATACAGGATCTTCACCATTACATAATGCTGTAAAGTCAAATCATGTTGAAATATTTAATATTATCCTAAAGGCAATTTTAGACAGAGAAAATCAAGAAACAAGTTGGTTAGATTACAGGTTAGTCTGCTACAGAGATAATAAACACCAAACACCTCTACATGTAAGCATAAATACACACAATATTCATGCACTTAAACAACTTTTACTCTCAAAGCCCTGTCTAGATACAATTGATTTAGAAGGAAACACTTTACTGCACACAGCAATTAGTCTAGGTGATCAAGATTGCTTGGAGATACTACTAACTGAATATTCACATCGTTTTAGTACTGACTACGCTTATTTCGTATATATGCGAAATTCGAAAGAATTACCTCCATTACAATTTGCAATCAAACAAAAGAAGATAGAATGTATTGAAACCCTATTGAAGAATCATGTTCACCTCGCGTTTTGTAATTTCTGCGGTGATATAACATTAGCTGATGGATTAGATAGTCTTTCACTTTCCTTTGTAGAGTACAAAGAAGATGGATACATCTATTGGGTAGGCTATGAATTCTTTGCTGAAAAGAAATTGTGTTGGGTGATATCTCCTTTGCCAAACATCGACAAAACAATATTGAAAATTAATGGCCCAAATATTGCTAAGATTAATAGATTTAATTCAGTTTATTTACAAGCAGTCAGTAAATCAAAGTCTTTTGAGCCTTTAAATGCAGCATTAAGAAACAGTATATTGTCATTTGATACAAGTTTAGAAGGAAGAAGAGCTGTGGCAATTGTTTCGCAATACGGCACTAAACAATCACTGCGATGCCTTCTTTCCAAAATGAAGTCTAACCTGTTCACTAGATTGGACGAAATGGATTCAATCATTGAATATGCTATTCCAAACACTGACAATGACGCATTGGAATTCCTACTCGAGAGCCTCCCCGAATTTCATGAAGAGCTCATTCCCAAATGTGAAGGAAGTGAGAAATATTTCGAAAATATTCAGATATGTTTTTGTTTTCGAAGGTCGTTTGAAAAGAGTATTTTGAATCAAACTCCAGATGCACTAATTTCTCTCCTCAAACATTTTCCAAAGCTGGACTACACATATGGTGAAAGAGACAATACATTAATACACCTTATGATTGTCCAAGATAAATCCTGTGAATTTATTAATCGCGTTTTAGAATGGATCTCTCAATCTATCAAATTGACGAGTAAATATTCTAGTGTACTAGATTTGAAAAATTCTTTAGGACAAACTATGTTACATTCTTGTATATATGCTAAACAATGGGATAATTTGAATGTTCTCTTGAAACACAAACCAGATCTTTATGTCCAAGACAATAATGGTGAAACCTCGCTACATTATGCTGTTAAAACAGAAGATTTACTTTATGTACAAATTCTTCATGAAAATGCCCCCAATCAGCAAACCTTTCTGTCAATAAGAAACTTGAATGGCGACACAGCTCTGCATCTAGCCATACAAAATGGTAATATCGAAGTAACCAATTTTCTTCTTCAATCAAAATCTCCATTCTATCCACATAAAGACGATAAATCAACAATACTACATATAGCAGTTGAATTTCTAGATTCAGTAAAACGAATGGTCCTTATTGAAACAATTTTGAAAAATGAGCCTGAACCTTCTTCAGGTTCTGACAGAATTATTACACGTCTGAAAAATCATAACGGCTACACGCCATTACATCTAGCTATAGAACGGAAATATTCTGACGTAGTAAACATTCTTTTAGGTGTTGATATAGGAGCAATGTATATCCGAGATGATAATGAGCGAACACCCCTTCATCTTGCAATAATCCCATCATCCCCAGGTGCTCAAAAATGTACAGAGGTATCCACAATTCATCAACCGATCCTCGATAGCGTACTGAATGCTTGTGAAAAATTAGATGGAAAGCACGAAGAGAACACCCCTTGCAGTGCAAAACACTTAATTTGTATTCAAGATAAGCATAAAAGAACTGCTATGCACGATGCTATACAACATCTGAATGTTTATGCATTTACAGAACTTCTAAAAACAGGTTCATGTCTAGATATCCCAGATGAAGAAGGTAATATACTGACCCATGAGGCTGTTAAAAACCCTGACGACATCACCTGTCTGATAAAACTAGTTGAGGAGTTGAAGAGGAGATATCCAGATTCACTATATAATTGTTTCCAATGACTTGTGGCAAGACTTGATCTTCATGAGATAGGTATGTTATGATAAATTGCAAAACATTTATTGGTACCTTTTTTCCTACATTTATGACTATTTTCTACATTCTTTTGTATTATTTGTATTTTAATATGATTATTTTAGTCTTATTTTATTAAGTAATTTACTCCTCTTTGCAAGAAGGAATAGCTACATGATACAGCGTACTTCATGCAGCTTTCTTTCCTTTATGTTGCCTATTCACACATAGATATGCTTGTTTATGTTTGCAATTAGTGTTTGAATATTTGGCCTGTATGCAGTCAACTCCGAACAAATACTAGCTTGAATCCAAGTCTAAAATGTAAAACATTCATCGGCGGTTATAACGAACTCCGCCTGTTGCGAACTAATTATCGCTGCCCTTGAGCTTCGATTTAATGGGAGTTGACTGTAATTAGAATATTACTCCAGGAGTGTATTCGATCACTAGAAGCTATATCTTGTAAACTTCCCTACTAACTTTAATTATATTGGTTTGAATTAGCGATTTCATGGCACTTTACAGGGCTCCTGCACATCTTACTTCTCTCAATAATCAAAATCTTCCACCACTACAATATTCAATCATTAACAATAACAAAAAAGCAATTGAGTATCTTGTAAATGAGGAGAAAGTTAATATAGTCTACAAAGATGAGCACGGTTCATACGTACTACCTCACAAAACCGACGAATCCCAGCTCAAACTCGAGATCCTAATGGTAGAAACTTCATCTACACAAATAGACTATTATGCAGGATTTAAATCTACTACCACTGGTTGGATAGTCACAAAACTTCCTGCCCTTAAAGAGCCTAAAATAATCCCTGACTCAGATAAGATCCAAATTTTGGCTAAAACAAACTTCGAAAAGGCTAGGAATAACTTTGCACCTAAATTTATAATCCAATGCAAATGCCCTGTTATCTTAGAAAAGGTTATTGATATTAAGTTTTTTGAACCAGAAAAAGATCCAACATTAAATCAATTAATTGCAAAAAGTGCAAGTGTCAAGCTTGCAGTTCATTACCTCAAACTCTACCCTGATACAAAAGTATTCTTGCAAAAAGACAAAATGCCATCAATGATTGAATCTGCCCTACAAAACAAAAAGATAAAAGTACTAAAAGCTCTGCTAGACAAACTACCTGAAGTAGAACAGCAAATGCTTCCTAGCGTTTCCGACGCAACCGAAATACCACAAGATGAACTGATTTCTAAGTGTCTTTATGACTCTCTAAAATCAAGTTTGTTTCTTTCAGATACTCAACAATTTCAACTATTGCTAGACCACAAATTAAGCTGTGGAAATGTTCGATTCAATTATCAATATGGCGAGGAAAATAACACGCTAATACAACTGATTATTTTCAAAAAATTGGGAAAGAGATTTTTGGAAGTAATTTTAGAAAAGCTGAAACAAATCAAAGATGAAAAACTAACACATATACCCTGTAATAGATCAAAGTCTTTAATTCCTCTCATTGATTGGCAAAACAACCACCACAATACTGCACTTCACCAAGTAGTGATGAACCAACAAGAAGATCTATTCGTCTACCTACTAGAATACGATCCTTCACTACTAATCACAGACCGAAATAAGCAAACAATACTACATTTAATCGTAGATAAGAGCAATAATTCCACATTCATCTCAATTCTACTTGATAAAGTGAAATCTCTAAAAAATGAAAATCTTCGATCTACAGATATTAATAACATTCAATTGATAGATGTAAAAAATTCGGATTCAAAGACGCCATTGCATTTGGTTATTGAAAATATGAATATGGAAAATATGGAAAAACTGTTGGAGTATGGACCAAGTCTTGAGGTAAAAGATAACGATGGTTACACAGCACTGCACTATGCAGTATTTTCAGAAAATCTCCAAATTGTGGAAAAGGTAATTTTCAAAATTCAAGAATTAAAACGATCAGAGATTATGGAAATTGCAAACACTACAGGTTCTACACCACTCCACCTCGCTGTTTTTCTAGGGAATGTTGAAATAACAAAATATCTTATCAATCAAGGCTGTAAATTTCTTGCGAAGGACCTAAAGGATCAAACAATGCTGCATTATGCTGTGAGTATTCCAAGAAATGATCCAACAAGTGATCCAATGGTTAGTTACATATTACAACACGATCAATTAAATTACGATTTCACAATCTTGAGATCTAAAGATCTAAGGGGTCATACACCCTTACAAATCGCAGTGATTGAAGATCAACAGACAGTTGTTGGCCAACTTATAGAAGCTATCAAATATGGAGAAACAAATTATGATACTTCATGGATAAGAGATCGTGTAATATGTTATCAAGACTGTGAAATGAAGACAGCTTTACATCTCAGTATAGAATACAAAAACATTAAGGCGCTAAAGGCTTTGTTGAAGACCAATCCTTGTCTTCACTTGAAAGATATCGACGGAAACAGTATCTTACATGCTGCTACGCTTAATCCATCAGATGAAGTGAGTATCCGAAAAATTCTCAAATCAGTCAAAAATCGCTCTGAATGCCAAATTGAAGAATATCTTTATCGAGCTATGAACATGGAAAGACTCACACCATTACAGTTCGCCATTAAAAATGGACATTTTTCGGCAGTCAAAGAATTAGTGAAAAAGTACGACACATCAATTGCTTACGAATTATCTAAAGATGAAATTACTCTCAACTTCAATGAAAAGCTTCCTCTATCTTTCTATCACACAAGTCACCATTCGAAGGCGGAATTTTACATAGGTTATTCATTTGTACCATCTGGCGGTAGTGACCAAGTTTTCGTTGTTTGTCGATTACCTCTCCGTTTCAAACAACTTTCTGAGACAAAAATAAGTAATACAGGTGAAATGCATGAAATATGCATCGATCAAGGTGGCTGGGATATGCATGAAAATTTATTGGAGCAAATATTTCGATCCCAAACAAATGAACCACTACAAGCCTTCCATTACCTTAGAACTTTGACAATGGACGCTAAGTTATCAAATCAATCCACTCTAATGCATTTCGCTGCTCAATATGGAACGTGCCAAGTAATTGATTACATAATCAATCAACTCGAATTTGATTACACCACAACAGATCAAGATGGTAATGGAATTTTCCACCGTGCTATCCACAATGACATTGAAAATGTACAATTTCTACTTGACGTACTTGAGAATGTAGGAGGTTTATCTGAAATAATAAACATAGAGAATAAATATGGTCTCCGTCCACTGGACATTGCCTTAGAAAAAGATAAGATTGATGTGTTTCTAAAATACACTTTTATGGAGTATCAAGCTGTGTTGAATTACTATGACCCTACACGCAATACACTCATTCACAAAATCATACTGAAAAACTCCAGTACTGATTCATACCTAAATACACTTCTAGACAAAATTAAACAGAGGGAAGAGGAAAAACCTGGATCTACATTCATAAACGGTGTACCTTTGATTGATTGTACTGGCACTGGCTCCTCAAGAGAGATACACTCACTGGCTTCTCAAGAAAGATATACAGCATTACATATCAGCATTATAGCTGGAAATATTACAGCACTCACTATCCTCTTCAGATACAAAGCCAATTTATCTCTCCCTACTTTACTCTATGGGTTTTCCATCGTCCATCTTTCCATTATATATCGTCCAAATGAACCTTTCTACCTTACTGACGTACTGGCTATGTGTATTGAGAAGAATCCCATGTTATTCAATCTGAAGGATACACGTGGTTATTCATGGCCGATATTAGAATCAACCAGGCATGGTTCGGGACCTTTAGCCCTAGCCCAAGTTATAGAAGATACTGATTATCAACTTTACAGCAACGCGAGCTGGATTTGGCAGATTTCATTCGGGTCCTTAGACCTTCATACATGTGGATATAATCCCCTACACTTAGCTATCTCTTATGGTAGCGATAAATGTGTTCGACACCTGTTGGAAGATTTGAATAAACCCGATCAGGAGTCTAGAAGCGCATCTTATGGACAGTTGTATGTAAGAGATCCAGAGGGTTACACAGCATTACACTACGCAACCTTTCTTGACTGTAAAGAAGCATATACAATAATCGATTTGTTGTTTGCTGCAGAAGAATTAAGGAAAATCTCTGATAAATCTATCCTCGACCAACGCAGTAATAATGGTCAAACGCCGTTACATACTGCAATATCCAAGGATCGCTACTTTAAAATTACCAAATCAAACCAAAATATTGCTCTTAGCATTCTACAGAAAATATTATGCTATACTCGTGAATTCAATCCAGATAGCATTACTTACCTCGACAGCCACAATAGATCTATCCTGCACCATGCTGTTATCACAAAGAATGAAGATATATTTTCTGAGGTTCTGAAACAACTCAAAACAGAAGATGGACAACTAAATCGTTTCGGTCTTCTACTTTTGAGTTTACAGGACTTTGATGGTAAAACTGCCTTACATCTCACAGTGGAGTATGATTTCTATTTCGCGTTCGAAAAGCTAATCAAATATGCACTACAATTACGAGATACGGATAAACAATGGCCTGCACTAAAATTACGAGATGCAGATAAACAATGGACAGTATTGCATTCCATTATTGGTAATAATCGTGACAAAAAATTCTTAGATCTATGTAAGGATGTAAAAGACAGCCATCTTCTTGACATCATGGACAATAATGGATTCACTCCATTGCATTTAGCGATAAAACGTGAGAGCTTGAATTTTACTCAGACACTAATTGACTTAGGTGCAAAAGTGTCGATAGAGATTGGAGAAATTGGATGCGATACGTATACTGTGGGGGCCTCTGTTGAAAATGGCAACTTATTGCTTGGTAAAAGGGAAAAGAAAGACCACATTCAAATCAACGAGTACATAGTTGCATACAAATTTGGAGATAAGTACCTAGTTTCAACACTTCCACAACTAAAGGATACCGAAGTTTTACCAGAAAAGGATGTCGAATATTTAGGGATGAAGAATGTAAAGTTTAGCGATGAAGAATGTAAATCCATAATGACACACTGTTTCGCTAGTAAATGCCCCGAGCTTGTTCAAAAACTAATTGACGACGGTGAGATCAATTTTAGTGCTAAAATGGGTATAATGCATCTGGCTGCACAATACGCATCCATGCCTGTAATGAAGTTTTTATGCGAAGAGAAACAACCTGATTTTGAATATGAGACAGTTGATACCTATGGAAATACTCTAATACATTGTGCAGCTAAAAACACAGTAGAAAATCTTACAACTCTCGAGTATCTACTGAAAGAGACGGAAAACTTCGAAAAGAGAGGGGAAGGAAGACAAAAAATCCTGAAAACTCGGAACTATGTAAATCAGTCTGCATTGCAGATAAGCATAAACTCTGGAAAATATCAGTTTTTCATTGCGTTAATCAAACGTGGTGCCGATGTTGAAGAGACAAATCAAGATGGAAATGGGATCCTGCACGTTCTATTGCAAAATCCAACCAATAAAGAAAACGCAGCCTTCCAAAGTATAAAAGAGATGATCGAAAAAATGAATAACGATGAAGATATAGCTGGCAAACTTATAGGTTTGTTAAATCTTGAAAATAGCGGAGGTCATACTGCGTTACAAATCGCAATAATAGGTTCTAATGAACAAGTCGTCAAGATTCTCATTGATAACAAGGCCAGTCTCTCTGTCATGCAAAAATCCAGCGGCAACACTATCGTACATTTGGCTACGATTCATAAAAAGCCTGAAGCCAATATGGAATTGTTTGAGAAGGTCATTACTGCTGTAAAGAATCAGGATAAAGAGAAAAAGTATGACGTTATTTTGGACAAAAAGAATGCCGACGCCTTAACTCCATTACACATATCAGTACGAGACAGACAGAAAGTCTTTATGACTAAGTTACTACTTGATGCAGGTGTACCGTTAGAAAAATCTGATCGAGATGGTAACACTGCTTTGCATATAGCAACAAAGAATGTTGATTTTGAAACAGTGAAAATCATTATGTCTCATGTGATAAAGAAAGGAAAAGAGCATCACTTAGCTGATCGTGAATTGGAATACATGAAACCATTGGTATATAAAAATAAGAAAAAAGAAATGCCTGTTTGCATTCCTAAGGATGAGGCTATCATAAATTGTATGTTACAACCATGGAAACATTCATACGACGAAGTGTCATTTGGCGATGGAAGGAAAGGACTGTTAATACATTTAGCTGTATTCGAAAATAATCAAGGGTTAGTGAAGGGAATCATTAATGCGATTGAAGAAATTGGTAAACATGAAGATAAAGAGTTTGGAAATATTGTAGGAAGAATTCTCTCAACTCGCGATACTGAAGATCAAACCCCTCTACACATCGCAGCTGAATCAGGTAATGAGGCTATTGGTGGTTTATTGATAGCTGCAGGTGCTGACATACAGTTGAATAGTTCTAGAGGCACACCATTCGAAGTGGCTATGCAGAGAGATCATACAAAATTCGCTATATCGCTCGTTGAGCATGAGAAAGGTGCAAACATTAATAAATACCTTAATCTGCTAGCCTATGACACTATCAGTAACAAATATATCGAAGAGAAACTGATGGCAAACTCTGAACAAGAAAATGAAAGGGTAAATCTGAAAAGACGTATCAGTTCAGCTGACTGCACTATAATACATTATGCTGCGAAACAAAGCAGTGTCTCACGAATAGAATTATTACTGAGATATGGAATTGCTCTCGCAGCTTCTGATAGAGATGGCAAGCGTGTCCTGCATTACGCCATTCAATACAGAGACAATTCAGATCTAATGGCTTATGAAGTCATGAAATTCTTCTTAGATGAAGCAACCAAAAAAGATGAATTCATTAAACCCCCCTATAACAAAATGACATATGTGGAAGCTTTAATGCACTGTGATCTAGATGGTATTACGCCTGTAATGTTAGCAGCTAGATTGGATCGTATTCAATTCTTCAAACTACTCACTACAACCAATTATGAGTACTTACTGGATACATTTGATACGTGTGACCCAAATAAGAATAATGTCATTCATTATCTAGCCAAATACAAGTCCTTTGAAACCGCAGAGTATATCATTCCATACATCCACAAGGCAAAGATTGATTTATTCACTCATATAATGAATGGTAGAAATGTAGATGGTCATAGCCCAATTGATCTTGCACGGAAACGTGGACAACAAGAAATGGTAGATTTGTTTGTGGATCTTTGTGATCGTGAGTACTTCGAAGCTTGTCCAGATGTCGTGCACAGAATGGTTAACAATGGAGATTATCACAATTTCTCGAAGGTTCTTGCCAAAACCGTTATCAAAGACAGCCGTAATGTACAGATCGATACAAAACTAATGGATTCGAACGAGGAGGGGGATTATCCAAACTTTAGATTTTTTAATTTTCATCTGGCTCCGCTATGGCATAAATTGTATCGATCTAATGTTATGAAGTACAAGTATCATCCTGTCTTGAAATTTTTAATAGAGGAGAAATTGATTATCTATCGGTGGTGGTTCATGAGTCTGTTCTTCCTATACTTTATCTTCTTGTATATTCCATTGTGTCTTGCATTGTATTTCGCTTCTTCCAAATGTGATTCTGAATTATTCCTCTATGACACTCATAGAGATCGTTTCAGATTTTGCCTTGAATCGTACATATTGATTGTTACATGGTTTTTTATTACAAATGAGTTATTAGAGATTGAAGCGAAATGGCGTTATCTTCAGAACCTTTTCTTCACTTCTTGTGAGCTTGATTACATAAGGAAACGTCAGGTTCAATATTATGGTGACAGAGAATCGAATAAATTTACTAGATCAATTCAGAAAGTGGTTAGACGTGTTTTCTATGAATTTCCAGTGAAGCTCGATAAAGTAATGTATAACTTTGATCGTAAATGTGATTTCTTCCCTCGTGCAGTTTACCGACATTTCAGAGAAACTTATAATATCATCGATATTTGTAGCGTTTTTTTCTTATTACTTCTATTCTGCCTTCGCCTGTTGTTAGCCATCAGTCCAATTTGGAGCGCTTTACATTGGATGTGCTCTGCTCTAACATTCACATTTTTCACTTTCAAGTTTTACAAATACACCAAAATGTTTCCATCTCTCGGCGTGTATATTGAAACTCTCTCTAACGTCCTTTCCGCAGATGTCCCAAGGTTCTCTCTTGTAATAATAATCCTACTTATCAGCTACATCGGGAGTATACAACTAGTCGCTAGGACATATTGTACTGACGGTGTACAATGCTCATTTTCAAGCTGGTTTAGGGATGATTCTTTGCCATTTTCTCCTCTAACAACACCATTTCTCTCTGGTCTATTATTCATCATTGATGGAGGCCCAGGTAATTATGAAGGATCTTTTCGTGAAGTGCCTTTTTTATTCTCCGCTTTCTATCTTGTATTTGCTTTTTGTATAATTGTGGTCCTTCTTAATGTATTTATCGCACAACTCTCTCAAACCTATACAACAATATATACGAACAAAGAGCTGTTAGATTTCAAAGCGGAACTTGCATTAGATTACGAGACTCAATCGAGTATCCTATTTAAAGTGATTTCCCCATTACGTAGACCGTTGAAACGTATAATAGTAGAGCGCATTATAATCTCATTAGAGACCTGGAAGTCATACTATGCAAGATATAACCAGCGTATCAATAACTCTGTTGGAAGTGGTAATGACGGAGCAACGAAGGATCAACGCAATTCCAACAAAGAATCTAAAGATAAACTAACGGACAACATTCGTAGTGAGCCTGACGAGAATACACAACATGAATTACAATCAGAAGAATTGGAAAAGGTTGAAAAACGCTTGGATGAGATCTATAGTAAACTTGATCAAAAAATAACTAAGAATCAAGAAATAATAATGGACAAGCTTATTCAACTCGATCAAATACCGAAGATGCAGCAAGATATATTGAAAAAACAAACATAATCCATACTTATGAAGCCATTTTTCCCTTTGAACGCTTTTTGCGTGTTTATTTTAAAAAAATTATTTTATTACCAATATATATTTTGAGTTATAGGGACGAAATTAGAACTTTTCAAGGGGGGTTGAAGATAAAATATTCCATGCTTTCCAACGGCCAATTATTTGGATCCATTTTCTATTTATGCAATACAGATATCTTTACGGATTTATACACCCCATAAGGGTTTGATACAGAATTTTTTGCTTGCGGTGTGAGCTTCTAGAAACAAACCGTTCTATAGGATATAGGCATATACATGTATAGGCCAAATTTAATGTGTGCTTTTGTAGTTAATTGACAGAATCATCCTGTGCTATAAAATACATGTAAGCAGTACTGCACCATTGATTCTTGAATTACTCTAGTTAATCACCATGAAGTTAATACAATTCCTGGAAGGGGGGAATCGCAGGTCTCCCTCTGTATCACACCCTGCCAAGTGACCAGCAAAATACTTTGTTTCCCAACATTTATAACGCTAACCAGTGTAATAATAATTGCGAATTATTAGCACTATGACTGCAAATGCTACTTAAGCTAGTCTTGAAATTCTACCAATAAAGTATGTATATATGACTAGCACACTGATAGACTTACAAAACTGTCAGTAAGGGGCGATGATCAATCTATCATTTAAACAACTGTATTACAATTTTCAACTCGTTTACCCATATCTTCTATGAGTAACTGAATTTCCGTCATCAAATATGTGAGATAGTTGTTCTTCAAATTGTAGTTAGTTCTATAGCTGGGTGATATAGTGAGTGTGAAATCAGGACCATAGTGTATGAATTGTATGTGATCAGGTATATCTTCATTCAAACAAACTCCACAAGCCAATGCTGTAACCCGTGTCCATACTTTGGCTGTATTCGGGGTATCATACCCACCACCACCCAAAATAAGCAGAGGTAATTTCCAGTTAATGACCATATTAATTGTGTGGATATAAGCATTTCCGGTCAGATTGAATGAATCCATTGGATCGTGTGCTAGGCCATCAACACCACATTGTACTACCACAGCATCTGGCCTATATTTCTCGTATAAACCTGGAAGAATATAATTCACAACAGAAACCATTGTGTCATCATCCAATCCGTCTTTGAATGGGATATTTATTGAAAAATATTCACCACTTCCTTCACCAATTTCTTTCACACTACCTGTCCCTGGGTAAAAGCCAGAGCAATATTTATGGAAAGAGACAGTCAAAACTTTATCTGTGTAATAAAACGCGTTTTGTACACCATCACCATGATGTAGATCTAAATCTATGTAGAGTACACGACGAAACTTTTCATGCAGTTTTATAATGCCAATCACGATATCATTGAAATAACAGTATCCTGATGCCATGTCACGCTGTGCATGATGCCAACCACCACACCAATTGATTGCTACCATAGTTTCTCCTTGTAGTAGAGAATCTACAGCTGTTAGTGTACCCGATACAGCACTTGATGCAAAACTATATACATTGTCGAACACTGGGCAATCGTAACCTAGAGTGAATTCATCACCATTCGTAATGGATTCATTTTCTGCATGCAATATACTCTTTATGTAATCTTTCGAATGGAATATTGCTAAATCATTTGGTGTTATTGTCTGTGGCTGTTTTATCTGTAATTTTTCGAAAAGTTTGTATGCTTTGATTAGCTCAAATACGAAAGAAGCACGTTCTGCGATTCTTGGCATGTTATTTTGAATTTGTGCAAAATCTTCTGAGTAGACGAGAACAGCGTTTTTCATTGAGAGTGTAGTTTCAATTGTAAGTTGGTTGAACTGTGTTTCAATTTCCATGTCCGTCGGGTGTGGGCCTGCCATTTTGTTCAGTTAGCTTCCCAATATTTATAATTTGGTATTCTAGTTTCTGAGTTTATGGGCTGAAATTATTTCTAAAATCTTACTAGTGATAATTTCTGATTCTGCGAAATTGTGTATATAATTTCCACTTGTCTTGAGTATGTTTCTTAACATGAATTTCTCCAGCTGACTATAGTTCAGTAAGCCATATAGTTAATTTCAAACTCAATAAAGAACTAATTCTCTATCCAGTCTGGCGCCTCTCCAACCGTGAGTATGAAATTTCCTCAGAATGGGTGTGAGATTTCGCATTTCTGCATCAAAATGTACAGTGAAGAAACAAAAATTGGCGCGAGATTTAACTTTTAGAGCTCAGAAAAATCATGAGACTCACGGGTAACTCGTTAGAGTTGGCATCTCTGAATTTCTAAATGTCATCATTATTTTACCTACATTAATTAAAGCAGCTATTTACAACATTTTCCACGCGTAGACCTATACACTAATTTCACATATGTGGACCCCCTTCCGTAGACTGCAATACAAATTTGAGATCTTATGGGACATCCTGCTGTCGCCTATTGACCCCAAGTTGTGAACCGGTGCTTTAGAGAATAGAAACTACAATACATTCTCTTACAGTACGCGACTATTATAGGTTACTATTGCGCAAAATAGTATTGTTCTGCATTAATCTATAATATTTTAATTAAGTACGAATTTGGATTACTTCTTGAGCTTTGTCCAGCCTGATTACGCTACTAAAACCGTCTCCAAACTTCGTTACACTATACACGAAGGATAATCAGTCAATGTCTTTGATTCCACTGATTTACTAATATAAACTAATATATCTAGCAGTGATTATTGACTATGCATAGAGAAGATATTGTTTGTTAATATTTGTCATTACTTTTTGTACTTCTGTTATCATATTCTCAGTAAAGAGGGAGAAAGAGATATATTGATGAGTTGTTTACAAAGGACATAGAGTAATATTGGTTTGCAAATTAGCGTAAACATTTGAGCTAAAATTTGCAAAATAGACGAACTCCTTTGTAACTAGATAGGACTTTGTTTTTGGCGTGCTGATGTTAGATCGATGTCAAACAATGGACTTACTACAACTGCAACTTTTTCCTACTCACAAGCATTCCATCATTTACTATATAACTACAGAGGACAAATAGCAGGCTGTAGATTACATACACCTTGTATCATTTGTGTTGTTTGTATAAATCTCTTCAATATGAACAGTGGCCTTGACTGACAACTTGGAAAAATCTGTAATACATTTATTCTGTTTGATCAACACAAGATTTATTACCTTCAAGTTGATTAATATTTCACCAAATCTGCCTTTCGATTTTGTAACAATTCCCACCCAATAAGTTTGTAACTGAACTTGTAGTTTTATTAAATAATAAAATCTCAATACAATGTATAATACTTGTAATAAGAGTAATATTAATAAAACAAATCAGAATTCCATAAGAAATAATTAAATTTGAATTGATTCAATTCACATAATCCCTTCATTGTCTCTATCAGCGAAATTTTGAATCTTTCTTGTACGAATATTTGGTCTTAGAAACAGGAAATAATAAACGGAGAAGACAAGCCAAAACAAAAACAACGCAAACAAAATTAAATTATCCGGTTGTAATAATGTGTTTGTATCCGTTTGTTGTTGTTGTTGTTGTTGTTGTTGTTGTGTTGTGGGAAAACATTGATTTTGAGTACAATAACCATTTCCTGAAGAAATCATCTCAAAAATTCGTTGCATAGCTCGAATATACCAACATATACACTCACATTGATCCATAGTGCAGTGTTAGCTGATATAGAAAACTTATAATTCTGAAAACAAAACAAACAAACATTGTGATTAATTAACACACATATACCATGACCAATTAGATCACTCAAAAATTTCACCTCATGCATACTCTCCAAAAAATTGTCTAAAAGTCCTTGTAAAAATTCTGGGAAATGAATTCAAGGGGTTGGTAGATGCACATGTTCTTATCAAACTATCCCTAAAACATCTAGAATGAAGCTGAGGATTAATTCGACACACAGAGTGTACATTTCACGGCGCGGTGTTATGATATCGCCAAATTTTCCAACTCTTATACTTGTTTCATTGTCACGTTGATCAGCTAAATATTTAGCGAAAGTTATCAAGTACCTTATTAGCCCGAATAATAGCCCTCCATCAAATAATCACTCCCCAGAGGCTTATAAAATTCATAACTGCTAGACAGAATCGTCATTTCCGTATATTTAGACTTGTCTACTGTTCGTTAGGATAAAGACACATAATGTAAACACATAAGATTACAAAAATCGCAAATCCCCTCTCAAGGGGGAGTTGAAATTTACAATCGCCCCGGAAATTATTGGTGGTAATTTGGTATGTCCTTAACTTTAAAGTTGAGAAGCTGCACGGGCCCCCTGCTCTAGGAACAACATAATACACATATTTTCAACATTCGTCATAATATGTTTATTTAGAATTGTTGTAATAACAAAGTATAGAATTCCTAGAAAGTAGTAAAGAATTATCAAATTTACATGATCAATAAAAATTCGTAAAATTAATTCGATTTTAGGTTGTAAAGAGCTAAAAAATTACATCGAAAAGTGATATTATTCTATAAGATGATGGTAGAAATTATGTTATTCGAGAAAATTCTATAAAGTCTGTGAACTTGTAAAGGTTGAGCATAAAAGATCTTCAAATTCAGCGTTGAATTCACCTTTCACTATCAAATCGTCTAAAACAGCGCTGATTATTGGGTTATCGAATCGTGGGTCAAGAGGTATTGTAGAGGGAGATTTTGACCTGTTGGAAGGTTCTTTTGGTGTTTGGAGTTTTGGTGTTTGGAGTTTTGTTGTTTGGGGTTTTGTTGTTTGGGGTTTTGTTGTTTGGGGTTTTGTTGTTTGGGGTTTTGCTCGAGTTTTATTAGCCCTAAAAAGAAGCAAATAAATAATATGCAAATACATGTTTTTCAGGAATAAATACATTTTTTTGCCAATTTTAAGAGCTGCAAACTATTATTCACTGATATTTCACAATACAATTGAGTTAGCCTATTAGGAGGTCGTCTTTTGCACGAATTTCCTTGCTAATACGCGAACTTGCTATTACCAGAATTATTTTCAATACAAAATGAACTAAAAGCGAATTTGCTATATTTTGGAATTGAATAGCATAAATCACAGATGTTCAACTTAGCATTTTCAAGTTACACATGCAATTTCTAATTATGACTGTGGGAAACATGAGAATATATAACTCACCCTTTAAGTCTTATTTTGGTGCAGTTATCAAGTTTTTTCGGTTTTCTCTTACTCACAGTTTTCCCCACACAAGGAGATGCATCATTACTCTCTTCACAATCAGTTAGGAAAAGTGATTTCGCAGATTCATTCATATAACATTTAATATTTGGAATGTATTTGCTCTTGTAGGGTGTAGTTTTTACGAAACAATTCAAATAGCCATGACAATCCATTCCATTACGATTCATATTATTGATTATATGACGTGTATGCGTTTTAGATCGTCGCTTCATTATCTTTATTGTCTTTCTTTTCTGAATCAACTCATTTTGGATCAGTTCTGAAGTCGTTTGTCCAACGTTTTTAGAGAATTCGAAAATATTTAGCGGTTTTGGTTTGTAATTTTCAGTTTCAAAATTACTATCTTGTTCTGTTGCCATCAGTTGTAAAATTGCAAAAATGAAACAACAAAATAATAGAAAACCCACATTACTAATAAACGATTTTTATATAAATTCCAGCAAGCATTTAAGTTTACGAGAGCATATTCAAGGTTACTATTATGACGTTTAAGATTACGAAGTAGAAATCGACCTCACACGAAAATTCAACTGTTAGAAACCGCGAGTTTCACAAGTGTTATGGAGTCAGTTTCGCGTTGTAGTCACGTGTATGATTAGTTTGTCTTTTTTCGAATAAATTATTATTTCGAACAACAATAACTTGAACTGAAAGTATATTTATCAGATTTAAACACGTTATTAGAACACGTGACATAATGTGATGGATAAACGCGTGTTTCACTTTCAATTCAAATTGACAGGATGCGTTTACCATCAACATTTTGATATTACGTAACTATACATATATTGGACATTTTAATTTATAAGCAAATGACTGTGAAAAATCTTGATATGTAATAACGTAAGTGTAAGAATTGAAAATGAGATTGGCTTTCAGGAACTGTGTTGAGGGGAGCCAGAAACTGACTGAAATTTTGGACTTCGTTAATAAGAACAAGGGTAGCACAAATTTCTGGATAACCAGCAACTACACAAAGTCAGGGCAATGTGGTTATTCAATTGGACATTGGTATTAAATCGGTTAATATGAATACCAAATAAAGCGAACAAATATTGAATGACCGTTGGTGTTCGAATTAATCAAGTTCCACACTGTATAAACAAGAATCTATTGTATAATCTTGCAAAATTGATTGTAATGAAATCAATAAGCAACATCCCCATTCACATACTTACTAACCGTCGCCCCTTTTAATATTTTCCCAAAAAATTCTTGAATTTCCAAGTTTACTTCCATAAACAGCAATATCAGGCAATTTGGTAAAAATGCATATAAATTGCTCATATATTTCCGGGATTTCAAATTCTTCCATGAATTTCTCGTAATACCCCAGGAGGGTTGGAAATTCATAAAGCATGATAAATACAGCAATTTATTACCGCTAGAATTTACTACTAGAGAACTACAATATCATTCTAATTACAATTCTAATATCTAATCAGTGCTAATACAAATCTAACTATTCAAATTGTTGTACACTTGATCAGCTATCTGATTCAAATGACGCTGCCCTTCACGTGTAACTTGTCTACCTGCGAATTCTCCACCTTCATCGTCAGCCTTTCGAATCTTCTCAACAATACCAGAGTCTTCTAGTTGTATCAGCGCCTTGCGGGCGATACTAGATGAACCACGGATATATTTACCAGGACGTACCCCACGGCGTTTCCTACCACCGTATGCTTTCGTGAGACCGCCAACACCCACGCGCTTACGAATAAACACCCGTCTAGCTATAGAGGCACACCGGATGTACCACCAATCTGGTCTGTAAGGCGCCAATTCTTTGTGGTGACCAGTACGGGCGTGTTCGGTCCAGTCCGGGGGTTTAACCATTCCGCTCTGTTTCAGGAATTTAGCGAATTCCTCAATAAACTTGTCAGCAGGGACATCCTTTACTGTAGGCATTTGTAATGCAAAGAATTACTAATATTGCTAATATTTGGTAAGTGATAAATTTTCTAATTCTATTGCATTTGATTGCGAAATAACTTAAAAGAAAGTTATTTATAGCTAGTGTTACCAGATTATGTAACAATGAAGTTCATACCATCTTCTTGGCATTTCAAGCAAATGTTAAAGGATTCATGCCTAGTACTTGCCATAAGTCAAAAGTTCTAGCCAAAATCTATACACTATGTTCATGATCTGTAAACAGGTGAGATTATAGCGGATTTCTATTGAAATTATATATTGAAAGAGTTATAACATGATGGTTATGTAACATATTATTACAATGGGTAGCTAGTATTATAGAAGAGATTTCTTGAATTCTGGCAAACACAGCACTCGATATATACGTACGTGTTATAAATAATAATTTTTGTGGGACTATTGAAAGGAATTACAATAAATTCTATACCTCAACTATTTAATGAACAACATATACAGATAATATCTATCATCAAATTCCGAAAAATAAAGAATAACTATATGAATAATTCTATTGATCCTTTTTCCCTTCACCAGTACCAGATACACCCTCATCAACAGATACAGCATCATCTTTATCTTTTCCACCAGCAATTTCTCCTTCCTTCTTCCCCAATTCAGGGCTAGAATCCATCATATAACGTGAATAGGTTGGAATCAAATTTAGAGCAACCACATCAATAACAGTAGCTAATAATGTTAGCAAGCTTGTGCCGGCGATTAGTTGATAGATTAGTGCGTTTAATGAGGTTTTACCTAAACTTCCTTCTTGCTCAAATATCAGCCGTAGGCTATAACGTTTCCGCAGTAGCCGTTTGTTAGTGTGGAATATTTCAGTTTCTAATTCCTCATTTGATTTCTCTTTCATTATCGGAATTATTTGTTTTGTTTGGTAGTCAACCAGTGGTATATGCTGTATCTTATATGTGTAATGTATTTGTCCAGTCCCGAACCATTTATGCTCATGGTTTGTGTAATAAATGGATATTTTTAGGATCAGGCCTCGCATACGGAAAGATTCACTATCTCCACTAAGTGAATCTGAAAGTTGATCAAGTGTATCGATTCCTGCGGCTTTTAATAGCTCACTTACTTTCAATTTATCTGGTTTCTCTGATTCGGAAACTTTTCGAATAATGTTATCATCTTTGCCAACTAAGAATCCAAGCATTGTACGATGCGAACCTCCAAGAAGATATTTCCCAGAAAATAGTGATGAAATTATAGAATGATCGATTTTGAGTATAGTCGTTTCAGGATTGCGAGTGAAATATTGTTTTTCACTAATTGTCTCAAAATTGTAAGAACCTTTCTCATTTTTCTTCCGTTCTTGCCAGTTATCTTTGCCATACGTCATAATGTTAACTGCATGAGCTTCAGGAGGCCATGACAGCTCTTGGGCATCATAGTCAACACAAGGGTCAGTGCGATTGTATTGGAATTTGCCTGGAGCGTCGCCAGCGAATTCCGGGCAATATGGGAGGTCAGTTATAGGCGCTTCGTTGTTCGGATCTTTCACAAGTAATCTGAGTGTACCATGTGGATTAGTGTCTATTTTTAGATAACCCTTGTCAATGAATATGTCTTGTAGGAGGTAGGCGAATATTAGAAATGCGAAAATATAGTAGGTAATACCCAGACGCTTGTCTCGGACTGTTACGTATTTGTACGTTGTGTAGTCTAGGAAACTTGCCATGCTAAGTATATGTAGGGCATAATTGGAATAACAAAATGGTAATGTTTGTAGTAGACCCTCGATTATCCGAACAGCTGGAATTTCATTTAGATTAAAATTGTTCAAATTTCATGTGAGCTTTAGACTACTTTAGCATTAGGTTCTAATGATATGGTCATTTTAGGGCCATATTGGCATAGATATGCTGTCAAATATTTACATTACAAAATCATCATTCTCACATATCCCTGAGCAGTGAATTTATATAGGAAAATACACTATTTCAGTTACCTGGACAATCTCACTTATCCGAAAAGAAACTTGAATGTGTATGACGAAGGGGTTCGGATAACCGAGGGTGTACTGGATATATTGTTTCGGGGTTATTTCTCATTATTTCGCATTATAGAAGATTAATACAGTCGATTACACGAGGATTCAATGCAATGTCTCAATTAAACGTAATTCCTGACTAAAAACTAAACTTTTGTACTATTTCAATGATGAGCGAGTTTACTGTATCATATTCAAGGTATTTTAACTGTCTTCTCAATAAAAATCTTACTTTGTACTCTCATTTCTTAGGAATAATATTTCTAGTATTTATTGGCCAAAGTAGGATTCTCTAAAATTTATCAAAAAAGTGTATTAATGGTTTTTTGCAAAATATTAAATACATAGATGTATTAGAGATGCATTATAGATGTATTATAGATGTATTATAGATGTATTATAGATGTATTTCAACTTTAGAAAGCGAAATTATGGTATAAATAGTCATCACATGCATAACTTTACATCTTCTATTGTTATCAATCATAATTATTCACGCATGCATGATTCCTGCGATTTTTATCTAAATCGTTATAATGGCTCAAAGCAAGCGTAGCGAGCAAGCAAAATCGCAGAAATTGATCAGAAATAAACTATTCTGAAAAATTCTAGCTCCTTTTGTTGCCTCACCGATTATCCTGTCAAGTTCGAAAAGTTCTGATAAAAAATCGTATCATTCGTCATATTGCAATAATTTCAAAACTCATAATTCCAGCTTATCAACTAATTATATACCCAAGTTGCTATCGTTTCTAATTCTAATGCATACAAATCACGTGTCATATTAATAGTCAAATCATTAATTAATGTAATCAACAACTAATCAATTAATAACAAAACACGTATCAATTACAAATTTCACGTAAACATGAACCTAACCCAATCTCACTAACAACCAATTATGCAATTATACTAGTAAATCTTGGGTAACCTGATTATCTAATAGATCAAGTGCTGTAACTATTTTCTGGCCCCATATCTTTATATTATGTGACATACTCTTAACTTGGCCAAGGTCTAACACACGTGGTTGTACCCACCTCAAGTGAACTACTTTATCAACCTCATCAATATCACCTTTTACTAATCCGAGGCTAAATGCTCTCATTACAAGTTGTTCTACTTCATCAACTGGAACATGAGCTATTTCAGATATTAGAGAGAAGGGGAGGGTCCTTTGGGTTGCTTGACGCTGAAAAGTCAATTCCATAAGCGATAAAAGTCGTAGTTTTCGTTGAAGGATAATTTCGTTTGATTTCAAATCGGTTTGGTCGCTCCAAGATTGCCTTGATTCTTCAAAGCGCTTTATATCACCCCTGTTAAAAGCGCGTAGTAAATCAATAACCCAGACCCTGTCAGGATCTCCCTTTAAAGTTTGTAGAATCGGGTGAAGTAGAATTTCACCGAAATTATACACCCCTTCGGCAATAATTGCGGCAATTGCTAGAGAAAATGCATGTTCACGATCAGCCTCAATACTCGTAGTTATAAACTCTGGGGGAGAGTCTTTATCGAAATGTTTGATGCTAGTTTGGCATCCAAGGTAACGTAGAGCTGCCTTATAGTATAGAGCATGTTGTCCTGTGTAACGGTAATACTCACTACTAGTTTTGTAGTAATAAGCATGTACTGTACCAACCTATATGGTAGATACTGTAAATATATGGTAATTTGGACACTCATGTACATCGAATCAAATTAGCGAAAAGTAGAAATTTTCGAATACGTAACTACTTGTACAGTAGACTCCGCATAATTGAGAGTTGAGACATATTTGTTCAAAAAATGTGTCTGTCATTTAACCCGCTTAAGTTGTCGCGTTGCCAAATATTGGGATTAATACAAGTTTATATGGCAGAGATGCACTCAAATAATATAATAAACATTTCTCAAAAATCATGTGAGAAATACAGACTTTGGGAAAATCCATAAATAAGAATATAATTCAATAAATTCCAAAACGGATAATATGGAATAATTGAGGCATAGAAATTGCTTCTCATTTGGTATTACAGCAGTTATAAGATAAGATTTATTGGCTCTATAAACTGCTTATACTTGATTAATTCACAATTCTTTGCCAATTTTCAATTAATTACTCAACTTATAAATCAAATTCTAGGTTGTCTATTATATACATATTTGGTTTAACGATATTATGAGAATAATTTGGATTTTTGAAGTATGATCTGATTAAAAATTAAACAGCTGTTTCAAGATTTGGCTAATATCGATATCAGGTAAATCTCTGATACGATATGAAATATAAGGAATTACCAGATACGATAAATATCAGCTCGATATTTCTGAAAATAGGAAAATATAGAAATATAGAGAAAATACTTAAGAAATATCGAATTATGGTGAAAAGTCGGTCATTACTTTTAAATTTCGAGATTTGATATTTTTTCGATATTTCCCGATATTTTCTCAGATCTTTCGATATTTTCGATCATTATACCTCCATATCAGAATTCTCCAATAGTATTTCAGCTTCCTGTAATCTCTCTTTACACTCCGCTACCTCATTATTCGTGAGATAACACACTGCTATAGCTGATAAACAGAGACCTTTAGCTTCAGGATGAAGCTTAACTTTATCGAGAACTGATTTCAGTAAGGATAATGCTTCTAACGGGTCTGTAAGCTCGTCCAGTACCTGGAGCAATGTATTAAATCATTTTGTAATGTATTTGAGGATAATTGTAAATTTATTACTAAACCATTGGTTGAAAGAGTTCATTTTCTATTTAAAATCGTTTTACTGGTATCTAGAAATTGCCGTAGCGAATATCAAATTCTAACCATAAATAATCAAATACTGATTGACAAATAAAATCTGAACAGAATGGATTTAAATAGAAATTAAACTCTCTAACCAATTCAATATATATCAGCAGTAATTTATAATTGTCAGGTTTCGCATATTACAGATAATATGACACGCGTGGGTCGTTATATCTTATGAAGAATCTTTAGTAGCGTAAAATCAAGGAAATGACCATAAAAATAAGTGAGGTATGTGTGTGGTATGAAGTATTAGCGGAATCGCGGAATATTTTCGCGAAATAAGGTCAACTTCCGCTATATAGAACACGCATATATCGAAGTCTGAAATTGTACAAATATGGTCACAAAACCGTCAAAGTTACAGAAAATTCGTCAGTTTTGTCGAAGTAATTATCACGGTCCATTGAAATAGAAATAACTGGAGTTGACTGTAATTCGAACATAATTACTAATCCGATCCTTTCCAAACTTACATGCAATATCATCTGCACTAGAGACAGTGCACTAAGACTGTGTTCAAAATCAGTAATAAACTTCTTGTATAGCTCTACACGGCCAGAAGACATCTTAGGAATAAAGTCTTGTAATAATACAGTCAGCTGATGCCATAATTTATGTGTATACAGATGAAGGAGGTTACTCCATATCTCTGCTACTTCAGGGCTAGATGCTTGATTCTTTTGGTTTTGGAGATACTCCAAGATAGTTTCCTTTGAACTCATAACAATTTCTAATTGTTTATAATTGTTATACGATTTAGCATATGAATAATACGTTTCGGGGAATGATGTCCCAATTTCTATGTTAATCAAATGGCAGGTTAAAGTCATCCATTGTAATTGCTACTCGCAGTTAAGAAATTGTTGTCTATATCCATGGTTCTAGACTTGCCTAATAATTGAGGTATTTCCCAAGCATAGAAGCTATGGGCTAAAGTACGGTTATAAGAACATCGTCGGGAACTGGGCATAATGTTCTTATAACCGACAAGTTCTTATAACCGACATGGAATGTTCTTATATCCGGTAAATCCAATGGAGTAAGATACAAAAGATTCGGTAAATCGAGTTATGGTTCTTATAACCAGCATGGTCTTACAACCGGTGTTCTTATATCCGACATCTGCTGTATATGTCATAACAGGTCATTTCACAAATTTTACTCTAGTTTCAAGATCCATGGTGCGAATATGATTACCCAATTTAATGTGTGGCGACTTTTATGTGGTGGTTAATTAAGTTCTCATACGACAAGGCTGTAACAACTTGAGATTCTTTTCAAGAATAATTTATAAGAAATATTAACCAAGTTGTTGAAATATTTAATGTACCACATCAAATAAGAATTCGCATGTTAACATAAGAGAAAACATGATTATTAAAGATCAAATAATTTTCAATAAGAATAATATTTATATGTGTATATACGGATATATCCAGCAGGTGTGCTTCATAAAATATTCGCAAACTAGCTTGAGGCTTGTGTAAATAAATTCTATTCCTCAGAAACGTTAAGTCAGCAGGGCATTGTATTATTAAAAATTAAATTTATGATCTGTTTAGTTGTAGCCGTTCTATCTGCCAAGTTAATATCCTAGTTTGTGTTCTACGCATCTGGCAGGCACAAAAATTGGATGACACTAAAGCATATGGACATCACTTGCCTCTAAGCCATGACACATACTAGCAATTCATTGAGAAAAACTACGACTCTTTAAAGCACAAAAACATATCGGATACTCAGAGGGGGAAATTGAATATTGATAGCAACAACAAAATGGCTCATCTTTGCATTTATTAAAAAGTTTGCTTTGTCGATTATTGCGAGTACTGATCAAATTTATGAATATTTAAATTCAAGATATTCAATAACTAATCAATAAAGGTTACTTGAAATTATCCATATTATTCCTTGAGTTATATTATGCAACTTATTATCACAAACTTTCTCGTTTTAAGGTCATCATAAATCATCTTATCATTTTAGCAAATTATTCTTCAAAATTCTTCGAACAGCTGAACACTATTCCAGCTGGATTATCATGCAATCATTACTGCCAGATAATTCATGGATACTAACATTATAATCCAATGTGAATAGCATTACAATTGTAACAATCTTTGTAGTATATAAGCATTACTAGAAAGTAATATAATCAATAAAAAATTGTTACAAGAAAAATGAATACAGAAATCAATACACAAGCTATTCGTATGTGTGATGAAATATTACGCATAAAAGATTCGAACGCTGAGCCATGTGGGTATAAACTTACATTCTTCATCAAAGACAGGTCAACGCTAGAACCGTTAGTTTGTCAAAGTTGCAATGGAATTTTCCACTATCCAACGATTCTACCTTGCACGCATTGGTTCTGTCGAAACTGTGTAAATAAAAAGAAAACATGCCCGATAGATGATGACATTTATAACAATGAAGAATGCTACGTACTCAATAATTTACATCAAAATATACAAGCTCAACCAGTCAGGTGCGTTAACTTCACAAAAGGCTGCAATTGGAAAGGCGAGCTTAGAGATATATACAAACATTACACAGACTGCAGACATACGTTAATGAAATGTAAACTCAATTGCGGAGTCACTTTAAATGTCAAAGAAATGCAACGTCACGAACTTTTCGAATGTCAATTTCGTTCATTGAAATGTGCCTTTTGTTCAAAAACAATGCTAGCACGTGATATGTACAATCATGAAGCTAACTCGTGTAAGAAATATGGAGGGGAAACATTCTGGCGCGTGAAAGTTGAAAGAGGTGGTAGTCTCAAGGTTAGTGAGAGTTCTCGCATGAATTACAGCAACTACACTATGAAGTATTATCCGCGGAAAAAGGTAGTGATAAGTGATGAGCCCCCGCAGGTTTCTAGTGACGTCCAGACGAATAATATTAACGAAACCAACTCGAGAAAACGCGGATCGATTTCACGAAATAACGCGAAAAGTCATGTTACAACTGATACGGTTAAAAAGGTCCAATGCTTGTCGAATAGCTATGAAAAGCCTGCGGTTGTTTTCACTTACTGCGATTCTTCAGAAGGACAGTATTGTACGGACAGTAGCAGTGAGTGTTCTAGTATAGGACCTATGCCAAGAACATTAACACGAGCAGAAATGAAGTTAAGTCACACAAAAAGTGAGAAACTACCAGAAATCCATTCGGAAGATTCAGGATTTTTCAGTTCACAAGAAGGGAAATCTTCACCGACAATCCCAGAGGCAAAACTGAGAAAAAGAAAGTTCTTCAAATCATCGGCATTTTCGTTTTTAAAGAAAAATAACAAATCTAGTTGGAGTAAAAAGAAGGATTCACTTACGTCAGAATCAATAAAACATGAATTCAATGTAAACGGGCTAATAGAGTGGAAAATAGATGGAATGTCACAACTTTTAAAACGTGAGCGAACGTGCATGCAGTATTCACCAGCTTTTTACACAAACGAAAAAGGATATAAAGCTTGTATCCGTGGACATTTCGGAAATGGAAACGCGTCGTTCTACCTCTGTATGCTTAAAGGTGAAAACGATAACCGATTAAAATGGCCGTTCAAAGGTCAATGCTCGATAAGACTAATTAATGAACAAACAGGTAATCAATTCGAATCAAAACAACAAGTTAAAGGCGATATACCAGGAGCGAAAATGCCCAAAAAATCAAATAACCTATGCTCACTTTGCCATTATATCTGCGATGAATCCACATTATGTAAAACTGGGGTATTCGAAAACGACTGTATAACTGTGATAGGGGAAATAAAAGAAAGTACAGCGTTAGCAAACACGAAAAAAATACGAAAAGAAGACATTCGCGTTGTATCACGAGAAATACAGGCAGTAATACACGCTTACTAATCTGGAAACAAACACACAGACACACACAACGACTTCAATTTTTAGCTATAATAATCTCATTTATTATACCCTGTAAAGTAATCCATATTTTCATTTGTATTATATTTAGATTGATAATTACAACACAATTTATTGAAAAAAGTTCGTTGAAGTATAAAATAATTTACCGAATTTATTGTATAAGCAAATTCACAGTACATCGGTGAAATTAGCAAATTGCTAAGTAGAAAATGTTGCCCTTTGCGTAAAAGAAAGTAAACATCTGTATAAACAAATAATGATGTTTCTACCTAAAACCTAGATTGCTATATGCAAACTTCCCAAGCAACCTAGGTTGCTATATAGAAATATTCTAGCAACCTATTTGGTGACGTAATCATGAGGTTACTCGTTAGAAAATCCAACAATATTTTTCTGTAATTGACATACACAAAAATATGCAATTTTATTCCAAAACTAATTAGTAATATAGAAATGAATTAAAGCAGGGTGGGTTCAAAATGGTTATTAGGATGTCTCTATATCTAGGAGATAATATCATATGATACCAGATAAGCAATGAATAAATTATCGTATTCTAATTCCAATTAATCTACCATTAGGGAAGCAGAAGTCTATCGGGCTGGATTATCTCGACTGACTAATTATTTTAAAATTGGGCTTCAAAACGTGTATTTTTGAGTATGTATAAAATATTTACTTATTACATTAGTACTATAGCGATAACATTAAAGATATCACTGATGGTACGATAATATACAGATAGGAGAAGTGCAAGTATAGTATTAGAATTGGATATAAGTACGTACCCGCATTATTACGAATAGCAGGTGGGGATTTCGAAGATTCAAACTAGTATTCGAAGTAACACGTGTACTTACCAACCCTCCCGGGGCAATGGATTATCACTGGATTTCACGTCTTTTCCAGGCGAAATTTTGAAAATCATTGGAAATTTCTATTTTGCTAGATTTCTGGATATTTTTTTGTGGAATAAGAGAGGAATCATGTGATATTCAGGGATTGGGAAGAGTAAAAGGAAAATGATTTAGTAGTTTTACGGTTTAGATAAAATACAGTGAAATAATATTCGAATAATTGCAAAGAAATCTAAAAGTTTCTTTCTAGAAATTCTATGAAATTTTTCACTTTTATGGAAGATAATTGTTAATTCATTACACTATGCTAATTAGATATCCCGAAATTCAATGAGCGGTACTATCAGGATATAACGTGGTTCGGCAATTTCTGCAAATACAACGGAGTAAACAATGACAATGCCTTGGATAATTATTCAGTGTGGTTGGATAGGAAGAAAAAAGTGAGATCAAACTACTTATACCAAAATGTATAGAGCCAATTATTATCTAGACGACAGACAAATTTATGCTGAAGAGGATCTAAATGTAAACATTATTAATTCTACCAAATTAATCAAGTTATCACAGAAGTATTCAAGATTTCGCCTGGCTGTGTGTCAGATGTTCCTAGTCGCGTACGCTGGGAAGGGGGCAAGGTTAAATCGCGGGTCTGGGGTCGCTGTAAGAGTGATGAGGGGCTAGAAAATATTTGGGCACATGCCTCAATAGCCATAGGCACGACACTAATTATTTCAAACTAATCTACTCTTGAGCCAATCACTTCTTTCCCCATTTAAACTGTGCTCAGACAGGAATTATGTACAATATCATTAGTACTAGACACTGGCATTATTACCCTACCTCTTTGGTGATAAATTAAGCCTAGAATTAGAAGTTAATTTATTCAAAAAAAAAGAATTGTGGGTGTATTTTAAACAAATGCTAAGTAAATGGTAGAAATTTAAATCTCAAAGGCAATAATTCAGCTCCATTTTTGTAAGAGACATCCCTCCTTTGTGGGAGTATATTTACGTCATATAACCTGAAATACATAGCTATTGCAGTGCATTCATATTACAGGTAAGGTAATAATTCAATTATCGTACTGCTGACACTCCCTACTAATTTACATAAATATCATATGAGATACAATTTTGGTGCATTAATAGAATCTCAAAATCTACATATCAAATGTCTTAAACATATTCCAGACTAAACTCCTATACATTTTCATTATTCCTATGTTAATGTTTGCATAGAAATAATTAAGCTTCAGAATTCTAATTTTAATTACAATAGAACATTTTAATATGTTGAATGGAACAAATTCAAAAATCATTTTTTTCGCTATTTTCAAGTCATGTGTAAATAATAGTCTTATACAATAATCGAGGCACGAAGTGCCGAGTTACATGCGAACACAGGGTTTTCGCAACCTCCGCAACTGCTCGTTATTATGTAATACGATGAATTAAATTGAACTTTGAGGTTTAGAAAAATTGTTTGTTCTTTAACTTTAAAGTGGTCAATTAAAGAAAAAAATTTTATCTGTTATAATACAAAATAGGTTGTAACATCCATTCTACATTATTACAGTTTATGTAGGAAACCAGATTGATAAATGTTGTGGGAAATTTTGGTAAACACAAGTACATATTTAGAAAACATGTGTGTGGTATTAGATAATTATTATTCGACAATTTTGTACATAATGTATTCTTTTCATTCTTTTCAATGTTATTGGATGAAAAGAGGCCCCTTAAGAGGGGGCCAGGGAGATCAATTGGCCGGGGCCTCATGCTGCGAGGAGCTTCCAAAAATATATATTTCATCGAATTATAATCACCATATTTGGTCATTTTTGGAAAGATAAGAAACATGACTCTGCCCTCCGATTATATTAAAGCCCATGATAAAAACGTGAAATATGAGTATACATTCACCTTCCAATAGCTCAAATGTAATAGAGAATTGAACGATCATAATATTATGAATAAGAGATGATAAGTCCCACCCCATTCTAGTCTGATGTCGAGGTCAATAATTAAGAAATTTGATAATTCTATTAATCCTCTAAATGGGCGGATTGTGTAAATCTAGCTGTTAATTACAAAATGAACTTTATTGAAATAAGCTTATTTCATGGTGTTCGGATCTTATAAATAATATGTTTACGAACAGTAAATGAACCTAAGTTTACAAGACACGCCCCAAGTAGTGACTCATAAAGAAAAGTTTATAATATCCTGTTAAGAAATGATGACGGAAAATTTGTAGAGAATTTTCTAAGTTTTTCTAGTCAATTGCCAGTGGTGTAGCGTTACAAGAAGTTTTGCCATTTTGGAGTATAGACCATTATAATTCTGGCAGACCTACTGTCGGCAATTTGTAAACAATAGACCGTCGTCTAGATCGTGTTCTATCACACCGAACTGACTCTGAAGTATTTTAGAGTGAATAGTATTGAATATATTTTGTCGATAAGCTAGGCCAGGTATTAGGGCTAAACGCCGAGAGAATTATGTCTAGTATCACCACAGATAGCTAGCCAGGTTATTATTTGTATATTATCAAAAATTTGACATTACTTAACCCATATGAATTAGAGAATTTAAAATACTTGTATAGCTGTCAGATTCCACATCATAATTGACATGTGAAATAGCAACCACCTATATTAGTTATACATTACGGTAAGGCGTCCTTAGCTAGCCAGTTTTAGAGAAATAATATTATAATCAAGGTTACAACTGAATAACAATAGACAAATAGTCGATATTTGGTTGATCAAACTTATTACCAGTATTCGGGAGGTTAGTGGAGCTACTAGCAAGTTGGGTTTTGCACGAATTTCCCTTACTAATATGCGAACTTAATATTAGAGACAGTATTCCAATATAAATGGAATCAAGTCCTTAAAATAACTTGCTATTAGGCGAACACCACTGTATCCGGTTCGAACAGTTTAAATCAGGATTACGATGAATGAACTCTCGCAATATTGAAGCAGCTGGTTAATGCATATTCTCTTAAAGGAATGGTGTTACATACATATAGCATATCCCAAAGCATATAGCGTTATATAACAAAGATTCCGTGAGCTTTAAAGACAGGAAATTAGGAGTGTATCAGATTTGACCTATCAGTTGATCTGCATAGACAATGTAATAGGAAATAAGTATCACATTAGTGATCATTTGGGAGCAGGGAAATCTGTGCCTTACACATTTATACAAATCCCCCGAGCTAAAAAAAGCAACGTCTACACAACTTTAGGGATCTAATTAATTTAATATGATAAACTACAATATATTGTAAATGTAATTATATCTATCTGAAGTACAGGGTAACAGATGCGGTTGATATTTGAGATTTGTATATAACTAGACTCAAGGATCCTATTAGTCTAGATATGTAGGAGGATGCTAAAAGAGTGTGTTACGTGATTTAACAGAAATAGTCTGTATGTTAATAATATAATATATATTAATTATTAGAAGGCATTTTCCAATAATTAACGAGATTCCATGTGGTTGGGAGATCTTAGTTTATGAGCACAGATTTATACACATAATTCTAGCTACTCAGCTATAATTTGTTAATAATTAGAGTCAGTAAGTATTGTAGATTTATAGAAATTAAAATTCCTTGTTCACCGATTTTATTCAGATAAAATTAGAATTTTAATCGTAACATTAAAATGTGCATAAAAGACGTTGGAAACATAAATTTTCACAATGATTGTTACAAAAGTGATTTTTTTGGTTTAAAAACTTCCATTTTGCACTCGTGTTTTGTGTAATTAGGTACAAATAAATCATCATTCGATAATTCCTCAATCAGTAAGTGCATGCATAACGTTAGAATTCGAAGAATAACATTATCAGTCATATGTTAAACCATTGAGTTTTCAATGTAAATGAATGATGCTATAGATTCTACATCTTTTGTTTATGTGCAAATGAAATCAAGGACAGAAATACTGTCGCCATTTCTCCACATGATTACATTAGATGCAATTATACAATTCTAGACCTACATATATTCCCTGACCAATTACCATATAGTACTTCTCAACAAATGATGCTAATTTGCTTACCATAATACATCAGCGATTTAAGAGCCTTGCTGTCTAGAGTTTATGTTCATTACAGTCGAATACGAATTATAGAATAATTCTATTGAATTGAGGGTGCTTCGTATTGCAAATTATATAAAGTAATAAGTATGCAAATGGCCATTGTGTAGAGATAATAGAATTCAGAGGCATGAAAATTGACAAACTTGGCCAGAATGCAATAATTTCGTATATTTCTGGAGAAACTGGAAAAATTCTGGGTGCCTGAAGAATTTCTGAAGAGGCGTTGGTTATTTCCGTAGGACAAGCTACCCCTACATACATACAGCATATATATAATTACGATGTCTGTGGATTAATCCGCATTATAACAATACAGTGGAGTCTCTGAAACGGATAACACCTCTGCAACGGACAAGGTAGTGGAGCGAAATGAATTTATCCTACATGTACGATTGTACGTACGTGATAAGCAATCTCCGAGAAGCAGGAATTGGAAACTCCACTGTAATAATTACAAATGAATTACGTTCTATATCATAGAATATACGTATAGTAAATATACTATTATGACCGTAAACATAGAATGAAGATAGGAAATACAGCCAATTAACATGACGAGAACTATAATGCAATAGTAACAACAGCGCCAGCATTATTTGTCCTCTAATAATTCCACTATCAAACGTGTTTAAGCCTGAGGCAATCTATATCTATTAGAAATACTTTTCTAATCAATTACATAAAGATACGCTAAATATGCAATACGCATATGATATTTGAATAAATTTGCATATGAGGCTTATGCTAATCAACCTAGAAGGAGGAGGAAATTGATTATAATATTTCGTATAGACAGAAAAGTAAGCATCAGTTGACGAAAGTATATTTGGCTGATCAGTAGCTAATGCTTACAATCAGTGTCCCACGTAATATATAAGGCTACATTTAATTGGGATATGTTTGCTTGGTCAGTTTAAACTGAATTCGGTTAACCGAAATGTTTGTATCATCTGTATTGGGGTGAAGAACGTGCATATCACACCAACACAAAGCTATAGCCTATGGAAGATAGAGCTCAGATACAACTTATGTAAACTAGAGAATGGAATTTTATCATCCACAATGACCAAAATATGTATGTAAATATAAAATAGAATACGCGACTTAACCATGAATGCAGGCCAGGTGATGATGATTATATATAACTTGTACAATGTAGATTTCCCAGTACGTATAACAACATTACAGCTGTTGTGTAGCTGTACAAAGAATTCAGACACAATGTTTGTTGTTTGAGAATTGCAAACAGCAAATAATTAATAAAAGCATTTATGTGAGTAATGAGTATTGAATTTCATAAATATTTGATGTTCCAGTGATGAAGTTACCATTAAACAGGTTTTGGAATCTAAACGTATATTATAGTAATACAGGGGTATTCGCTTATTAGCAATATTTACCTAATAGCAAGTTTTTACAGGGGCTAGTATTGGAAATAATTCCTTTAAAAATACGACTTGCTAAAAGACGAAATTCACTGTACTCTGTTTAAAAAGAGACCGGTTAATCGGGTCATTTGGACAGATACAGAACTACGTAAATAGTGTTAAGCTTCGGTTAGTGGGGCAACTTCTTAATTCCGCTTAATCGATTCAAAATGGCCTAGTTGATAAAGGAGTAATATTGATTGAATGAGTGCGAGAATGGTAGCTAGTAGTTTGCGGTAATTATTGAAAAGGCTATGATAAACAAAATATCAGCTCTGATTATACGCAAACAAATAATTAGTAATTAATAATGTGGTATTTTTCCTTTTGTAATATTACATAAGTAAATAGGAGAATATATTAAAGCCAATCACGGAACAAATGGTTTGAAATAGAACTACATTTGTACTAATCAATAAACCAAATTTATTGAGCAATAAAGCTAGAATTAATTGAATGACTAAATAAACCACAAAAATGGTAGTTAATCTAAACAGAATGGAAGTAAAATTAAGTTCCACCACTTTTCCATGGTTTCCATGTCCCAAATTACCGGTTACTTACTGGCCTACCAGTTGAATTTTGAAAACTGCTGTCCTGAAAAGGAAACTAGGAACATTGATTAGGGCAATGGGGCATATCTATAGTAAGAGATAAGTAATTCCTGACTAGCCTGCCGTAGCTGATTTGAACTTATAATATTAGAATCGTAACAAAAGATGTGAAAATCACCCAAACTATGTGTGTAAATGAAAGCATGGAGTGCCACAAGGACCAAAAATATGATTAAAAAGTTTTTCCGGTAAAATGGTTGAAAAACATTAAAGACATCAAACTCTAGTTATTATGAAGTGTTTTGGGTTTCATTTCTTTGTAATCGTGATTATTTCTTCCCTATATTGCTTCAAATAATTTAAAGCAATAGCGTGGAAATCATGTTCTAACGAGAGTTGACTGTATTTGATAAAAACAGTCTATATATTCTACTAATAATAGCCTTCAGGAAAAGTCTGCACCGAATCATTTTAACAAGATGACGGAATATATAGTGCGGTTGGAGCAGATGGCACGCTGGATTGTTTTCCAATCTGGTTAGGAAATAACGAGAACATGAAAATCACATATTTTCGGAAGATAGTCAAAATTAGTTACCATTAACCTCCTTATGTAAATAACAACTATATGATACAAATTAATTAAACTGTGTCAAATTATGTAAGCAAAACAGGAAGATAAGTGACTAGCACACGAAAGACTCTCCAATGTATATTTGTAGATTTGCATACAAAATTTAATCGTATCAAACAGCTGATCTGTAGATTTATCAGGAGATAGTATTATGTAACCTACAATCAGCTTTGTATATGATTTATATTATCATACACATATGATAGATTTATTGGATAATTGGATAATTGGATGACCAGTACCAATCATATGGTCGGACAAATTAACAGGAATTAATCAAATTTACAATTACAATCTGTATGGCCCAATCAGTACGCTAAATGGATAGGAATTTGCAAATATTTGTGAGATAAGGTCGACTTTACTTGGGTAACTGGAACATAACGGATCTGTCAGTGTTTTCACATATTAAATATTTTCATTAAATTCAATGTGATTCCATAACGAATACGGATATACCGGAATACCCGCTCATATCGAAGTCCGAAATTGTACAAATATGGTCTCAAACCGTCAAAGTCATAGGAGTACTATGGTCTCTTGAGCTTCAATATAACATGAATTGACTGTATTCCATACGGATGACGTTTATTAGCCGAACTTAATTAATACAAACAAAAAGCAAGGTTACGTAGAAAACAGGTTGGAAACCGAAGTTGCACAAGATGTCCTCCGTCACAATATTTCCTCCTGTATAAGCTGATACAAATATTGACTCAATCATTAATCAAATCAAAAATGATTGTACCAGTCAGAATAACTAGAAACAGAGTAATTTAGAATTTGGAAGATTAATTAAACACCTGAGTTAATCCAAAAACTTGCCCACAATAACTGCCTTTAGGATGCCATCATATTTAATAATTATAGCCGAAGAGTTAATGGAACAAGCTAGACAAAGCAGAGTGCAGGTGTAATAATTAATATTACAGTGTTCTTGTAGTGGATAATTTGATGGTAACGACGGATTAATATTATCAAATAACATCTCTAAATATCATATAGTAGTACCGCTTTATATGGTCACAGAGGGGCTAGACCATTTTGACCCGATTAAGCGAAATAAAGGTGTTTGTGATATAGCACTATTTGTATTGTTCTCTTTCTAGCCAAGTTACCTATATTTTGTATTATTATAATTGAATGAAGATTTGGGGAAGTAAATAGATGATGTTAGAATAGCTACTAAAGCTCCAAATGTTGCCTAGAGGTCCCAGGAGGCAACACGTAGTATTTGCAAGCCGGCATCGTAGCCATCGAAGCTACTTCCAAATTTTACAGGATAGATTCTGATAAATAATCTTTTCCCATGGATGTATTAAAATCCTCATCAACACTTGAAATAGCAATTTGGCTAGATAATAATCCACCTGCAATTATTTGTGGATCGTCTTGAAATATTAGCTAATACGTACAGATATTGCAAAAGTGTTAATGCAAGAAATAAACATTCTTTCATAGCGATAAAATGGAGAAATACTAACAAATTGTTACTGTGGGACTATACTCACAGTTCTATTAAGGATGACTTTCTCAGTCGGCAGATGGGTATACATGTATATGTCTTCGCTCTCCTGTGCACACCTTTGGAGATTAAGACTCGAAATTCGACATGTATATTCGTAGTGACATCTAGTTGTGCACCTGATATTTGAAATTTCTGATGGTAAATTTTCACACCTTTTAGCTGATTAATCATATTTCCATACATTTCTAAGTAAATTCAAAAGAATTCTAGAGATTAGGTTTCAACATGTTATCATGGGTTCAACAGACATATAGGGGGGGTAATCAACTATGCTGAACCGAATTTCGCATTTCAAGTATCTCATTTGTAAATTTATTGTCGGCACAGGCGGTGATTTGAGATGTTTTTGATTAGAAACAGACGGTAAGGTGATTTGAAGTTGGTAACAAGTTATTCAAGATATTAAGGATTAAATTCGAAATTTACAATGCATCAAACCATATAGATTACAATCTAACATAACAAATTGGAAAATTGATGCGGCTTGACAAAAATAAAATCAAAGGAATTCTTTACACATTTCAATTGGAAACAATAAACGCAATAATATAGTTTATGGTAATTTAATAACAGTTGTTAGATGAGGGTGAGAGAGTCTACAGTATATCATATGAACATTATTACAACATGTAGATGAAAGGAATTGAGTTATGGCAGCAACATAACGAAATTTCTTCAAATATCAAACAATTAGAAATATAGTAGACTCTGAAATGAGGCCTCGATTTACATAAATGGGTTATTAATAAAAATGGCTGTATGCTATAGATGGACAACTTAGAGAAATAAGTATACTTGTGGGTGTATAAATCGACACAAGTTTCAAAGTAATCAAAATACCGTTTACAAAGAAGATTGATTAATTCGTGTGCAAAATAAATATTATAATTATAGCTGTACACTACAAGCATTAGCGTGTATAAGTAAATTGACACAATCCGGCTATGTAAACAAAATCTATTCAATAAACAGATGTGAATTGATATTATAAATTTATGGTAATTATTATTGCGATAAACACAGAGCAATATTACTAGCACTTATGTATTATCATAGCCTACAAGATATTAATTAAAACTGAGCAATTTTACTAAGAATAAATTGGAAATTAATAATTTGCCTTTCTAAAAAGAAATTCTAATGAAACTAAAGTTTGTAACCTAATCGTATATCTGTGTAAAATATATGCTAATGTGAGGTTATACAGGGCCGTTGCGTGAATTGCTTCCTAGGGAAATTACATGAGCTCGCTCCCCCTCGCTCTCAAATTTCGACACCCTAAGGAAGTATGGAAGGATAATATTCTCTAAACAAAAATGTAAATTCAGTTTATAACACTACAAACATTTCGACGATGCATCAACGAAAAATGTATTTTTTCCAAAGTAGCTATAAGATGTTTAGTGCCTAGAATCAAACATCGTAAAAACGAAAAGTTCGAGTTCGGTCAATTAGAGTATTTGATTTCCCACAAGGGAAGTATTATGACCCATTGTAATTAATGGTAAATAATGCGGTAGTTCAAGGAATAGGAATGTCGAAACATATGTGAGAGAGGAATTATCAGCTGTTACGGTACAGATGCGATAACATAGCAACACATACGACAATGAAATTGAGAAATGTTAATTCTATATTAGACGAATGGGCTTATATTCACAAAACCAGATCAATTGCATTATTTGAATATCTTACCGATACACTTAAACAGAACTTACAGATTTGTACATACATGCTTTTTAGGTACAGAGTATAACTTGTATATGAAGAATAGCTTGAAATTTGGGTATACGCGTGCTGATTGAAGAAAGTATTACTTGGCGAAATGCTGCCGTATGCAGTGTGCATGTTAGTTATCGTTACAAATGCTTATGGAAACTACATTTAGCAATTATTGTAATTATTAAATATTACGTAGACCAGCATTCAATAGTAACTCATTACAACAAGGCTTCGATAATTTCTATCTACAGCGGAAATTCGTTATTACGAAGATAAACGGGCGGTAAAAATGTGTTCGCCTTATAAGGAGTAATTCCATGGGAATAACCATTGTGGGCACCAGATTTTGGGTAAATATATGTTTGTCTTACCCGTAATTCGTATTAACGAGGTTCCACTGTCATTGTTTTCTATTATAAAGATAATTAAATAATTAGAATACTATATCTGTATACGGATATCTCAATGCAGGTGTATTCTTCCGATAAATCATATTAGACTCTTGATGGAATTCCAAAAATCAATCAAATCTGCAATTAATTGATACATCGTAATTAAGTAGCTGATTATAAACAAGAATAATTATGATTAAATTCCGCGAAAATATATCAGAATACTTTACAAGGAGTTCAGCTCATCTTTTTCATAAGAAAAACTTTTCGCGAATTCTTGCAAATATATAGCAATAATTCATAATAAGGAAAATCAGTTATCATAAACAAACTCCATAATAATAATTCTGTAACAGAATAAATTTCTTTAACTGCATATAAAAATGAACCATTAATTCAGTCTATGAGAGAGAAATCTGATCTGAAGTATTCAAAAATTAGACTAAAAAGAGAAATGGTATCCCCATATGAACTAAAGCAGAGTTGTATTCTCCTACTGTTTTTAATCGGTTATCATGTTACCGTATTTCTAACAGTTTATTATTTCCTATTCAAACTACCCACTGTTACTGATGATGGCAAAAATCGCGATTTCTCGGTCAAACAAGCTCGGTACTATCTAGAAAACATCACATCTTATGGCGTAAGGCAAGTGGGCTCAAAATCGAATGAGGAGCAAACGCCGCAGTATTTAACACAAGCTCTAAACCAAATTATGAATAATTCAAAAGAACTTGCCTATGAAATTGAAGTTACAAGAAATTCAGGTGAGCGAAATTTGAGTTTGCTAATACTGCTATGATAATGTATTGGAAGTTTGTTATCAGATATCTAAAAGAGATAGCGATAATGAACATTAGGTAACAAATATTACTGCTAATGGTTTGGAATTCTAATAAAATTGGTCTAAATTATGAGTTATGAAACTTTCGAATTTATATGTCACGGGTACGCATAGCTCTTAGCGAAAGTTTCGAAATATATTTGTACTGCCAATTTGTAGATAACATAGTGTATTGAAAAGTGATATACTACGAGTAGAAATGCATGAAAATTCAATAGTGAACAGGAATGCAACTTGAGTATCAGGTTATCTAATTTGGCGATTTAAATCGAAGTTATCCAATGTGATCGGGATAAGTAGGACATTACTAAGAGGTGAGTAACAAGAAATATAATCACGAAGCAGTTGTATGGGGTAGGATTTAGGAGCAGGCAATTAACATAAGTAAATATCCACCCTAAAATTGAAGGATGGGGAGATAACCGATAAAAACAAATACGGTCCATATATGGCAATTCATTTAAATGGAATTCTAAATAACGTAATTCACTGGCTAAATACTCATATTTTTAGGTAATTTCCTCCTCAACATTCTAACAAAGAAACCGTGGGTGAATATCTACAAGAACGTAGGCAGTGTAGTTATTCGTGTACACAAAAAATCAATTAGAACTAAGCATAGCCTACTGATAAATGCTCATTACGATAGTGCTTTAGACAGCCCAGCTGCTAGCGATGATGCTGTATCTTGTGCTATAATGCTAGAAGTATTAAATTCTATAGTGGGTGAAGTGGATAGTGGAAAATACGATTTTGATACTGAGCTTATAATGCTTTTTAACGGAGCTGAAGAAACTTTTCTGCAAGCAAGTCATGGATTTTCGACACAACATCCTTGGGTTAAGAATCTCAAAGGGTTTGTGAATTTGGAAGCAGCTGGTTCGGGTGGAAGGGAAATTCTCTTCCAAGCCGGACCGAATAACCCATGGATAGTTGAGGAATACGTGAAATCCGTTCCATATCCGTTTGGCGCTAGCTTGGCAGATGATGTCTTCAAAAGTGGGATTATTCCATCTGATACTGATTACAAAATATTCCGCGATTTCGCGCATATACCAGGGCTAGATATAGCATACTGTACCAATGGATACATTTACCATACTACGTACGATAAGAGTGAATACATACCAGATGGGTCGATACTACGAGGAGGCCTGAACACACTATCTTTAACAAAAGCATTGCTGAATTCTGAAGGCCTAAAATTACCGTTAGACAACATACACGGTACTCCAGTGTATTTTGATGTATTAGGGTTGTACACGATTTCTGTGTCAAAAGAATCGAATACTCTTATTAGTACAGCATTTGTGATAATTGTTTTAATTTACACAATCTTGAATCAGACGGTGATGGAATCTGTGAAAGGATTTGTTCATGTGCTTATTAGTTATTTGTGTGGCTGTTTGGCACCGTTGTGCATTGCTGGTGAATTCACCGTGTCTGGTAGAGGCTGTATGTCTTGGTTCAGTCATCAATGGATTGTGATAATATTATATGCTATACCAGCGTTTACTGGTGCTTCTATTTATCATATTTTTAATAGTCCAGCTGATTCGAAGGCAATTGTTAAGAGAGAAAAACAGCTTTTCATCGGCACAATGTTAGTATGGATTTGTTTGTTAATTTTCCTGAGTTATCACGATAAATCTACTTCATTTCTCGCGTGTCTTTGGATTGCTGGACCGTTCATTAGTCGTGGAATAATCGGGGAATTCGTTTTCCCATCTTTAAATTCAGGATTTAATATTATTAAAGCTTACACACTAACTGCTGTAGGCGTTTTATTGGTATTGTGTTTGTCTATCTACGCTACTGTTACGTTTATTGACGTCATAATACCAATAACAAGTCGAATGGGAAATAGAATTCCTTCTGAACTAATGATAGCAGGGCTTGTAAGTATGTCTACGCTATTACTCACAAGCTATTTTATCCCATTAACGATGTATATACACAAAAGTATATTCAAAATGGTGACTTTACTATCCACGCTTGTAACGGTAATTTTCTTCTTACTGGCGATTACTCAAACTATTTTTCCCTATTCAATGAAGCCAGGAAGTCCTAAGCCGAAAAGACTTTTTGTTAGCTATGTATCGACGGAAAATCAGGGCAGTATGCCTGATAATTATTTATGGATAATCCCAGGCGATTGGTTAGATATAAATCCAATATTAAACACGAAGAGAACTTTGCTTGACGAATCAATACTTGTGGAATGCGATGGCTTAAAAAATGTTATCACAGATTGTCCGTTAACCACATTCGCGCCATTATACAGTAAACTGTCAAATACATATTACATAAAGATTAATGAGAATAATGATGTTCCAGAACCCGTTTTGGAAAAAATAAATTCCACTGAATATGGTGGAAAAGTCAAAATTGGATTTTCAGTGCAAATTAACTATAGAGGTGTAATGCTTATGGCAATGAGAGAAAGCGTGGAAATGATAAACTGGTCGTTTGCAGGTGAACCTACTCAGATATCTCTAAACGATGGTACCTTGATATTCTTCTTTCATTTGTCATGTGGATTCGACCCTTGTCTGAATGAATTTTGGTTGGAATTCGAGGGTTTTGAGAAGGACAAGGTTAATATTGATATCGGTGTAGGGAATCAATGGACGAACGAAGAGTCGAAGATTTTGAAAGATTTCAGAAATGATATGCCGGAATGGGTGGATATTCTTACTTGGCAAACTAACTACAAAACATGGAAGTTTTGAAATACATTTTGAGATATTATTAGTGTATTTTGATAGATTTTCATGATAAGTAAATTGAGTTCGAAATATTGGATTTTCAGAATTGTATATTAGTGTTTCCACAAACTTTTATGGGCATTTAAACAAGGTTGAAAAGGAATATTCTAGAAAATACATTGATTCATAATAGCAGTTCCCAAACAGGGGCCTATTGACCTTGGTGATCCATGGACGACAGCAGAGGGTCCACAGGAACTCAAAATTTGTAACACAATCTATGGGAGAGGGGGTTGGTGCTAAATTGGTGCCCCCTATACCAATTTTAGCCGGCTTGCTCAAATATTCGAGGAATATATGAAAAAATTATTAATTTAAGTGGATAAGCTCATAAAGTTGATGAAAATAATTTCGGCGAATCGAACAACTGTTAATCGAAACTCCCATGGTCCGAACAGTGGAGTCAGGACCGTAGACATAATGACAAATTGGTCAGTTGGTCGACAAAAAGTATTGAAAATTATCCGGGGAGAAGTCATTAATGATAAATTACCAAAACCGGGACTCTTCCTCTGAAAAAATCAAAAATATATATATTCAATATTTCAATATAATCATATAGCAATTTATATAAGTACAAAACAAATAATTATTCATGTTTCATATACATTTTTACCACGTCTCTTTAATGGATAAAATATATACTCTTCAAATTCAAATAAACTCTCTTGAGTAGGCATTCCATCAAGAATATACAAATTTTTAGAATCAAATGATAATGTACCGATTGACGTCACCATACCGCTAATATGTTCCTTTCCAGGTAAGAATATTTTCACGAACTTTTCTTCGATTTGATACTGCCCCTTACGAACGTGTGTATGTATAAATTTAGCGTATATATCCTTGCATGATACTGTCGCTCCCCATATACTTGGTACACCCTCCAGGTCCCACATAGCTTTACCGTTTATAAGCGCACAATTTTCGCGAGTTTGCAACTGCATAACACCTTTTCTATTATCAAAAATAAACAATTTAGAGTCTGTCTTATTGCAGTAAGCACCGTTAGTTTGTATTACACTAGGCACAATGCATTCTGGCGGGTTTATAATCTCACGTAATTCACTGGCCAAATCTTCTAATAAATAATATTCAGCTTCATGGAGTAGTGCTTCTATATTCATGCTTGGAGGCACGATCAAGTGACGTGTACGCATATAGTATAATATTGGAGCGAAATATTCACCGTTTCTATCGATAAAATAAGCACCGTTCTCATCTCTAAGTGTGAAATACCGACCTGAGAGAAGTGAGGAGAAAAATACGGATGCGTTTGAGAGAGTTGATTTTGTTGTTTCGAATTTATGACCGCCAATATTTAGCTTGAGGATACTAGCACTAGTTGGTGAGGTGATTTCTTCTGTTTGGTTATTTACATCATTTCTATGATTTGATGCCATTTCTAATCAAATTTACTTCGTTTCATTGAATTTCAAATAATAAAATTATCAATAATGGGTTGTTTGTTATGTAATTACCCCAGTCGCCATATTAACTGTATTAATTCAATTACATCCCACGATTTGATAAGTTGTCCAACTTTATTTAACCTGGCTCAGTCAAAGGGCAGAGACTTGTATAATTTAATATATCTCTTGAAAATTGATGGATATTTGTTTTTCAACGTAGTTATTTTTGTATTTCTTGGAAAACTACTAAGCGATAAAAAAAGATTAACTGATTACGGCTGAAGTTTTACGTTAGTAGTGAAAAGGAACACTAAAATTTAACCAATTCCCGCATCTTTTTGATATCATAAATCACATATTTTCGGCAGTATTTGGTTAAGTAATATGATTTCATTGGTCAAGATAAGCAAAATATGTAGCCAATATATATTTCTAAAATTTTTCCAATTATATTGAAAATAATAATCAACAAATTCAAACACTAAGGAATATTTTCGTTATCTTTTTTCTCACTATATTTTTGGATAATCATGCTACGTGGAATTTTATGCTAAGTTAATTAGCCTGACTCCTGCCATGTGCTGTATTGCGGATGATTTTCTCGCTAGGATACTTTAGTACAATTTTGCACTGCAATCACTGTACTTATGCAATAGTATGGTTGAACAGATTTATTTTAAGTCAGCCCATTGGAAATACAGGCTGATACAAAAATGTGAAAATTTCTATGTTGATTAATATGATCGTATGTGTCTGGCATTCTGTAATAGGAATATGGATTTATAGTTCAATTTACTTGGCGACAGTCTAGGGTGTGTGTAAAGCCACAGCCATGATTGAACTACATATAGTATGTTAAACAGCCATAAAATAAATTGGAATTTATTGGAGAGAATTTGATGAAACAATATCATTATCAGTTTCGAGGCTAGTTGATAAATGTCATGTCATATTGATCAGTACAACCACAATATATTAATTGTCATCCTAGAATGAATCTATAATGAATACAGAGATAATCCAGACAAAGAAATGAAGTTTGAGCTGTGATTTGTGATAAATATTGTCTGAAATAGTAAATATAATATTTTGATATTATTAAAATTAGCAAAAATAAATACTTTGAAAATAGATGGAATATTTGATTTGTGAGCATATATGCATAAACAATATGGTCATTATTAAACATAGCAGAGCATTAAGCGCTCCAATCTTACTCCTTTTCATTCTTTCAGATTTCCTGAATCGAAATGGAGCGGGGTCCTTTAATGCTCTACGCATTAGTAAACAAACTGATGGCTCAAGTAAACAAATAAATATCCCACAAAGAAAATGTAATTCATATTCGTAATACAATACTCTAATGTGAAAGTGTTACGTAGCAATCAATAAGGGACTACCTTTCTGTCCTGATTACCTATAACGCTAAGTTGTGAAATATTGAATCAGTAGTGATAGGTTTATGTGAAATAGTAGCGATATACCATGCTCGTCGTAGGAAATACTTTTGTACCAAAAGGCGGGTTTAAGATCAGTGTATACGTTGCTAAAATGTGATTTCTGAGTATTTTGGAATACTAAGCAGATTTGTAGGGTTTTTATGGAGATTGTATGTTAGTTTCATTTCGCGTTATTTAACAGCTAAGTGAAATATACTTTGTTTTTTTGAGATTTGTACTCCGTATATGGAATTGTAATGCCCATGATTCTCATTGAAGAAGACTTCATATTTTTACGTCTTAACCTGAATTTCATATTAACGGTGTTCATACAATATCTAGATAGAGCCTACTGTAATTTGTAGAAGAAGGAGATGAATGAATTGCTAAACTGTTCATAAGAATTTTCTACATGAAATTGGCCAGGAACAGTGGCGTATCAAGGGGGGCAAAGTGACCTTCCCCGATATATATTCTTGTGTGTTTAAATAGGTATACAATATGTATAACAAACAAATCTGTGGTAATTAAATAATTGGAAAAAATTTTCATATGTATATACAAAAATCATACCAGATTTCTGTATTTTAGCAAATGCATGAACTACGTAGATGTAACTCGCATACACAAAATAATAAAATAAACTAAATAAGCTGACTCTTCAACGAAAGCAAGTAAGACATTACAGTATTATCAATAATTCCTTGACAGCTATTAAAAAAACTCAATTATTCCTTATGTAACACTTTAATCTAATTGAGACATATTCTCTTAATCAACAATTACTCATATAATGATTTGATAATATACTCATTATTAATTTCTAAGTCATCATCGTAATTAGTTTAAGGTATAACTAATTATAGCCCAAACAATTCAATTAATTAGTATTGGTGTGGTGAGGGTATAATTGTAGAATTTGTGGACACAGATCATGTATTAATCGTACTTAGTTGTACATTGGTTAGTGTCTATATTGGGTAGATAGTCGACTCCATAAGGAGCACGGTTGATAGGATAACATAAAAGTGATAGGTATTAACAGCAGATTACGGTTGAATTGAGATTCAAGGAACTACTATAGTCATTTCGGTAAGGACAGAATTAATACGTACGTAGGTATTAACGAGGTTATGAAGTGCTATATTATCTGAAAAGTGACTATACATTCGCCATTGTTCTTATGTATTGTTTAAGAGGTATTCTCATATAGGTGACATACGCTATCTCGAACAGATTAATATATATCCAACTTTAATAAGATCAAGTTGAGCAGAGCATTAGAAATGAAGGAAATATAATAACGAGCATTGCGACAAATTATTTGACATCTCCCATAATAGCGAAATAAATTATCAATTAAGTGAAGGTTCTACCTAAAATACAATCAGTCTGAGCTAGGATAGCTCGAAGGCTAAATGGCTCGATTTAACTTTACGCAAGATGAAGCATTAGACACGACGAGATTATAATTTTTTATAAAAATCACTGGATAATATCTGTAAAATAAAGTAACAAATATATTACGTAAGTTGCAACATATGCTATTGAGTTGATAATGCTATCGTAAAATGTAATTAATTCAAACTGGAAATTGTCCAAATAAGTAAATGCAGACTAAATATAGTACACATTCTTCAAATAGTCAGCTGTTTTCACGTAATTTAGCAACCTAGCCTAACCTACACACGAAAATGGAAGGTGCTGGTTCTAAACTATGTACAATTGGCAGTGTTACAATAAATTTACATATATTTTCGTGGGCTATTCTATTGCCAATATGTTATCAAATCCTACAACGTGTAGGAAATAAGCTGTTTGAACAAAAGTTAAGCGTAAATATAAAGTTGTTACAATGCTACGAAGGGAGATAATTATCGTTAGATAGTATTTGAATGATTTGGAATCAACATAATGTATCTTGGAGATATTCTACTGTTATTGGCTCAAAAACAATTCTGTGAGAATATGTTATAGATGATTGCTGTTTTAGAGTGATACATGTTGTAAATCTGTTCTGTTTAAGGTAAAACTTGTTGCAAAGATATGAAACAAACATGTTCATGGTATATACTTTCGATTGCTCATTCCATGTTTATACCATATGCGTATACGTATGTCAATATGAGTGAGTGAAGTAGCGGGAATTTTTTGGATTAATTAACCTAACAGAAGGTGGAAATTTCACCATTTAGCACTTTCGGGAACATGCTCAACATACCGAAATCTCTCTTCTAAAAACTTGACAGTTGACAAATATGAAATACGTAGACATCTCATGACCTGACCAGATTTAGACGCAAGGGGTATACGCTTAATTTGGTTCCTAGTACACCCTCGAAGGTCTCTGTCTAACAACCACAAAGGAAGTGGATGTCTGGGTAGCATGAGATCTCCTTGGAACACGAACATTTACTATTAGCATAACTTGATAATTATAAGGATATACGAAATGATACAGAAAAAAGTATGAAATTTATCTAAATAAATGTTTCGAATTGAATGATATGACAGTTACCTCTCTCGAGTGAGACTATTGATTAAGATACAACATACTCTTCACCTGGTTCTCTGCCTCTAACTGTATAAGGCAGTGTTGAGTACACATGTGTATATACCTCATTCAAATTAGGCTCTGGACTAGCAAGTGAGAATTCAACCGCTTCTTGAATTACTTTCTTAACCTTCTTATCAATTTGTTTCAATTCTGACTCAGTAGCTAGATTGCTGTTAATAATAGACTCTTTAACCATTCTGACACAGTCTATTTCACGGACCTAATAGTGCAGAAAATGAATATAAATGACAGTTAAGGATGTAAATTATTATCGCGAAAGGACAAAATCGTCGAAATTTATTCAATTTTAACTTCAACGATTACCAGCTAGCCTAGACAACTTTGTAATTCGCCAGAAGAGATAATGGCTTTAATTGCAACTGAATCTTTTCAACAATAATGTATAATTTCTAATCATAATTACAGTGAAATCTCCATAAATGGGCTTGGGGAAACGGGAACTTCTGGACACGAATGAAAATACCTAGAGTGAATTCCTAGTCCCATAGAAATGAACCTCCACAAAAGGGGAAACGGGATAGCCTTATTTGGCGTCTTCGTTTGTGGAGGTTTTCGCTGCATATTGACTTTGACCCTCGAACATGATTAATACGAATTCTGTTTGAGTCAACGTGTTCGTCGTATTAAGGGATTCTCCCATGTTGGTAATTGTAAGTATTGCTAATTAAAATACAGATCCTTGTTGACTGCTAACGAACTAACCTTCTGAATTTCCTCTTTCGATCTATAGGTAGTACCAGGATCTGTCATACTATGTCCTCTATACCGATACGTATTTAACTCCATTAACACAGGCCCGTTACCAGCTCGCATATACTCAGCTATCCATTTGGTAGCTTCACGTACAGCTAGTACATCCAATCCATCTACTCGTATACCAGGGATAGTATCACCGCGTGTATAGAAATCTAAATTAGCAGATGCTCGCTCTACAGAGGTACCCATACCGTACTTATTGTTCTCACATACGAATAGACAAGGGAGATTCCATAGAGATGCCATGTTCATTGCTTCAAAAAGCTGGCCTTGATTAGCTGCACCGTCTCCGTATAGTGTTACACATATCCTATCTTCCTCTAAAGATATACAAAGTTAGTATTTAATAGCGTAAAAATATGGAATACGGTGAATCTTAATCATATGAAAATGTTAAAATTAGACTCTGAGGAGCCAATTACCCATCACCAACATCATTTTGAATATATGCAAAAGGTGTGAAATACGATTAATCATATGATAAATCTGTGAATAAGTATCTTTAACTTACTATTATACATATGCGCAAATGCAATACCAGCTCCAATAGGTATCTGTGCTCCTACAATCCCATTACCACCATAGAAGTTCTTAGCATACATATGCATAGATCCTCCTTTACCCTTAGTACAGCCTGTAGCTCTACCACATAACTCTGCTATTATTCCTTTAACTGATATACCACGGGTATAAGACCAACCGTGAGCACGATATGCAGTGATTACACTGTCATCTCTTCTTATACTGCTTTCTAGTCCTACACAACCTGCTTCTTGCCCAGAGTAAAGATGGCAAAAACCGCGAATTTTCCTGTCCATATACAGCATTGCACATCTAGAAATATAGGCCACAAAATTATCACATACAGTCCCATGTCAGTTATAACGAAACTCCCGAGGACTTCGTTATTACGAGAGTTTACTGTAAATTATCCCAAAGCCAATGAGAATTCAAATTATCAAAATATTACCTCTCCTCCATTGTCCTGATCGTTAACATATCATCATAAATCTGCAGAAATTCAGCTCTAGATATTACAACATCAGTACTAGGCCCCTCTTCAAATCTGTACAAGTCATATCTTGGTGTTGTAAAGCTAACAGTCTCATCTCCAGTGTAACCACTGTAATGAGGATGTTCCTGTATACTAGCTTTAGCCTGGGTTACCAAACTGGAGGTATGGAATCTTTTCCTAAGAAATGGAGTAGGCCTTCGCGTAAATGACATCGTACATAATCTTAGCAGAGTATTAGCAGCAGGGAGAAAGCGAGTCAGGACAGACATCTCTAAAAACTAAATATTGTAATAAATCGCTATAAAATCAACTACAGTGAAACACCCACAACGGGCCTATGGAAACGGGGAACTCCTGCAACGTGAAAAATAAATAGAGAATCCTAGTCACATACAAATGAACCACCACAAACGGGGAAGTGACAGGAACGGGGTAGCATTTTCAGCCCCTTGCCCCCCCCCCCCCCCCCCCCAGTTTGTGGAGGTTACATTGTGAAACATACTAAAGCACTGTGAGTTTATAAATTGGGCAAATACCATAACATTCCGTGGATAGACATGATAAATTTAGCGCGGCGCGGAAGAGCGGAAGTGTGAAACTTTTGAATCTGGATTTAAACTATCATCTCACTAATTTGATCAAACTATATATTGGCACAAACACAATACAATAAATACAATTCTTGAACAAAGCTATAAAGTTCAATTATGCTAAATAATGGAATAGGGATCAGCAAAAATAATGTAAGTCTATTACATTTTGGATCCAAGTAAAAAGCTAGTTGTGAGGCTGGATATTAAGAGTTTCGACGCTATTACGAAGTTCTTTCTGCTGGTGTTTCAGTTTGTTCAGAATGTTCAGTTTTTCCAGGTTTTCCAGATATTTGAGGAATTTCAAAAATCTCAGAATTTTCGAGTCCTTCAGAAATCTCAGATTTCTCATGTATCTCATATTTTTCAGCTACTTTTGATTTTTCATGTGTTTCAGGTTTTTCTTGAATTTCTGATTGTTGTACTTGAGGTTTCTCGTGATTCTCATCTACTGTTCCAGATTTTTCGTTTAGTTCAGAAATTTCAGATTTTTCGAGTGTCTCAGATATTTCATGTATCTCAGAACTTTCATTCATTTCACCTTTGTGAGATTTTTCATATTTTTCAGGATTAAGCAAAGCATTAAGAATAATCTCCAGACATTTTACCGTATCGCTATTAGAAGCACAACACAATGCAGGTGTATGCAGGTCTTTATCCATTGCGTATACGTTTGAACCTAAACGAATCAATTCCACTACAACATTAACCAATCCCTTGTTTGCTGAAATATGTAACGGAGTCTGTTGTCGATCATTGCAAATAGAAATCGCGTTTACTCCAGCCTTTTCAAGTAGTAACAATGCGCAATCACCATTACCTTCAATACAAGCTATATGTAACGCTGTATTCCCGTATAGATCTGTCTCAAATATATTCGGGCCTTCAATCCCAGTACAAGACATTAAAATTCCTATTACATTAGAATGACCAGCTTTTGCAGCCATCATCAACGGAGTCATTTTATCATCATCCTGACAATTAACCAATACTTCTTTCGTTAGTAATATCTGTAGACAATCGGGTGAATTGTAAAAAGCTGCAACATGTAATGGAGTTCGACCCTTACTATCTTTAGAATTGATAATATCACTGTCAAATGAATCGAATAATATATCACAACAAGGTTCATGGTCATTTGCTACAGCACAGTGTAAAGGTGAAAATGGATTGCCTTTCCATTCAGGATCATCGCTGGATAAGCTTGGTATCTCTAATAAGCATTCAACGCTTTTATGATGACCTTTATAAGCAGCCCAGTGTAGTGCAGTGAAACCTCGCTTATCCTGCGCTGCATGCACACATCCACGTACTCGCAGTAAATTATTAAGCAAGGCCACGTGGCCACATGCTGCAGCAAAATGTACAGCTGTTTTCCCCTGTACATCTCGAATATTGACGTCAGCACGATGTTGTAATAGCGCATCAACACATTCCTCGTATCCGTAAGCAGCTGCTCTATGTAATGCTGTTCTATGCTCTTTATCTCTAGCATCAATATTAGTGTTATTCCCTAGCAACAACTGTACACAATCGGAATGTCCATTAGCTACTGCTACCATTAATGGAGTCCTACATGTGTTGTCACGTACATCAGCTTGCTGTGGATCAGTTAAATGATCTAGAATAATTCTCAAACATGAAGTGTGCCCATTCATTGCTGCAGCATGCAAGGCAGTGCGTTGTGACACTGTATCTTTACTAAGCAAGGCTTCATCATGATGCAGGCGTTCTGGACCGTCAGATGAGATAATTTTCGCGGAAATCTGAGAGATAAGGACCTCCAACACTTCACTGTGGCCTTGAAAAGCCGCGAGATCTAATGCAGTCCTTCCCTGAGCATCTTTAGCATCTAACGAATGCAAATGTCTAGCTAGTATATCCACAAGTGTAAAATGACCATGATACGAAGCTAAGTGTAATGGAGTAGTCTTTGGCATTCCACTGCCATGAGCTAGCAAATCTGATGCGGAGTTATCTAGCAACATTTGTAACACAAGTTTTCTACCAAAACGCGACGCGTAATGAGCTGGGTTAAATAGCTCTATATCTTTCTTGTTCGCTTTAGCCTGCTTCTTAAGTAAATGACTAACACAACGACCATCTTCATCAGAAGTAGAAGCATAGTGCAGTGGAGTACGACCGAATTTATCGGATACATTAACAAGAGCTCCATGAGCAATTAGCTCTGTAATACAATTCAATTTAGCATGAGCAGAGGCATAATGTAATGGAGTACGTGTGTATATATCTTTTCCGTTTATTTCCACTCCCTGTTCGAGTATCATTTTAAGACAGTCAATTGAACCTCCGCATGCAGCTGCGTGTAACACTGACCGCTTCTCTTCATCAAGAGTTTGACGTATGTCATCCTTGGTCATTTGTTCCAGCAATAACCGTACACATTCTACATGTGAGTATAGACAAGCCATGTGTAATGGTAGCATCCCTGAACCGCCTTTGGAATGGACGTTTGCTCCTTGTTCTATTAGGATGTTAAGAACCATTGGGAGTCCATTTTTCGCAGCCAAATGTATAGGGAAGTTACCTTCATTGTCAGATACGTTCACTTCAGCTTCATTGCTTAATAGACACTGTACACGACTTGGTGGCCCTCTGGTGCAAGCGAGATGTAGCGGAGTACGTCCATCTTCGGATTTTTGGTTTAGAGAAGCTTTAGCTTCCACCATAAGCTCCAGACCGTCTGATTGTACTCTACAGAACGCAGCTAGATGTAATGGTGTTTCACCTTTCGCATTAGTTATATCCAAATCAGGAGAATTCTTTATCAACACACGGATAATATCATCTTGACCACTTTGACAAGCTACATGCAAGGCTGTAGCCCCATTAATCGTGACGACAGTCACGTCAGCTGATAGTTCTAACAGTTTCATGACAGCAGCGAGCTCTCCAGAAGCAGAAGCGCAGTGTAGTGGGGTATAACCGAGTTTATCTTTCGAGTTCGTGTCCGCACCGTTGTTTACCAGCTCTGTAATTACTTCTACATTACCTGCAAATGCTGCCCAGTGTAAGGAAGTCCGCTGTCGCTTATCGTTAGCTGAAATGTTCGCACCGTGACGAATTAATAATGACGTCATCTCAATATGACCGTTATAAGCTGCGTGATGTAAGCTAGTCTTGCCGGTACGATCTGCTATATTGAGATGTAGTAGTGTTGGTATTATTATTTCAGCACAAGCTACATGGTTGTTATTAGCTGCTATGTGTAATGGAGTCATCCAGTTCTTGTCTCGGGCTGTTACCTAAAATGAAATTACAGTCAATTATTGTAGCATGGCGAAGAAATCCCACAAATTTTCGAAATTTTTCCCGGTTAATACTCAGTGAAATTAAGTACAATCAACTCCTGTTATTCAAACACGGATATTTTAATTTAAAATACCCGCTTATATTGACGTCTGATATTGTACAAATATTTCACCAAATAATTAGCGCATTCCTTTGAGCTTCGATATAACGAGGGTTGACTACGAATATAACAAATAACTACACCATTAAAGTACAGTACCTCAGCAGTATTGTCAATCAATAGCTTAACAATATCATCATGACCCATGGCACAAGCCCTATGTAACGGAGTTAACCATCTACTATCCTTGGGAGATGGCCTCGCATTTTTATTGAGTAATATTTTAATACATTCATAGTGCCCAAAGTGTGCAGCCACGTGTAGAGCTGTCCTTCTCTCAGAATCTTGAGCATTTACATCAACTAATTGGTCGATAAGAGTCTTTACTTCATTCATCTTGTTGAGTAGACATGCAGAAATGAGAGGGACTTCATTTAAGTGAAAGCCAAGTGACATCAATACCCTCTTGTATCAATTGAATTTCTCTATCGAATGATAAATGCACTGAGAAAGAGAATTACCAGTTTTTTGATTTATAAGATCCACGTAATATATTGTTATGAGAGTGTTTGCAATTTTACTGGTGAGATAATAATATAATGGGTAGTAAGTTTCAACCATGAATATTCAATATACGTAGATGCAAATATTCGGGTATTTCTGCTTTGACAAGAGATAAGCAGGTCCATTAGTATGCCAAGCGCAAGGATAACATATATGATGATTTTGAATACTAGATTATTATTTATTGATGGACTAGTATAGTAAAGAGCTTTGGTTCTCAACCATTTTCACCCATGGACCCCCTCTCATAGACTCCAATAGAACTTTTGGATCTTCTGGGCCCCTGTCGTCGTCCGTGAACTATCAAGGGGACCCCAGGTATAGGAGTAGAGTTTAATTGAAATATTTTTCGAGAAATAAAAAGAAAGAAATATACGAACATTATCCCATTACATAGCCACAATACTTTTCGTAGCGTTTTAAACATTAATTATTTTGGTTACGTCATTGCAACTTATCATAATATTAAACATAGAATAAATATAAGCGGTTTTTAATGAATATCATACAACAAATCCTAGCCTAGCATAGCTGCCGTGAAATAAACGAACTTATAAATTCGTAGCGTATTTACACAAGGAACAAGTCATCAGATATTTCAGGATGATAAATGAATTTTTTCCGTCCCAATCACTGTCCACTTATCAGGAACCATTGGGAAATATTTATCAATAGCTTCACAAAATCTCTTTTTATACTTTTCAGGTGAGATCACGGTTGGTGCTTTGCCGCCGCCTCCAAGTATTCCGCTACTCTTCACCCACATTTCTAGTTTTTTATCCCAAGTAAATGTCCTGATATAATCTATTATACCAACTAATAACTGTTGACTTTCTTCATCTATGCCAACGAGTAGCGAATAATCCATGATGAGGTGACGGGAAAGAAATGCTGAATCGTTTTCTATGGCACACGCTAGCACGCTTTTTGCATGTGGACGGAGAAATATCGGTGTTTGACCGATATACTCAAGAAGGTTCTCATCTAATAGTACATCACTATCTTTGTTATTTGGTTGTAGGTAACGGTTTCTTAGTGAACCTTTCAAATCGAAAACTTTCGAGCATTTATGCAAATAAAACAAATTTTCAATTACTAACACATCTTCTTTCATTGATTGATTCGTAATAGTGTTTCGAAATCCAATACGATATACTCCGAGCACTTTAGCGAGAGTTGTAGGTTTCTCGTTTCCAATCATACTTTTGATGTACGCAAAATAACTGTTAGCAAATGTTATAAATGAATCAACTTCCGTTCGTGACATTTGTTTGATAATAAACTGGTTGTCAAGGACTTTACGAAATGTGGCGCGTGTTTTCCCGCCTCTAGCCGCCCAATCGACACATCGTGAGAGAGAACGGATAAAACAGTCTTCCCCTTCTGAATATATTTCCTCTCTCAATCGCATGAATTGCTGCGCATAGAAAACTTTACAATAAAAATGAGTACCGCTATCTTCAAATTCTAATTCAATATGTTCCTCATGATCAGAGTTAATATCCGATTTTACTGATCGATCTTCCTCAGCTAGATCGTTAGAATATGTCCCTGAAATATTATTCTTTTTCGTAGTCTTTTCCAAGCGTAAGAGTTGGCTTAATTTATCCTTATATGACGTAGAGTTTAATCCGTAAGCAATGATCGATGAAGGTTCACTCTCATAGATAGCAAGAGGTATTTGCCCGCACTCAAGTGTAAAGTGATCGCCAGTATTGAATGGTAAAGGGACTGGAGTGAAAAATCCTTTTTGAATTGAAGGTCGTTTTTTCTCAATAAAATCTTTGTTACCCATTCTACCTAAAGATTTTGTCTTTTGTGTGTTAAAATTCGGTGGTTCAGACATTTGTCGTTTTGGCGGTTCCTGTGTCGGAAAATCAGAGGGGGCGTACACCTCACCATGTACCTCTGAGGTCGAAGGAGCAGTGAGGCTATTTTGTTTTGGAAAAACCATGAATGCTGCACTACTCTTAACAGGACTGGATGGTAAACTGTAATGATCACTATGTTGTATGAGAGACCCACGACCACTACTAAGAGAAGATAAATCTGGATTCGATTGTTCACTGTCTACTTCAAAGTTATCATAATCAATGTATTTATTATCAATTTCTTCAGGGATAGTATTGCTTACAGAAAACTCTTTAGTTGTTGTTGAGGGAGTAAAATCGGAGTAGGTTCTACTAGACGGGCCAGGGATGGACTTTTGTTGCTTCGAGACACTGTCGGAGTCTACTAATCCTTGGTACAAATTGTTCCATTTGCGTATTGCCTTTGAGAAAACCCCTTTAATATAGGCTAGATGATCTTGTAAGTATTCTAAAGTGCTTTTATAAAAAGATTGAGTGTTGTCGTGTATTTGAGGGTCGTTTGAAAAACATCCGAATTCATCTGCTTTTGCTATTAGTGATTTCACCTTTTCCATTAGGTCTGTTTCTTCGTGAGCTAGTTTGATTTTATACTCAGATATCGTGGATTCTTCGGAAATAAGCGACTTGTTCAATATTTCTAGTTTTGTGTAGAGTAAATTGAAAGTTTCTGCCATTTTGCTGTTAAGAAATTTGAGCTCTTTTGCCCAATCTTGATTTAATAACAGTGTTTTAGCATCAAAAGTTAACAGAGATGAAGTTAGGACGACATCTTTCAAGTTCAATTTCTGATATTCAAAAGCTGCAATCCATTTTCCATAAGAAAAAAATTGAATTTGATCACTGAATACAGCATGAGTGCATTGTTGTGAAGATAACCGCCGAATTAAGTGTTTTCCATAGAATTTTAGCTCTAGAAATTTCGCGAATGAAAAGGCTTGTGCTTCTGGAGATAAAATGGAAACTGGAGTACTTGATTTACAAGTGATACACTGCCCCCAGGTTCTTATACGTTCAAATTCAGAGGATAGTTCTTTGATGACGTCAGTACGGAGAAATATAGCTGCATCACCGTGTGCAAAATACCGTAAATGTTTGTTCATTTTTACTCTACACTTGTCTGTTAGACAATTGTAATTTGGACGGAAACAATATTTCATTAGGAAATTGTAAAGATCTATATCTCGCTTGCCGTAGAAATCCATTATAATTACCCATGGCTTAATACAAGCAAGAGGCCAGTTAGGTGATTCTATCGAATTTGAACTGAACAAGACTGGAATTTTTTGATGATACTTCATGTCAAAACAGTCCACACGCTTTGTGGAATAGGTGAAGTCCTCCAAATAATCGTCGTGATCTAATTCCAAATATTCTGATGTGGGAAGCACATCGATTTTCTGATCTAATTCAGTACTCTTTTCATCATTTAATAACAGTTTTGATTCGATAGAATTATCTTGCAATTGGTACTGCTCAATTTTCACATCAGGATATTTCAAATACAGACTGATAGGGTATTGATCTTGATGTAAATGGCTAAACTGTGCTGTTGCACGATAATTAGCTAGGAGCCCATCGAACGTATTTTTCGGAGCTGTGCCGAGTATGATAGCATTCACAAACCAATGAGAAGTGCTCGAAGAAAAGTAATCAGTTGGTTTGAATGTAATTCCCTTGACAAAACCAGCAGGTAGATTACTACTGGAATCTACTGAATACGTTTTGTGTGACGTCACTGACGTAGAATAATTATTACTGTTGCTATCAAACTTTTTGTAAGTTCCACTTTTGCCTTTTTTCCTATCAATATCAGGTTTTCTGTTTGAAATGAACGATAATCCTCTGAACACGGATAGGTTATCAAGCTGTGTGAGGGAATTACATAGAGTTTCACGTGAAAAATTCGCCTCATCAATTCCCATAACAACAGAGGCATCAATTGATTCAAATTGATTCGACCAGTATAGCATATTAGGTAGGTATTTTCTAACTTTACTCAGTGTACCATTGTATGTATGCAGATATGGGGGATTCAATACTAAATGAGGTGATAGCGTAAATATATGCTTTTCAAATACCTTATAGAATGGCGTTGTTAGGTCTTGTGTTAATTCCTCTGAAGGTTCTGTACATAATGATTGACCGGATAATGGCAGTGCATTTTCACATAACCCGTTTGTGTGTTGAATTGCTGGGGCGAATTTTAAACGAGGGCTTGATGGGGGCGTGGGGTAGCCAGATGATAAACTATACTTCGGGAGAGTACGTATAGGAAGAGGTTTCGTGAATGTATCTCTGATAAAAGCATTCTCTAGATGTAGGTTGTATGCGGAAAGTAGCACGAAATTCGCGATTTTTTTAATTTTAATCAATTCTTTTCTACTTCCACCTCTCAGACAGACTGAGCAGCCTAGCACTGGAGGACAGCCTTCGAAAAACATCAAAGTTTTAGTTTCATTTTCAGAAATAGTGAAAGTTTTAAGAAAGAATTTCTTACAAACACCTAACTGTATCTCCCATGATAATTGATCCAGTGAGACTAATTGGTGACCAGCTGTGCTACGGGCTATCCTATTGATAACGCTTGATTTCATATTAGTGACAAGAGTAATTCCATTGTTTATTAGCATTTCCTGGGCAATTCTTGCTACAGATCTTTCTACAATAACTAAATTCGGCTCTAAAGCTAATACTTTATTAACTAAGTTTGATATGTACTCTTTTTCCTGCATTATTAACATATCGAATGACGAGATTTTGTTTTCTTTACGTTCAAATTCGAAAGCACATCGCAATAGTAGGACTTTTGGTTTATTGTAATACTTTTGCGTGTGTTTGCTCGTAAGATTTTTACTACAAACAACTCCGTATATTATTTCACTGTCGGCCATTGCGCCACCAGATACCTTTTTAAATTTCGCAAACTTTCGGATATCAATCACTTCATCATGTTGAAGGTTCAGACGAACTGTTTGACTTATTTCCGTGATAATCGGCATAAGTACATCGAACCATTTAGACGATAACCCTCCTTGATATAATTCCTGTAGCATCAATGAACTCAAATGTGTCTTTGTGTATTGATCAAGTCGTTTTTGGGCTTCACCCTCATCGAATTCATGGAAAGATTTCCGGAAAATGCCTTTCATTGAAGTGTGGCGATCATTAAGAGTACCGCTATTACTATCCAAATACATTGTTTTATCAAGAAGACAGGGATCTGAACCTACACGTTTACTATTGTACATGCTAGAATCGAATTTATCTACTGCGGGTAAGGAATCTGTAAGCCTTAATTCAACCGAATCACGAAAATGCTCAATATCTATGCGAGGGAAATCGCTTGGTTGGGTTATATTGAGTTGCCCAAGTGAACTAGCTCTACGTAAAGGGAGACTTGGTGACATTATATATGAATTGCCAAGATATGCATCTACAAAACTAACACCTTCGTCTAATTTAGTTGCCATGCTGCTTCGTTTGGTGTCATTATTGGTATCGAATTTTGAAACGGTTGGTAGATGAAAATTCGATTCAGAAGGTTGATTCGCGTCCCGCTTAGAAATTGAATCACGATGGGGAATATTTCCAGTTTCGTTTTTATGTAAATCAAACATTTCATCATCTTCATCATTAAAGTCAATAGCTTGTAACCAGAGAGGATCAGCTTTATCTTTCTCCAATGGTAACTTAGAATCTTGTACGTTAGTTGAGTACACGAGATTATACGGACGATTATCGTTCTTAAAAGGTATAGTTGAATTCGTTGCTGGAGTTAACCATTTGGCATCAACCAGTGCTTTTCCTATATTTTCAGCGTAATGTTGCGTTTCTGCTATTTTATTCGATAATAGCCAATCTACAACCTGAGCACCTGTAATGGCATTACGATAGTGTTTGAATCTATGACGCTGTGTCTGCAGAGTTAGTCCTGAGTCTAAATCCTGCATTTTCATCCAAACAGCTAATAGCGTGTCTTTAGCAATCGGTAGCTGATCCTCTTCATCTACTACATCAATATGACTAGGATCTATATCAAGACTACCTTGACTATTTACTACTTTAATATTTGGCTCAGTTTTAAGGTTAATCTTTGCAGGAGTGTTTGAAGCAAAATTTGGATTGAATGGTATGTCGTATGTTTCGTTAGAATCGTTAACGGAGTAAGATAAAAACTTTGGTTTTTGCTGGGATAAATTGCTAGTTTCCATAAGGAAATTATTCATGTCTGCAGTACCACTAGTAGTTTGTGCGTATACACGGATAACACGATGGCAATATGAACATACTCTCTGATTCGTGTTTAAGCCAAACATTTGCCCGGGAGCGTACTCGCTACAGCATTTTGCACAGAATATCTGTCCACATATTCTACAGTGATGGCGACGGCGAAAAGTCGTGAAAACCTGCCCGCATTCATAGCATTCTTTACAAGTACGATCTGCCATCCAGTATTGACGCATGTCATCAGAGGGTCTGTCTTCAGAGAGCTTGGATCGTGATAAACGGGTAAGTACGTCGAATACAACATTACGTTTCTGAATCTGCTTTGCTTCTAGGCCAGAAGTACTGTATGTTTCGTTATCTTTGACTTCCTGTTGTTGTTGTTGAAGTGACTGTGATGATAGTTTTGATCCACTTTGATATTCCTCAGTGCGTTTAGCTGGTAGCGATAATGTTGAGCCGAGACATACACTTGGGGAGGGCGTCAAGCCCTTTGTCGAAAGCTCAGTTTTTACAATTGTTTTATTAACAGGACGTAGATTGTATTGACCTATCTCTTCCTCAACTGAGGTACTATCATCGAATTCTACCGGCTGGAAAAAAGTTAAACTATCTGTATTAGTATTTACTTCCTTTGTAGATTGAGTGAGATAATTTGAGAGAATATCTATTTGTTGTCGTGACGTAGAGTAGACTGTTTCTAGTTCATTTTTATCTGAGGGTGACGTCATATGGTTATGTGGTTGTGTGTCGTCAGGTTGGTTTTCATTCTGTCCTGTCGCAAATGTCACAATTCGAGAGGAACAATCGTAGTTTAGTGTCATAATGCTAGTTCATAATGTAGTGATGTGCTAACTGTAGATCAAAGTAACAAAGTTTCATCGGTTATATAGGATTCCACTTACACTGAAGTAATTACCAGGGTTCATTAGGCATATAACGGGGAGTTTACGGCATTATGTATGTATATGAGTTTTATTATTGAATTTTAAATATATACTTATAAAAAGAAGATTATTCAAATGCTTTGGTGCGTGCGTGGATGTCGTATCCTCGACACGACCCCTGGAGGCAGATGATATGTCGACAAAGTTCTTGCCATAAACTTGATAAGTTTCTGCCATGTGCTTGCCAAGATAAACACTTCATGCAAAAACTAAAAGTAGTTTATACTAAGATCATATGATTTTCATGCCTAGATCATTCAAAACCAAATGAAAATCAAGAATTATTTTCATTTCAAAAATTCCTAATTCGTAATTTTCGAATTTCGCCATTTATTGAATAAAACAGACAGACAAATGTAGTGCAAGACAAAATATTAATATATTTGATTGCATTCCAAAAGTAACGAACAGATTATTAAAAATTGCAAAAATATCAATAAATAATACACAGAAATTTACTATACCAAAGGTCTAATCAAGCCTTGATCAACTGGAATATACCGGTTTTTCCTAAAACTATACAACGAACTCCATCCCAGCACTATACTTACACCAATGGTACCAGTATAGTATATAAAACCAGCAAAAGATTGCACTATCCTTGCAAACAAGCTAATATGTAACAGAATATCCTCAGTCGAATCACTGATATTGATCCGAAGTGAAAAGGGATTGACCGATTTACAATCAAATAGAAACAACCACTCTATCCATGTGCAGCCAAATACATAGACAGATACACCAAAAGTGATGGTAGAGAAAAGTATGGTGAATATGTTCAGTGAAATTTTGAATTTTCGAGTCATTTTGTATACTTTTTTGTATTCTAGTTGGGCATCATAATTGTGTATGAGTTTGATATCTTGGAGATAGCTTTTTAGGAGAGAATACAAGCGTTTGGCTGTATGGATAATGGAATAGAGATTGAAGGTCATGAAGAAACTGGATAAAGTTACACCAATTAAGCGCGTTTCAAGGATAGAGCTCAGGACAAATACAAGTAGAAACTGTACGCAAGTTCCTGTCAAACTGAAATAAAACTCTTTGGCCATAGAAACACACTGATACTCCTTAATGAAGAAATCCAGGATGATTTTGTACAGCCTTATCTGTAAGAGAAATGTTCCTAGAAGTAAACCGTCAGTCACGATCACAAGACTACCGAAATGCGCGAAGAATAACACATTGCTTCCCTCAACTACTTTGGTACAGTTGAATTTCGCAGCAACTACTTGGGTAGTCAATCCATCAATATAATTGTTAGAAACAGGAAAAAGTACATTGAAAGTAACTAGAAATGCTACGAAAATTTCGCTAAGTAATCCAAGAATCAATAGAGTGTCTCTGACAATATTTTTCTTAAGGCGTATCATCTTAAAACTCACCTCATGGTCATTGTACCTCAATTTTAGATTTTTGTGTAATTTGTAATTTGTGTATATTTCGTGGAGACAGTACAACAACCAAAAGATGACGACAATTGACATAACTATGCAACTAACAACGAGTAACACATCAGAGATATGATAAAATATTCGCATTACAGTCATGACAAAATATTGTAAATATTTATTTGCAAACTCTTTTGCTTTTTGTATTTATACAAAATTAGTCTGATTGAATAATACTACATTTAGAAAATGAATAAGGGAATTGGGTATAGCACTAATCAAGTTAGAAAAAAGCTTACAAGACAAATACACTCGGGTATATTTTATGATTATCTTAATAATAAAAACCATCTAACATATCATTTTAATCGGCTCGACAAAATCAAGCAGATATCATTCACTACGCCACGGAGCTATATTAAGTAATTTTGAATGGGGAAAATCTCAATTTTGTCTAGTACCAACGCATTCGACTGACTCAAAAAGTGATTGTAGGCACGGCGAAAGCAAAAAGTACATCATTTCAATAGATGCTTCTCAATTATTGGGGGCGTTGGGGTCGGGGCAAATAGCATACCTAGTTGTCAAGGGCAAGGTTGAAATAGTTCACGAGGCAAACACGATGTGTATAATTTTCCATGGAAGGCAAATTTCCAACCCTCGAATTGACAAAATAAAGCTTAGTTGATTTTTATAATTGAAATAAATATTGATTATGAATAATATTGTATAATAGCGGAAACATTTCCTTGTGCTACATACAGTGAATCTATTTTGATATTCTTTTCAGAGATTTCTTACTTGATTTATTGTATGGAGATCCAGTTGGAGTGAGTGAAAGTTGAGATGAGATATCAATTTTTCGACCTAGAATAGAATCGTCTAGAAAACGATTTTCCTTGCCTTGTGGAGTAGCAGTTGGAGCCCTGAGGGCGTACTCATAAGTTACGGAAGATTTAGAAAATAAACGATCAGAATCTTTCCATTTTTTAACTTTTCTATCGGCTTTCTGACTGGATCCACTTGATTTTAAGTTTGACGTCAAATAATTATCCCAACCTTTGATTACATTACCAAAAGCTTGCGTCTCATCTAAATAAGATTCTTCAAATTTATAAATTTGTTTTTCTAAGGAAATAAGGTTTAATTCTAGATCATGTTTCTTCTGGATAAGATCTAATAACTCTTTACGACAATCCCCTAACTCACTGTTTTGAGTTGTTTTTACATTGGTATCACTATCTACATTGTTTGTAGCCATGTGTAGGATATTAAAACTTCAATAAACTGTTACTAATATCATAAATAATTTTAAAATGATTAATAACTGATGGGAAAAAGAATTTAATTATCAATTTTTAACTGATTAGTAATTAGAGAATTGTGTATTCTCTTTATTGATTGGAAATGGTGAATTTGTGGTGTTGAACTTGATGGAATTGTAAGTATAATTACCGATGAAAAATGCTTTGGCAACAAAAATTCATTGCTAACAGTGAAGAATATTACACGAATTATTCCTGTTATTCAAAGGGATAAGTAAGGAAACAAGATAGCATCACAAAATGATAAGAAATTGTACACAGAAATAAGACTAATTTTTGCTATTCAATTATGCTAGCAATTGAATGAAGTCATTTGGTAATAAAATTTTCTGAAAAATTTCTCCATTGTACTGTAGATGCCGGTTATAAGAAGTATATATGAACCGTCTTCCAGATGATGGTGTATATCCATTATCTTATAACCGGCGTCCATTGTACAATAAAACCCTCAGCAAGTGAACACCCTGGGGACCAGCCAAAATGTTCACATTCGCGAGAGGTGTTCATTTTTCATGACATTGTGCGTGACAATGGAAATCATTTTGGACAGAGAAAAGGTGTTCACTTTTGGAGGTTTTACTGTACTTAGCTATAACAGAAATGTAAGCGATGATAGCAAAAGCAGCGGTTCTAAACGGGGGTCCACGGACGACAAGAGAGGTCCATAGGATCTCAAAATTAGTAAGGGACAGGCTCACAATATGTGGGGAAATTAGTAAATCCACCAGAATGTAATATTTATGTTTATGTGTGTATATCATTTAATATGTTTAAAAATCTATTATTTAGTTGTGCGGCTATTAATTACTTTCTGTTTCATTTTATAAAAGATTTGAATCGTTTCATCTAGAACTTTATCACCAGTTTGAAGCAGGGAATCATTTTGCTTTTTAGAATCTGGGAATTCCATTGACATTATCGTGGTTATTTTCACCTTTTAACATAGAATTCTTGTATGTGTGTATCTGTTCAGCCCACCAGCTATCAAATTCCTTCAAAACAAGAACTTTAATTTTTTCCATCAAATGCTGAATATGTTCTATCTCAGTCTTTAATTCTTTCAATAAAGCACAGTCACATTTAAACGCAATCCTGCTAATTTCAAGTTCACCTCTCAGTCGATTTTCCTCCTCTATCGCCGATGCATCAGCTTGAAAATCCACGGCATTTGAGACTCTCAATTGCTGTATTTTAGTTTTTAGCTTGTTAACCTGTAAACGTGATGAGTTAACCTTTTCGCCTAATACTCTAGCCTTTGTGTAACAATCATTCAGTCTAACGTTGTGCTGATTTAGTATCGAGTCTTGTGGATGTTTTCTGCGGAATGTGTCGAATGCTGTTTGACGTGCTTTTGAGAATTCAGATCGTTTTCGAGTAATCGTTTCCTCTGAAACTGTCCCTCTAGGTGTTGAAATATTAATATTTGTGGGTATTTTCGGTTCTGTCAACGGACGTTCAATTTTTTTCGCGATTTTTATATCATATTGTTGGCCAGTAGCTTCAATATATTTTTCACGGAGTATGAACAAGGAACGCTGCGTTTCGGCAAAATTTTCTTTTTCTTGCTTAAGTAATTTTACGATTACATTAATCTCTTCATCTCTTTGGTGTAGTAACCCTCGTAAACGTGTAACATCCATGGTCAATAAGTCAGATTCAACACCCATTCTGTGTACCTGGAGATTGCCCTCATCTTTTGTTAATTTTAATTCATTCAGTTTACTTTGAGGTGATTGTGTTTCTTGTTTTGTTTTCATTTGTGAATTCAAATATTTTTCTTTCAGAATTCTGAAACAATAATGGATTTTACGCATATCTCCTGATACCTTGAAAATTGATATTTTTTGATAATTATAAATTTCTTGGGCATTGCATAGAATTGGAATAATGTAGGTTAAATCCAGTTTTTGTACATTTAGAAACAGTACTCCAGACCAGGTATCTGACACGATTAATCAGGAAAAATGTGTTGGCCAGATTATCTGGAGTATTTAAAATGTAGATTCGGTTTATACATACTTCTTCTTTCAAATCAAAAATTTAGTTCCCAGGATATTCATATCAATATATTCATACCAATATATACACCAGGGATATTCATAGAATATAAAATCAACTCACTTGTATCTGAGTTTCAATGTCATTTTCCTTCAAATACATATCAACAGCACTTCTACATGATTCTATCTCTTCTTCAACTAACTCATCAGTTCTCTCTTGTCCTGTTACCAACTCTAAATCCTGCTTTAACTCACTGACTTGATTCTTGAGACGAGCTATCATAGCTCTAGGATCTAATTCTTCATTAACGAGAGCTTCATTCTTAATTAGAGCTACTCTTTGTGCGAATCTAAGCAAAATTATATACATAATATGAATATTATCTATATTATAATTTGTATGAAATTGGTATAGGGGATCTACCAGTGAAAAAAGTTGGGAATCATGTTCTATGAGTAGGACAATAGTGACGTCATATATGTTATACAAACCTACAGGTAGAGATAGACTCATCAATATTACTCATTTCCACAGAACATGTAGCTACCATACTAGTCATACAATTTCCTCCTAAACTATCTCTTAGTACTGACGTCATAAGAGAATTCCTATAAGGAATATGACCTTTCTTCTCTGAGAGAGATATTATTACCTGCTCCAGGTAGTGTAGGGATAAGTTAATGTATTTAGCTTCCGTCAAGAGTGAACCCTTTATCCCGGACTTCCCGATTCGCTCTGAACCGGCCAAGTCAACAAGGTGGAGTTTTGATCGTTTGATAACATCTGAACCTATGAATTCGAAATTACAAAAATAATTGTTGTTCGAAATTCTAAATTAGAGAAGATTCGTCATCAATAGGATGTTTCGAAAATTCAGGATATAATTCTAAAATTATGACGTCACTCAAAACACTCTCAAAGTCCCTTCGTTCTAGAAATGTGAGCTTTGAAGTGGCAACAAATTTGAGTGAATATTCCCCCACTAATAAATAACTGTATCATACACAATACACTGGACAAATCTCCATATAAATTCACCATATAAGGTTACAATCAAACAAATTGGAATTGATAGAATATGAAGAACGTTGAAATAGTAAACCTCACCCCCATCAAATTATTCGAATTTTGCTAACACTAGAAATTAGCTCTAAAGATCTCAGAATTATCATTGAAGGGAAACATGTTATAAAAATAATTTTCAATCAGAAATCTGTTTCTCAGTGGGAAATTATATTGAAAGTTTTTAACAAACAATTTCGTTAGGAGAATTACTGTAAATTTTGTAAGAAGTACAAATGAATATTAGGAAATATCATAAAATTGAGAATATTCATAGTTTATATGGTAAATATACTTACCAGCTTCTCTGCTAGTAATATGCAGTGTGAATATGCAGTGTGATCGGGTTGATGCCATATTCATAGGAGTCTCAGCTATAACTCTATTAGTATCTCCCATGAATAACCAATTCAGAGCTTCTTCTGTTGTATTAGCTCCATGTTGTGATAGATTACGTAGATGGATTGTTCCTATTAATTATATATACATAATTTGAATACACTGGATTGGAGAAATTTAAGACTAAATTCAAAGAGTAGTATCCATGGTTTAAGAGGTTAAATTAGCGGAAAAGAGGTAAATATCTATTTTTAGCCTTCCTCAAAGAGAAGGGGTTAATTTAGGTGACGTTACCCATTACAGTGAGGTCGAAAATGCTATCTATTCACTCACCTTGTGAATCCTCCATCAAAGTTACTCTAGGTAAATCCTCTAGCCTAGAAGCTTCATGCTCTGCACTGAGAAGATCATATCCATGTTCATTGTATATTTCCATATAAGATATGTGTAGTGTGAAAATTAACCCAGATTTCTTCTTGAAATAATCGAAAAGATATGAAATTGTTCTTGGGATAATTCCACGATCCGTGTACTTCTCAGTGCCTCCAGTCATGGTATATGTTTTACCAGAGCCTGTCTGTCCATATGCGAATATTGTACCGTTATAGCCTTCTATTACATTGTCAATAACCGATGATGCTACTTGCGTGAATACTTGGTCTTGTGTGGATTGAGAATTGAATATTTGATTGAATTTGAATTGGTAAACGTCTTTTTTGTTGTTGACTAGACCATCACTGATGTTTTTGGGAATTTGAAATGCTATAGCGTGAGTTTCCTTTGGTGAATCAGGTGATTTTATTAGAAATTGGCTGACATTTTCAGGTTTCGAGCTGGGACGGACCCTGCAGAAAATCTTTATTCCTTCTTTCACCATTATGGATCACTAGCTAGCTAGCACATAAATAGCAATGAAAATAATTAGACTGAACCACGTTATTGTTGGCTAACTTATATGGTAGAAATAATTTCCAAGGAGCAGACATACAACGCGAGAGCTCTGAAATTTCCAACAAAAATAGTCAAAATGTTGGAGAAGGCATTTTGATGCGGTTGATGGAGCTGGGACCCGTATCCAACTATAATGACCTTGGTCTATCTTAATACTTTGTATTAAATTCATGAAATAAATGGGTTACTTGAATTTGAAATAGGGAAATAACTTTCATTATTTACTAAATTGAAAGAGCTTCACAGCTCACTACAAAAATTATATTTTTATTATTAGAGTTTTAGGATCAAATGGCTGACGAGAACATGTACAGTTGTATGACTTGTCGTCTGCTCGTGACTAATCAAGAGCTTCAAAGAGAGCACTACCAATCTGACTGGCATAGATATAATTTGAAACGTAAAGTAGCATCTCTACCCTCTGTATCTTTAGAGACATTTCTAGAAAAGGCATCTGCTCACGAGGCTCTCCTCTTAGCTGCCGAATCAGTTCGTAAACAGACATGGAAATGTGAAATCTGTAAGAAGCATTTTGCCTGTCAGAAACAGTTAGATAATCATCTACTCTCCAAAAAGCACATTACACAAGCGAATCGCAGTAAGTTATATCACTACGTTAGTCAGATGATATTGCCCAAGTACGATGCACTTATCAATTCTTAAACTTAAATATTGTTTCCCCATTTAGAACATCCAAAAACAGCTATAGAAGATTCTAATAAGCAAACCCACACAGAAGATTCCCAACCAGATGATGACATTGAAGAATCCATCGATCCAGAACCTTTGGAAGAAAACGAATGTCTATTTTGTCCTATACAGTCAGCAGACAGAGACAAACATCTACAGCATATGTACATAGCTCACGGATTCTTTATTCCCTCACTAGATTATATTAAAGATATAGACGGGTTGTTACAACTATTGGCGGCTTTAATAGGAGAAAATTACAGCTGTCTTTATTGTGCTAATCGATCATTCAATTCGGTGGAAGCAGCGCAACATCATATGCGGGATAGATCACATTGTAAACTCGATTTTGAGGATACAGAAGCATTCAGTGACCAGTTATCAGATTTTTACGATTTCTCAACTAGCTATCCAGATCACGAACAGAATAACGATGAACACATACCTACAACCCCCAGACTAACTCTAGCAGATGATATGAGTCTTGTATTACCATCGGGGGCTAAAATCGGACACAGAGCCTTCAAACACATTTACAAACAAAATTTGCGGTCCTCTGTCTCAAGAGCAGTTGTCTTAGCAAAGCCGACAGTTCCTAGCCCAGCCGAATATGCTATGAAACTTAGAATACTGCGAGAAAGGAAACAAATAGCTACGAGCTATAACAAGCAACAGATGAGATTAGGAGTAAAGGCTAATAAGTTTCAACCTTTCATAAGGAAACAATGTTGAATTATGCATTTTATCGTAGATTCTGATTTATAGTATTTTGGTTTTTTGCATTACTTGTATTGAATTATTATTATTAGGCAACTGTTTGTTGTAAACTTGTTTCAGCTCCACTGTCCGCATCAAGTTGCCTACCACGTGAATATTGTCATTATTTTACCATTTTCTGTGATTTTAACTAACAGGTGAATAGTATAGTAGTGATTTTATATTCACAGACCTCCTTTTACACGCTTAATTAGCATATTTCGAAGTAGATTTTCTTTGAATTGGCCTGTATTATTATGATAATGTCATAAAATAATGATAATAAACTGCCACCCGCATGATTAGATGGACGTCATGTTGAGCTGAAACAAGTTTCTCATTAATAGGGCCTTATTATTTATTCATTATCAATAATATAGTGTTTGTGTGTGTGTGAAGTGTGTAAGTATAAAAGAAACAAAAATGAGAATAAAAATAAATTCCTTTCACTCTATTCGTGAGATACGTAGAATATCTGTGGCGAAGTTTTTGAGTTGATAGGATCCGTAGTATTGACGTTGATACGAATAAGTTTCCCTAAATATTGATCAACTGAAGTAGAATGAATCTCATATGGCCAGTTGTTGTAACGAACAGGTTTATGATCGTTTGAGTCGCCACAGGAATACGAATCCACGTATTTACTCTTTCGGATACTTTGCAGGTTCAATAGTCGCCATACTATGTCACAATCTGGATCCCAACCATCGTAGTTGTTTGGATAAGCGTTGGAAGAGAATGCGTAATTAGGAGAGATAGCTAATAGAAAGCTCTCGCCATTAGCTCGATCAGCTGAGCCGTGTTTAGAGAGTTTAAAGTGCGAAGAGCTGAGTGAAAATCCTACAAGGTTCCATTCGTATATAATCAACTCCTCCATATCGTGTCCAGTAAAATCTCCAGGCAGCAATAACTTGAATTCTTGTGAAACTAATTGTAAGATTACCCCAGAGTTTGAGTGGTTCTGTGCCAGATTTGAACCGAGTACATTCAATTGCACTCCTGCTGCTTCATCTCCACAGCTAATGGTAGATATATCACAATCTGTAATACAAGGTTCTCCACTATTCAAGAAGTTCACTTTCTTATTATTTACTTCTAGCCAGCTAGAAAAGTCTCTATCAGCCTCGTAGTACTCTGATCTACCTCCTATTACAATTTGCTGTAAGCCGGATACAGTACGTAATACAGTAGGAATGTAATTATAATGTTCAGGCGATGTATTGGATATTATAACTGTTTTTACTCGCTCCAGTTGATGCAGCAAGAATTGGTAGACTCTGTCTTTTGTCCATCCATTGCCGGAGCTCCCCATATCTACGAGTATGATATCCCCTCCTGGACACTGTATGACTGTACTCTCTCCCTCACCCATGGGTAGTGCGTAGATATGCAAATTATCGTCTGAATAGGGAATTCTGAACACATCATTCGGTAAACTGGTAACGCTTGCAACAAGCACAATTAAGAAATAGCCCCAGGTAAAATCCATATTGACGATATAAATATGAGTTTGTTAGCAATGTTGCATTTTATATATCAATAACACCTGAAAAAAATATTAGAAATGTCCATTGAGCGTTCGAAACTGATTTATAGCTGATACTGTTTCCAGAAGTTATCTATTGAGAAAGAAGACTTGTGAACTTACCATTGTTCTGCTACACATAGAAGATACGGATTCATTCAATTGACACTAGTTTCGGACATTCAACAACTCAGCTTTATCAAAAGCCCAGTTGGCTTCTCCTTATGGTGATATACTCTAGTGCTTTGTTTCTTATATGATTGTCATAACTTTTGATACGTCACTCAACAGTGCTACTTCGAGCTTTCTTTGTTCATTTCCTGTTGGAACAGCTGATAATTAAGCCACTGGCAGATGTACATAATTTGACAAATATGTATGACCTCTTCTTCAAAACCATTATGGATTTACGACGCACTCTCTTGGGCAACTTGATACACCCTTAAATTGATTTAGGCAAATAGACTTCTACACAAATTACATTTGATCTCCCCTCCCATAATATAAAACTACTCAGCTAAATTGCATTGTAGTATCTGATCATTTGTTCGTATCATTCTGATCTTCATTCCACTTCCAACCAACCAGGTTTCTTTCCATTTTCCATACATTTTACTCGCAGTAAAACGAATATTAACTATTTAGAATTATAATTTGTAACTACTCGAATGGGCAAAAATAATAGCAAACTGCGTGACGATACGCTCCGCGAGTTGAAACAAAAAACTCTTTTCTCTGAACAAGAACTACAGGACTGGTACCGCGGGTTTGTGAAAGATTGTCCATCAGGAAAACTGTCTGTGCACGAATTTAGAAAGATATATGCTGTGTTTTTCCCATACGGTGACGCTTCGGATTTTGCAGAGCATGTATTTCGTACGTTTGACGAGAACGGAGATGGTTCTATAGATTTCGCCGAATTTATTCAGGCCCTATCGATAACATCAAGAGGTTCACTGGATGAAAAGCTTAGATGGGCATTTCGTATGTACGATATGGATTCTAACGGTTACATCACAAAACAAGAAATGCTGGAAATCGTCCGAGCTATCTATAAGATGGTTGGAAAGGTCATGAAAATGCCAGAAGACGAGTCTACCCCTGAAAAGAGGACTGATAAAATATTCCAACAAATGGACCTCAACAAAAACGGGCGCCTATCCTTGTTGGAATTCATAAACGGGGCAAAGAGCGATCCTTCTATTGTCAAACTCTTACAGTGCGATTCTCCTGCAATCGCTGGGGCGAAATGACTACTACGTTTCATTTTATCATTATTATCATTATTATTATTATATCATTAACTTAATTAATTACTCAATTTTCTCATTAATATTTAATTTGTAAACTTTCCTATTGTGTTGTATTGCACTAATTCAGCTCTCAATGAACTTTTAATATACTCTTTCCTCTAATACCATAAAAGTAAGAACTTCTATGTTATGGTTGTAGAAGAGAATCCTTATCCATAAACTACCAATGTTTCTTGTACAAATTTGTAGACCGAAACCTTTTCGACAAATTAGGAATTCTTTTAACTGGTAATATCTGGGCCTGCAAATATGATTATTAGTGGACTATGGCTTATTCTATAATTAGAATCTCATCGAATTCTAATTAATTTCCATACTTGCCAACTCTCCTAGGATCCCAGGATTATTCGGAGCTTTTACAGGAAATTCAGGCAAATACTTACAAATTTAATTGCCTTTTTTTGTAAATAATTGGCTGAAACTGCTATTTATGGAAATAAAACTTGGAATCCAGGAATTTTGCATTTCTCAGGAAATTATTATAATTTGGTATGTATTTCTCTATTCAACTAAAAATAGTTTACAAATATTTGTAATGACAGCATTATGCCAATGTGGTCGATATAATATGATGTAATTAACACTGTATTTCCTTGACAACCAAAAGTTGCTATTGTTATTCTGCTATTGCTAATTATATACTCAGCCATTATTCCATCTTAACAACACAATCTTTCTAATGGTATGCAAGCATAGCTAATTGAATTACCCACGTATAAATCTGTATTAGAATTACGCCACTCACTTTGGCATGCACTACGTAGCTCATATCGGATTACTTTGCTCAATAGCCACTTGATACCCAGCTCGCATTACATTATAAATAGCGCTACCTCTTCTAATTAGTATTCACAATAGAGAGATTCAGATTATCTTTGCTTACACACGCAATATTACATTACAATAGATTGGTTACTTAGATTAGACTAGATTGCAATGAGTATTAGTCCACTGCAAGGCAGCACTGCTAGCATGAAGCCAAACATGATACCTAGCTTTGGGTTCACTGAAGAGCAAGTTGCATGTGTTTGTGATGTTCTTATGCAAGCGGGGAATATAGATCGGTTATCTAGATTTCTATGGTCTCTGCCACCCTGTGAGCAATTACACAAGAATGAATCTGTTCTAAAGTCAAAAGCAACTGTCGCTTTTCATCAAGGAAACTTTGCTGATCTCTACAATATTGTTGAGAACAATCATTTCACTGCAATAGCTCACCCAAAGATGCAAGCTCTTTGGTTACAAGTAAGTTATAGTTTCTAATGCAAATATTCTATTATTTTCAGCTACACAACAATTAGTATCAAATATCATGAACTTAGGCTACAAATATTTTGTCCATAGGAAAATATTCTATTCCTGAAAATCTCCAGCGAATACACCGAATTTTAATATCCATAAATAGATGGCCCAAAATTTCATTTTTCACACTTTTTGGCCAATTTCTATACATTTTTTTTAATTTTCAAAATTTTCAAAAAATAGTTATCTAAGTCTGAGTCTGTTATTATCCATGGTTCTTTTCCATAGGCACGCTACATCGAAGCAGAACGCATAAGAGGCCGGCCATTGGGTGCTGTAGGAAAATACCGCGTGCGTAGAAAGTTCCCTCTCCCACGCACAATTTGGGACGGTGAAGAGACTAGCTATTGCTTCAAAGAGAAGAGCAGAGGTCTGCTAAGAGATTGGTACGTCAAGAATTCTTACCCCTCTCCTCGTGAGAAACGTGATCTCGCTGATCTGACTGGACTGACTACTACACAGGTTTCTAACTGGTTTAAGAATAGGAGACAGCGTGATAGAGCTGCTGAGAGCAAAGACCCGTAAGTAGTCATAATTACGTAACTCTAAGATATCCCAGGGAATATATGCTAATTTCAGAAATAATAGCTTGAAATTGCCATTTATGGGCGTAAAACTTTTTCGAAAATCTCGGGAAAATATTTTAAGGGTTCGTAAGTCAGCAACTTTGTAGACTACAGTCAACTCCTGTTAAAATCGAACACGAATGTATCGAAGTATCGAAATAGTACAAATATGGTCCCAAACCGTCAAAAAGTAATACAAATTCCATCGGTCATATGATCTTATACTTATTTCCCAAGTAATTATCGCGGTCCCTCGAGCTTCGATATATGAGAGAGTGGAGTAGTTTAAGGTAAAAGATTTTAATTAAATTAGATGAGTAATATCGCTAGCAGATAGTATTACAGACTGCTTTCATTATGTCTCTGTAAGTATAAGGACATTGTAAGTCAGAAAAGGGCGTAACTAGAACATCCAGAGCGAGGAGGTTGATGTAATAATTGCTTCAAAATAGTTGTAACTCTAATATGAAATGTGTGAATAACTCATAATTATATAAGCTTCCTCTTCCCAAACGCTTGTTACGCCTAATATAGGCGTATGATTCTGACGAAAATTACAATGAACTTTTTATCTGTGACATTATTTCCTTGATTTTGACGTTTGAAATTTTTGAAGTACTAGTCAACTCTCGTTATATCGAAGTTCAAGGGACCACGATAATTCTTTTATATAAACTGTTGTGTGCAATAACGTGTGTATATATAAATATGATAGGATTGTTAAGTATATTCTACCCTTAGTACTAAACCAGAGAAGCGTGAGAAACGCTCCTGCAGTCTGAGCGGTAAGAAAGACTCTGATACAGGAGATACTGATAGAGAGAGTATCATGTCACCTGATTTATCTGAGGAGTTACTACCAATGCATTGCTTAGAATCTAAAGATGATATTAAATCAGAACCCCGTGATTCTTCCAGTCCTTTGTCAGTCTCCACACCTCTTGATTCTGGAGAAATGCAAAGTTTTAAGGAAGATGACGGACAACAGGGTATAAAGCAAGAACCTCACCTATCAGAATCTCCTTCTCACATACCAGAAGCTTACTCACATTTATCTCAATTCCTTCAAGCTCAGGATTCTATTTCTAAATTCTACGCTCAAGCAGAGCAACATCAAAAGCTTCTAAGCTGTGGGTACAATACTACACAAACGCCAGATTTCAGTCCCTATGTTTCTAATCCCTACTACGAGTCAGGTGGTGTGTACCCCCCAGCTTATGGCTCCAGTGAATCATACTCCCCAGACCTGACTACACAGGCTAGTGCATACGCTGGCAACTTTTCTCTCAGCTCAGCTTCTAGTCTATCCCCCGGAACTCAACCTAACCCTCCTTACTCGTACCCTGCACCTTCATACTAATCCCCATACTCGCGTGTACATATATTACACTGTTGAAAATATGCGACTATCTTCCCTCTAGCTTTTATACGCAATTAACCTTTTAGTGTAGATATATGATATTTTAACGCTAGAGAAGACTGTTTAATATTTTCTTTTCCCAATCTTCTCTCATCTTTTAGCGATTGACAGATGACAGGTGACATATTGTATATCTAGTATTTTTGTATTTACTTGTACTTATATTGACAACATGTACTATATAGCATCGTACTAATAAATACACATACATATGTATTAATGTGTTTATTTAATTATCATAACAAAAATATACAAATTATATAATCTCCTATACATAATACTATAATATACAAATATTGAAAACTTATAATGCATATTTATAAGAAACTGTTTTGATAGTTCGCTTCTCTCATCAAATTTATAAAATGATTGTTAATGGTTCATATGAGTCCGATTTCATGGGGCGGCCCGTTTGAGAAGAACCCTCCTTGATACGGGCTGAGGCCAGTGGTATGTGGGGTGTAGGAGGGCGAGCTGTTGGGGCATGATTGTCTCTTGTGTGCTAGTTTGTGTTGGTGGGATGGCCGCGATGTCGCCCAAGATTTAGGCCGTATTTCTGTCAATGGTTGTCTACATTGTCTATGTGACAACTGACAATCTTGATAGGCTATGGAGTATGGTAACATCTGATCATTGTTCTCATGAGTTGGAGTTACACTTACTCGCTTTCTTTTAGGTCTAGCTATATCAACCAACTCATTCATAGTAGCTTGTATATCTGCTTGTGCTAAAACTTGTTCCACAAGTCGCGTGTCTACTGATGAGAATTCTCCAGAGGCCAGGGCTTCAGGAGCAACGCAAATACTCAATTCTGTCTTTCTGGATAAATTATTATTGTTTGTATTTCCATTCTCGTTTGGTAGACCTGTAGCTTTATCATTGTATAAACAGCTAGAACAAGATACTTGACTTGACACAAGATTATCTCTACATAGTGTTTCTAGATTAAAACTATCTGACAGATGTCCTCCTATCTCACTCATCTCCAGAGATGACGTCAAGTAGCTAGAACTATTCGTGAAGTTACTGCCTCCCTCGAAAGGGTCCGGTATGTATCCGGTTACTTGCGGCACTCCCATATAACTTCCCTCATAATTTTGACTGAGTTGTAGTTCATTGCTAGCATTGAAGTAATGATCTGAAGTAGTGACAATACTCTCACAATCAGCTGCCCATTCGTTCTCTTGGAAATACACAGAATCTCCTGTATACCCCAGAAGAGATCCTTCCATTTGGTTGCTGCTTTGGAAATGTAAATTCGTCCCAGGTTCTTCTGTAGAATTCATGAACAGTTCTTTCATAGTATCAGTCAGATAATCACTAGAATCTGCCTGAGCATCTCCGTTATGTGCAGAGCTAGAGCTTATAGAACGACGTTTATATCTACGTTTGTTATACGCGCTATACTCCAAACTGGACTCTTTCATGTTATTAAGAAGATGCCGTCTATGATTGGGGTCTCTCTTGCGACTATTTGCACTACTCCCTTGTTTTGTCATATCCATTGCTTTCCTCATTGCGTTAGAAGCCGTACTCAAAAAGCTAAGCAAAGAATCTGTTGACGAACTGTCCGTTTTTATTTGCTTAGAATCTTTTCCATCTTTTGAGCTATTCTTGCTCGATTTACTGTTATTTCTATTCCCAGACATTATTCTAAAGTTACAAATATTACATCAAAATCGATATATTATAATAGCCATTATGACTACACAGCTGTTTTATATACTCAAATGATTCGCGAATCCGTACACCTAAGCATACATGCAACTGTAGCCTTATAAAATGCCCGCTGGTATCTACAATCTGTCTCACAACTTTTACTTATGTCGTATTTGATGGGGAAATGTGTCATAAAAGTGATTGAATTCAGAAACCTTTCCTATGGAACATTCTAGATAAAATACCTTAGCGTGCCATTCACAATAATTGGTTGTCAAGCTGGCAGACTTTATTAATAAATACTGATTAGAAACCTTACAGTAAGTAATTTACTTTCTAATTGGCCTCTTTCAATCACTTAACTTAAACTTTTATTCGACATTTGACTAACAATATTTAATATAGGGATAAGGTATAGAGCTCAGCTCTAGTAAAGCTCAGCCCTACTAGAGCACAGTTTTTGGCGATATTAGTGTTACGTATATTGAAATCATGGAAAATTTGAAGACTCAAGTTATTCAATTTCAGGTAATCGGTCGAAAATGCAGGCGTGGGATTTGCAGCAGGTTATTTGACAATGATCTTAATAACAACGCTAATGCATCAAATTGATCAACGACTATTGAATGCGTTATAAAAGCTCAAGTCCACATTAAATAGCTAGAAAAACACAACCACAATTAAGAGGCATGATCAATTAATCGAAACAATTTCCATCAACAAGAAACCAAAAAACAAAATACACAGACCCTCATATATTATCCATCGAATTATACTCACTACTTATATTCCCGAAAACTGTGAAGCTGAGCTCTTTATATATTATTTCTTTAATATATGGCTTGGATGTTTTCTAGGCATTTTTACACTCCTCGCTTTGTTTGAGAGGGAAATTTCTAAAGAACATTAGAATCCATATTCTACTGTCGAGAAAGGATTGTAATAAGTTCCTCATTTGTCATACTATATACTTACTATTGTAATTCATTAACATTTTTAATCGTTAGCAAGATGGAATATCCTATAGAAAACAGTTCATTAGGTGCTACAGAAGAAGAATTATGTCCTTTATGCACTAATACACCAGTCTCTGATGGGAGATGTGAAATGCTGCATTGTTGTTGGATGTATGCTTGCGCTGAATGTCTCAGATCTTATATAGAATATCGCATTGAAGATGGACAGTATTTATTTCCATGTCCAATGCCTGGATGTCCACAAAAACTCACGGACGAGCTTGTTAATCAGTTTATATCTCTGACACAGAAAAATAAGATAGCACTTTTAAAATTGAATGCTGATAATTCACCGACAAAACGCTCCTGTCCAAATTGCTCACACATTACGAGTATTAGCGAGCAAAATTACCAGTTGATGAAAAAGGCAAAATCTTCAACAAAAAGTTCTACTAAAGTCAATCAGATGCTCTGTTCGACCTGCTATAAACCCTGGTGTTATTTTTGCTATGGACCAACTCATGCAGGGATATCATGCAAAGATAATTTAGATGAAAACAATCAATTCAATCAATGGACCAAGGATTGGGACGGAGTCAATCATCAACAGAACGCATTCAGATGTCCAAGATGTCAAGTACCTACTCAACGTGATGGAGGATGTCCAAGCATGAATTGTATCAAATGTTCTTGTTACTGGTGCTACAACTGCGGTAAAGAAACATCAAAATCAAATACTCTTCTCGGCGGTCACGGAGGAGATAAATGGGAAGTCAATGCCTGTGATAGATACACCATTTTGGGTAGCAAAAAGGTCACCAAAAGATTACGTTGGTTTAAAGTTGTCCAAGAAATTGTAATATTTACTATCTGCGGTGTGGCTATTCTTACTATCTGCGTACCTCTATTACCCGCACTCATATTTATTGTTCCACCAGTGATATTCCTCTTTTACGCCGCGAAGAGTTTCTAAGAAAATCTTTTTGTACATTTGTATTGACTTTTGTATAAATTTGTATAATTTGTAATATTTATGAGCTTTTTAACATTCTTATAAAACTGAGCAAACAAATTCAAAAACACAAAAATTCTAGCAATGATCACAGCTATAAAGCCGATTGTATTTTAGGCTTTGCCTTGACTGTGTAGAAAATCATACCGAATTGAGTAACGGGATAATCTTCTCTCGCTAGAGCTGCTTTTTGTTTCGGATCTTCAGTCAAAATACCGGTTACACAGGAAGTAAAATCTTTTTTCATTTCTAATTTAAAATTTTCGTAACTTTCAACGTCTAAAAAGTATAGTTGATTGGTCTCAAGTGTGAATATACGCGGTACGTGTACGTGTGCACGAACATTGCTAGTTGCCTTGCTTGGTAATAACAATACATGATCTCCTGCCTTGAGGTTATTCACGGATATCTTGTCGTCTTCTGAAGTAAGGTAGTCGTCTCTGTTTTGTATAATCTTCTCTCTAACTTTTATTGTATCTGTAAGTATTGCCTTGCGAACGCAATTTCGTATTTCGTTTGGTATTGAGCTGTCTAATTCAAGGAAAGATTCATCGACTATTTTATCTTGTTTGTTGTCTGTATCATCTAGCTCTAACTCTTTGGTAATGTCTTCAAACCATCTGTTGTACTTCATTAATCTAAAGTATAACTTATCTACAAGGCCTTTATCCTTTGCACTCTGTTTCTTCAACTTCTCAACCTTCACGATTAAATGTAAACACAGTAGAACTTCGTTATTTATTGTAATTACGAACACCAACGGATTGTCAAAATATGTTCTCTTTATCCGGAGTAATACCAATTGAATTACAATTGTAGGGAGCGGATTTGTGTCTATTTTAGTCCTATTATCTGGAAATTCGACCATGTTCCTATTAAAGAGGTTTACTTTACAGTCAACTTCAGTTATATCGTACACGGATATGTCGAAATATCAGCTTATTTCGAATTCTTAAAATGTACAAATATGGTGCCAAACTGTCAAAAGTACCATAAATTTCATCGTTTATATCGAAGTAATTATCTCGGTCCCTTGAGCTTCAATATAACGGGAGTTAACTGTACAGTTCAATAAATTCTCGTAAGTTTTGACTGTCCATTGTACTGTCATTTTATCAGAAACAAATAAATATATTTCGATTGCATACCTTATCACTGAATTCATCTTTTTCTCGCTGCGTTTCTTGGAGATTTTCTTTCAAGTTTGTAACTTCAGGATTCTCGAATTTCTCAACTCTAGACCCTGCCCCACCCGCGATAGTAGCCAACGCAGTCTTGTTAACTCTCCTGCCTAGCTTCTCAACTTTCCGCGCATGTTCTGGAATAATCTCTGTTTCAACTTTAACTAATTCTCCTTGTTGCTCTTCTAACTTAGTCAATGTATTATTGAGGCCTGTTAACTTCAGATGTAACAGATCATTGAAGTATTTCTGTTTAGTATTTAAAAGCATTAACAAATCTTCAGATTTGTCGAGTTGTGAGTCTAACGATTCTTTTGTAATTTCTCTACACTTTTTCTGTGCGGAGATAATAACATCGTCACTGGAGAGTTCTCCCATTCGCCTCTTGATATCTTTAACTTGCCTCATTTGTGTTTCAAAGGCTGTTATTACTTTGCCTTTGCACTGTTGTATGTAATTCATAATTCCTCTCAATTCCTCGTCTATTCCATGTAACGAATTGACTTCATTTTCATATCCATGTGCTTGTAAGGAGTCTACTGCATCTTCAATACATCTGAATACTGTATTGACTTGTGCGTCCATTGCAGACTGTGCCTTTTCAGTTCTGGATATTATGACCTGAAATCTTGATACTGCATTTATGCTGTGTGTTATGAATGCTTGATAACCTATTAGTTGCTGTTTCTGAAGACTTTGGTATTCCTCCATTGTAGACTTACATACCTAATATAGAACTTCATTATTTAAAGCAACATTTAATATTTAGGCTACTGGTAGTTATAAACTTGTTTCAGCTCCACTGCCCGCATCAAGTTTATCTGCTGCATCAGGCCGCATGAATATTTTCAATATTTCACCATTTTATCAGTGTATTTCAACTACACAATATATTTAGTAAATAGCCGGTGAATGGTAGCGATTTTATCTTCACAGACCTCCTTTAACACGCTTAAAAAACATATTTCGAAGTAGGGTTGTTGAATTTTCCATAAATTGGCCACTTAACAATATGATAACGTCACAAAATGATAATGATAATGAAATGCCGCCCACTCGCATGCTCATGTGGAGCTGAAACAGTTTTCCCATTTATATGTGTGACGTAATTATACTAATCCAACCTGGGGTAGTAGAACTGTATTGTTTTGCGCCTTCAATTCTCGCTTGCTCTTGATTTGCAAAAGTGCAGATAGATTAGCTGTAACATTAATGTCTTCATCGTATGGGAGATCCAGCTCTTTGAGGAGAGCACCGCTTACAAGGAAAACATCTGGTTTGTGGGATGACCTCATTAGGAATTCTAAGAGTTTCTTTAGCTGGTCGTTTGTAGCGACAATATTCTCACTAGTATGAGACTCGTATATTAAGTGCATTTCAGCTACTGGCATTTCTATTCAAAATAGAAAACATTGATAAAGTTTCTGGAAACAAAGTTTGGCAAACATTGAAATCGGTTAAAATTTTCGATACGATATTTCTAAAAATAGGAAAAATTCGTTAAAATACAGAAAAATATCGAAAATATCGATATTTTTTGGATAATTTTCGATATTTCTTCTGGAAATCCCAATACATACGTACATCGATATTTTCGATATTTTTTATGTCCAATATTTCGCATCGGTGCCAAACCTTGCTTGAAATTGAATGTGCTTACCCTTGAAATCCTTTGCTAACGTGTGTACCAACTCTTCCAAGGTCATTTCCTGGTTAATAGGTACTTTAGTTTGTTGTCCTGTGTGTACGGAGATAACATTGAATTTAGAAACTGCAATATCGTCAACAGTCTGTAAGAACTTGCTGGTTGTCATTCTTAGCTGAGGTTCAACTTGTAGCATTTCTCTGATCATTGAAGAAACCGTCTGCTTCATTTGTGGATTCAAGATATCTTCCGTCTGTTCAGGGAGTTCCTTGATGTAGATTGGCTTTCCTTTTGGATTTACAACTACTCCAATAGCTGTGCCTTTCTTGCGGATAACATTCAAGAGTTCCTGCATTGTCATTTGCATTCTATGGTAGAATCCGTGTTCACCTAATACACACACACTAATAACAACTAACGTCTGGTCGTCACTCGTCGGGTAGTGGACATATTCGACAACCCTCCAGAGGTTCACTTCAAAAATTTTGTAATTCCTTGCGAAACTTTGCTATTTTGAGATATTTCAGGATATTTTCAAGTGTAATAGGGAAATGCCTGAATATACCAATTTTAACAGGTTCTGTGGTCCTTCTCCTCCTCCTATAGACTGCAATACAAATTTTGAGATCATGTGGACCCCCTGCTGTCGTCCGTTGACCACCAAGGGGTCTCCGGATCCTAGATTGGTAACCGCTGGTTTACCCTATGTACTCACCGACTACAACTCTGTATATGATAGCTCCTGCACTCCAAATATCCACGAGTTGGTTATAATGCGCATTTTGTTCCACAACACAAGCCAGAGCTTCTGGAGCCATGTATACAGGGGTGCCAGCTGCTGAATCCAGCATATTGTTGATTTCCATTCCTTCGGGGCCTTCTGTCTTGAAGAAACGACTGTACCCGAAATCTGCCAATCTATACATTGAAAATACGTAGTCACAGTCAAATATCGTTATACAGTGTAACCTCCACAAACCGGTTCACAGGCAACAGCCGAAATAAGCTCGGAATTCGCTCTATGTATTTTCTCTCCGTTTCCACAGGCTCCCGTTTGTAGAGGTTTCACTGTACATATAATAAATTTATTTGTTACCTAATGTCGAATTCTTGCATATTTGTGTCTCTATACTTTATAAGGATATTTGCTGGCTTGAGATCTCTATGCACAATTCCTTTGGCATGCATTGCATTGATACTAATTGCTATTTGCTGCATAAACCGAATCAGCTGTAATTGAGTAACTTTATTTGTTACTAGATGTTTTTCTAGATCTGTATCACACATTTCCATAAACATATTCACACCGTTTGCGTTCCTTTCTAAGTACATGAGTTGTACAATGAAAGGAGCTCCTTTGAGTGTGTTCATTATCTCGATTTCTCGTTTCAAGAACAGTTTGACTTTTTCCTCCATATCTATCGTTGTTTGAGGGATTGCCTTGACTGCAATATACTCTTCATCTGGCTCTCTCCAGCCCAAATACACTGTACCGAATGCCCCCTTCCCTAACTGGTTCATTTTACACCAAACGAACTCATTCGTTTGAGTGAATTGGTTCTTACTGGCATTACGCTGTTGTTTCATTTCTTTCACAGTTGGATACTTCGGCATTTTTCCTATGACAACTCGTGTGTGTGTGTGTGTGTGTGTTTATAATATCCAAAATTACCTAAATAAGGTAGTTACCTCACGTAGCGTGGTATAAGTACTGAATACTGTATGATGTATGGTCCTATTTCGAGATCATATTACACCGTCATATATATCGTAATTAGTTTCATTATAATATTATTTAAAGACAGCAATAATAGTCGCTATTGTTTGCTACAATTTCACCAAACATTCTTATGTAATTTCATATCCTCTTGGCCAACATCATTATGCTTTGCTGTTATCAGATAATTGTACTGAAAGCACTACTAAGCATTTCCTTAAATTTATCTATTACCAATATTATAAATAGTTTTGTGTGTTAGATTCTGCACACAAATGGCTGGAAAGATTAATATGAAAATGTTCGGGGAGAAGGTAACGAAACGTTACAAATTGTTTGACGTCCTGGGTCACGGAGCTTTCTCGGAAGTTGTCTCGGCGAAAAATTTGGCAACGGGTAATATGGTTGCTATAAAATGTATCAACAAAAAGCAACTTTTGGGCAAAGACGATCTTCTCAAGAACGAAATTGATGTTATGAAGAAAGTGGACCATCCTAACATCATCCGAATGTATGACGTAATCGACAGTGACGCGTATTTGTACCTCATAATGCAGATGGTGGAAGGAGGCGAATTATTCGACGCGATAGTAGAGCGTGGTAACTATACAGAAGCAGACGGTAAGGGAATTACCTTACAGCTGTTACGGGCTATTGACTATCTACACGAATCTGGAATTGTACACAGAGACTTGAAACCTGAAAATCTACTTCTATTCGACAAATCTGAGAATTCAAAGATTATGCTGTCTGACTTTGGACTCTCTAAGATTCCAATCGGTGACCTAATGAAGACAGCTGTGGGTACGCCGGGGTACGTAGCTCCAGAAGTTCTCCGTCAGGAGCCTTATAACAAAGCAGTGGACCTCTGGTCCTTGGGTATTATCGTGTATATCTTATTATGCGGTTATCCACCATTCTATGATGAAGATGATCTACAGCTATTCGAATTGATAAAGAAAGGTGAGTATGAATACGAATCGCCATATTGGGATGAAATCTCAGAAACAGCTAAGAATTTCATTTCCAAGCTTCTTACCCTCGATCCCACACTACGTATGTCGTGTAAAGAGGCGCTTGAACATCCTTGGATAAAAACGGACAAACATGGATCAGTTCACTCACATTTCACCGGAAATATGAATAAGACTAAAACCCGTAAGACTTGGGCTAAAGTAGTCAATGCCGCGGTCATGATAAACCGCATGAAAGCTGGTGTAGTGGAAAAGGAGGAGAAAGCTCACGAGTTGGGTGGGGCCTCTAAATATCCGTAAACATATTTATTTCTGAGTACACAATCTTGTATTTGTACTTCAGTTCTCTGATTGTAGATAATTGCTTCTGTATAGGTCTACTTTATTATTTTAGTACGTATATTTTCATTTATGTTTTGCTGCTATATCCTATATTAATTTACTTATTCACTAATTATAATTTTGTACACAGAATATTTATATGGGAGAGGTAGACTATTGCCAGCATGTCATGATACGGTGGATGCCGGTTTAAGAACACTGGTAATAGGGACATGCGCCATCCTCTTGAAAAATTTTCTCGTATATTTATGCCGGTTATAAGAACGTGTATTGCTACTCCCCAACCGGATCGGCATCCACTGTTTCAAAAACTTTCAAATTGCATATGAAAATTAAGATTAGCTCTACTGTGTAAACTTTACTTCCATGTATGGAATTATTGCAATTTTTAATAGACTAAATATTCTTAGAGAATGCGAGGTCTTTGCAAATACTAATTTTACTGAAAGAGGACACTATGAACTACATTTTTTCAATTTAAGACTATCGAAAATAATTGAAAATCTTATGAGATATGGCAACTTTAATTGTCTATGACATCACAATTAATTATGGCTTTTTAAATAATACATTTAGTAGTTTGCTTCAAATCAATATTTTGTAATTATGAAGATATTCTAATTTACGCATTGTTAGATATTTAGTCAAATGTTAGGACGAGCCTATGTTCGTGCATTCCTACACCTGAGACTACCTCAGCTAAACTTCTCTCTGATTGCCCCCACACACACAAACACTACACAAATACAATCCATAAATTCATTCCAAGCACTCAGTAACATTCTACAGAGTCAAGAACCTGACAAACTCGTACTGATCGACTTCTTCTCCAACTGGTGTCCTCCTTGTAGACTCGCTCTCTCCGCTCTTGAGAAGTTAGCTACAGAATTCCCTGATGTTGATATAATAAGCGTCGATATTGAGGAAGTGCCGAAAGTTGTGCAGCACTTTGACATACACGCAGTGCCAAAGACTTTATTCTTTAGAAATAAAGAGAGAGTTGGTATCATAACAGGACCTAATCAGAATAGATTACGGAGAAAAATACGAGAATTGTTACAGATTGTTGTACCAGGGAAGAAATAATTACGTCATAATAGTTTAGGAATAATTTTCAATGCAAGATTATCAATTTATTGAAATGCTTTATGTTAGTTGGAAACTTGTTTCAGCTCCACTTCCCGCATCAAGTTTACCTGCCACATGAGTTTTGCTAATATTTTACCATTTTCTCAGTGAAATTCAACATATCGACTAGATAACTGGTGAATAGTAGTGATTTTAACTTCACAGACCTCTTTAACACGCTTAAATAACATTTATAAGTAGAGTCGTTGAAATTTTCCATGAATTGGCCACTTTGTAGTATGATAACTTCATAGAACAATGAGGTAATGAAATGCCGCGGCCACATGCTTAGATTGACATCGTGTGTAGCTGAAACAAGTTTCTCATTCCAGGGGTCTTAGTAATTTCCAAATTTAATATTATTCTATTCATTCAGTTTCTAATGGCTAGCAGTAATATTGTATTTGATTCAGATACTCCTCAAGTAGTACAAAACGCTATTCAAAAGGATATATTTGATGACGCCACGTTACCAACTATTGTATGTTGTATGTGCGGTGAATCAATAACACCTAATCCCACCAGCATGTGCATATTGTGTCTGAAAGCACAGGTGAATGTTACCCAGTCTATTTCTACACAGAATCAGTTACAGTGGTGCAGATTCTGTGACCGTTATCTACAACCTCCTAATTCATGGTTAAATGTTAGCATAGAGAGCAGAGAGCTACTGGCTCATTGTCTTAAGAAGATAAAAGGATATGGTGGTAGAGATCAACCTAGGTAAGATATGTGTAAGCTGTTTGATTTCGAAATTTTCACTCAACTTTTGTATCGCATCAATGTTGTGTCTTATAAACTGAAACAATAGTATTATAATACTTTCGGTATAGGATATTAGATATTCAACAACTTTCTAATGTCTTCGAATAGAAGTGATTTTTCGGTTGATAAGATACACTAGAAACTCACCGAAACTATGAGTTTATGTACAGTCAACTCCTGTTATATTGAAGCTCAAGGGACCTCGATAATTACTTCGGTATGACTGTTGAAATATTTGTTACTTTGACAGTTTGGAACCATATTTGTACAATTTCAGTTTTCCATAAAAGCGGGTAATTTGATATAACGGGAGCTGACTGACTGTACACATCTAATTCGGTTTATATTGCTTAACTATCAATCTAGATTAGTAGATGCCGGATTCACTTGGACAGAGCCTCATTCCAGACGAATAAAAGTATGGCTGACATTACAAGCTGACGTAATGGGCTCAATCCTACAACAGAAATGCCATGTAGAGTTTATAGTAATGCATCTAATCTGTTCTGACTGCCATAGAGCTGAAACTAACACTTCATGGCGTGCTACTGTACAATTACGTCAGAGAGCTGTACATAAGAAAACGTTATTATACTTAGAACAGTTGATGGTTAAATTACAACCTCATAAGAGGGTTAGTAAGATAAAGACGTCTCCAGATGGATTAGATTTCTTCTTTCTGCAACAGGATCAAGCTAGGAAATTGGTGGATTTCTTTCTAGAAGTTGTTCCTTGCAGGTTATACCGATATTATAATTCTAATAGTAATTGTAGTCTATCGAGTACTTCATAGATAGTTGATATAAGCAGGTATTTCGTATCTGTGTACGATATAACAGGAGTTTACTATTGATTTATTACTCTCCCACATTTCAACTCGTTATTTCTTCCAATTAGATACAAATTGTCTAAGGAGCTAGTCTCTCATGACACACATAACAACACTTATGATTACAAATTCGCTTACGCAGTAGAAGTCGTCCCAATCTGTAAAGACGATGTTGTATATATTCCTAAGAGCCTCGCTCGTTCCCTTGGTAACATATCACAAGGTCCTCTTATTTGTACTAAAGTAGCTCAAGTTATTCACTTGATAGATCCTCTCTCTCTTCAAACCTGTGAGATTAGTAGTAATCAGTATTGGAGACAACCTTTCCCTGTTCTGTCCAATCCTAAGAATTTGCTACAATTCCTTGTGTTGGAGAATGAAGTTGATCTGAAGTTTCAAAAAGGTATATCATAGGTCTAGGAAATTTATGGTATTTTTGATATTTTCCTGGGATATCACGTTATTCCTCCTATTCCAGTCGAAAATAGCCGAAAATACGTATACTTGATCTATTCCGTTTATTTAGGTTTAGTTCGTAACTCAAGAGGTTCAGGCACACCCATTAACAATACACTATCAGATTTATGGCTACTACGCATGCAGGAGGGAAGTCTTATAGGATCGGAACAGGACCAGCAGATACATTCACGTACTCACTTAGGTCATATCTTAAAACCAGGAGATTGTGCTATTGGATTTTGTATAAAAACTTCTAATCTAAATCTCAGCTCTGATCTTCAAAAAGATTTTGACAGAGACATTACAAGACTACCTGACGTCATTATCCTGAAGAAATACTATGGGGATAGCGTAACCAGGTCTAAGAACCGGAAATGGGAGTTGAAGAGACTAGGTGAGATGGAAACAGACAGAGAAGACGGGTTAGAAGAATTCATGGAAGAATTGGAGGAAGATAAAGAAATGAGGAAACAGGTAAATATTTATAAGAAACCTTATGCAAAGAGACATCGGAGGAAAGCACCTGTTGGTATGGATATTAATGACGTCATGACGAGTGACAGTGATGTAATGGATACAGTAGATTCTCCTTCCGGTGAAGATCAAGCACCTACTATTGCTCTGGAAGAAATGTTAGATGATTTGTGTCTAGAATCTGTTAATACAGATGAGAATTAGTTATGGTATGCATGGTGAGTTATTAGTTATTACTGGGTAGTAGTACATGTTTGTTAGATTTTGTTTTTACTTTAGAGTTAACTTTCTGTAACTTATCCATAGTCCGAATAGATTAGATAAATAGTCTGTAAAAATACAGTTGTATATCCCTAGTTTAAATACACTCGCATCTACGCCAAATTCTTCGTTTTTCGAGGTTCATTTATTTGGAACCAGGAATTCGATCTATTTTCTTTTACTCAATTTACAGAATTTCCCCGTTTCCACAAGCCCTGTTTGTGGAATCACTGTATTCTAAGTAGAACGGTTGGAAATGCATTTTAGCCAAATTTGGTTTAAAATGATGTGTCATAGACGATGTAATCAAATTTGAGATTTTAAATATAATTATGAGACATAGCCTTAACTGATGGCAGAGAAAAATATCCCAATAGACCCTTGCAAGGACAGCATATTAACTGAGAGAGTAGGCGATCTATTCAGTTGTCCTGCTACTGCTAGTATGGGCCACTGTGTGAGTAGAGATCTGCACATGGGGAAGGGGATTGCTGTCATATTCAAGAAGAAATTCGGTGGAGTAGCAGCTCTCAAGGCTCAAAATAAGGAAATCGGAGAGTGTTCAGTGCTTCTGGATAATTCCCGTTATATATACTATCTCATAACTAAAGAGAAATATAACTACAAGCCAAAACTTGCTTCTCTAAGACAAGCTGTATGTGCTATGCGAGACCATTGCGTGCTAAATGATGTTAAGGAGCTTTGCTTACCGAAAATAGGCTGCGGTCTTGATCGTCTGGTTTGGAAAGATGTGAAACAGATTCTAATCGATACATTCAAGGAAACTAACATACAGTTGTCTGTGTATTCATTGAGTTAGATTGCAAAAAAGTGATGAATACAAATGATCGGATACCGCAATTCCAGAGACAAAACCCGAATTTTATAATAACAAACCATGTGTTGATAATTACTAGTTAAAATTAGTGTTGGTCCTGCTCGTACAATGTAGATCTCATTAACAACTACATTTACCTCAATAGCAGTTATTTGACCGATTAAGCTGAATCGATGTGTTGTCCTAATAACTAAGCAATCTAACACTATATATGGTACTGTTTCTGTCCAAGTGACCCCAATTACCACATACCAACCACTATGATAAAGTTCCTTGTACGTATATCCAAGTTCACATCAATAAATGACAATTTCCGACTACATTTTGGGAAAGAAAGTACAGAAAATTGTAATATTTTCCTGTAGCACTGTTAATCAGAACCTACTGTATTTTCAATTAGCTAAAATTATTTAAATCTCTGAGACAACCAAGTAATGTCTTCTTTCTATATTGAATCTGAATCTGGATGCCATCATAAGCCACTACAACTGACAGACACAATCTTGGTAGGTCGAGGCCATATTTTAAAAGTGACTGACAAATCTGTGTCTCGGAATCACGCACAACTCGTGTTGGACTCTGCCAAAACCAAATTAAGCATAAAGTCTGTACATACAAATCCTACCTTTGTACATAAACTAGGCTCTGATAAGACTGTTGTTCTTAATAAAGATGAAGAAATAGAATTATGCCATGGGGATAGATTCTCATTTCTTCCTGACAAACTGTTCTTTCGTGTTGATAACAAGCATTCATCTTCTGACCAGACATTATACTTACCCATTGACAACCATGAAGTATCCCCTACGCAAGAAATTGATCTGGATCCTTTGGATTCGTTCAAAAGTCCAGTCGAAACGTCTGAGACATTATTACTTCCTGCTGATTCTGTTGATGTGAATTCTGGCAAGTATGCAGACCCTTTGGAAACAGTCAAATATCCTATAGATAACTGTGATACACTACATATCCCTGATGCTACATTAGAGGTGAATTCCACACAAGTAATTGAAGCTGATCCTTTGGAAACTTTACAAATCCCGACAGACACGAGCCAGACTTTGTATATACCTACGAGTTTGAGTGATGACCAAGATATTGATCTAGATCCTTTAGAAACCTTTAAAAGTCCTATAGATAACTGCGAAACATTATACCATCCAATTGGAAATAGTGATGGGTTTAATTCTACACCAGAAATCGATGTTGATCCTTTGGAAACGTATAAAGATCATATAGATAATACCGATACATTATGTATTGATGAGCTTAATTCCACACAAGAAATTGAAGCTGATCCATTGGAAACGGTGGAAATACCCACAGACCTCCGTGAGACATTATGTATACCAGATACAGTTGAAATGAATTCCACACAGGAAATTGTGCCAGACAATATGGAAACTTTAAAAATTCCGGCAGAGACAGTATGTATTCCTGCTGATGATCATGATGAGTTTACTTCTACACAAGAAATTGATACTGATCCTTTGAAGATTTCTAAGAAAACGACCGAAACAGCTGAGATCCCAGCAGTTAATTCCGAGAGTAATGGTATAGGGGAGATCGAAAAGCATGAAATCGGCCCTGCAATGGAGGTTGTTTTAGAAAATAACTCTTGTAATTCGGACAGTACAATGGGCACAGACACAGGTGGATCTGTTTCAAGCAGTTCTACTCACAAAAAGAGGAAGTTACCTGTTTGGATGCTAGAAGATACAAGTGCAATACCTTCAAACAAAAAAGTTAAATCGATAACTGAGACTAAAACGCCAGAAACAGAGACTAAAGTATCAGAAAAGCCATCGGCTACTAGCAAAAAGACTAGGTCCCCTTCTAATAGTAGTAGTACAGCAGTGATTGAGAGAAATGATGCTAGCATAACTCATGAAGACTCTATAGTTTCTGGAGGCACGACCTCCAAGCCAGCTCCCCCTCTAGAATCTAAAGAATGCCCAGACTCTCTACACTCATCTCACATACCAGAACCCACTAGTTCTAATTCTGATATTACAGATAAAATTACTGATAGTACTGCAGCTATTTTGCCAGTATGTCCTTATGGTGCAGATTGCTATCGTAAGAATCCAGATCATCGTGCTAGCTATTCTCATCCACCTCGAGGAATTGCAACCACTCCAACCAAAATCTGTCCATACGGATCTGAATGTTATAGAAAGAACCCAGCACATTTTAGAGAATTCTCACATCGAATAAAAAAGCCGAGAGCTGCAAAAACAAAGAAGAAAAGTGTTCTAGATGGAGCAAGTGATGACGACGGAACTACAAACTCGTACGATTTGAAAGATGATTTTCTTGATGACAGCGGTTCTTCCAGTGAATCGTGCAGCACAGAGATTGAATCAAGCGATAGCGAAGGATGGCAGCCAAGTCAAGACGTAACTGATGATCTGTTAGCAGAAGCAGATGAGTTCGTTAGGAATCCTAAAATGTTAAGGAAATAGTTTTTGTTAATCCAATTCATTGTGTTGTGGATTTGATTGCATTAAACTTGCATGGCAATTTCTCCATTCTATTTTACAGTATCACTTATTATTATCTGTGTCAACTCATTATACCCATTATGATATCAAAATTTACCACTTAATACAGCGTTTCCCATCCTTTATCACCCGTGGAGCCCCTCCCATAGACTACAATACAAATTTCGAGATTCTGTGTACCCCTCACCGCTGCCTTAATATTTAAATGAATCATTTTACGATATTTTAAATCATCATTTGACACAAGTAAGTGAAACTGCATCTACATAACACGGTTAATTAGTATTCTGTTGTTCATTCAATTAATTAATGCTTTTTTTTGAAGAAGTTGGTGAGCTGTCCAGACTGCCTCCTAGCATTCTCAATATAAAACTGTTATTCAGTGCTCCGGCGAGAAATTCAGCAAAATTGATATTTCCAACTTTGTTAACGTCCATTTGGTTGAAGACATGTTCTGTGCGCTTTTCAGGTGTATTTAAGTGTGATGGCATTCTTATATTGGGGCCCAATAGTTTGTAGATAGACTGAATTATGGTTAACATCTCGTCTTTTGTAATTTCGCCATCTCCATCTAGATCGTACATTCTAAATGCAAACACGATTTTCTCATTCAAATCGCCGGAAGTTTGCAAAACGAATGCTTTGTAAAACTCCTTGAATCCAATTGATCCTTTCTCTTTCCCGCCAAAAGCTCTGAACACATGTCTCGCGAAATCTTGCACCTCTCCTTGAGGGAAGAATTTCTTGTAAATAGAAACGAATTCAGCTTCATCTACTTGTCCCGTAGGGTATGACTTCATGAAACTCCCGTACCATTTCTTTGTTGATTTGTTCGATTTCAGGTTCAATTCTTTTCTAATATCTTTAATTATTGATTTCCTAAGTTGATATTTGCTGGATATTTCCCCCATCTTATTCATTTGGTTTGTGTAAATTGTGAATTGAATTGTTTGTGTTCCTTTTCCAGTGACAACCCTGCTATATATACTATCTAGCTGCTATGCGTATGTTCATGTGTACGGGCTCAGGATCATATAGTAAATCTATGCTGTTATGTAAAGCTATATTTTCTATTTCCTAGAACAAGTTGGAATTCTGATAAATACTTAGTTGGCGGCCGTTACCAACCATTAACAGTCGTGCATTTCCTATGAAACACACTCAACAATTCGTAATACAATTAAACACTTTGAATTCCAACACAATTGCTCAAGGATATTACTTAGCTGAGAGAAGTTATTCTGGAATTGTGCCATACACCTAAAGGAATTCTAATTATAGATTTATTAAATTATCATTAAGTAAGTGCTGTGCTCATTATACACAGATATATTAATATTAAATATTTGAATAATTTGATACCTAATATTACGTTTGAAAATATACAATCTGTATAATCATATGTGAGAAGCAAATGTGATTCAATTTATATGGTTCAGCTGATGTGTAATCTGGCGATCTTAATTTTCCTACTACAGTGGGTGCCGGTTATAAGAACCCCAATACGTGTTATTATACCGGTATAAAATTTACTTACAGGACTATTTAAGAACTGTTTTCCAGAGGATGGTGTTTATATCCGGCATGTTTTTATAACCGGTATCCACTTTAATTTCATAAGGCAATTAATATACATCGTCGTGTGGATTAGTAGCCCATCTTTCCGCCTATGACAACCTAACGGTCCTGGCGCTCCTACTTGGTTTGGTTTGCCCACCCCCCAAGCTCCAGCGACGTCCCTGGGTGTATGTACTACACGAATGAAATAAGAAAATTTAGAAAAGGCAAAAATTCGCTTCTTGTTGGAATTTGTGAATTTTAATGTGAGGGCTTTATTGTATCAATTAAACCAAGATTTTAGTGTTTCTTAGGATTTCCACTGACTTTGTACTTTTGTTTAGGAATTTAACAATTAGCATTAAGCTTATTTGTTGTAATTATGAAGAAGTCAGTGAGATTTCTTCTTCAAAATCTCTTTTTACAAGTAAGTGTGGGCTAGATTTACACACAAGCCAAACCCAAACCACAAAGACCTTTGCACATATAATTGTTTATTAACATGTATTATGTTAGATTAGACCAGTATGCAACTAGTAGGCGAGATATTGAAAAGAAAATAACCACATAACTTAAGTTGAAGTAAGTGGCTGTTTTTTTATTTGCGAATACTGAATTCCCTTGTTGGATACCGTGCCGGTTGTAAGATTAAAGAACCCTTGGGATTGAGAGTATTAATACGTGTTCTTATAATAGGCATTCACTGTATATAAGGAATACGATCCGCGTTTCCCCCTAACCGCGTCAATTAACGTGATTTCCCCAAATACTCAGTAAAATCCATACTAATTAGATTACATACTATCTGTGCGGATTTCTTTTCGGCCACAAATTTGTCTAATTTGTGAATTATCGCAGAATATTTATCAATTCGAGCTAAACATATGACTGTTATGTCTCTAACTCATTGTCTAGATTTAATGACAGTATCCGTATTTCCAATCTTAAGCCATCATTCAATTTCCTAGATTAGAACATATTTGTATAATTCATTATATCATTATGAGTTATGACTCATAGAGCTTTACTTTCAATTGTCTTATAATTAGTATACTGTGGGTGCTACGCTGGAGATTAGCTATTTTACAATTTTGCACCAATTATTCATTTCACTTTATTAAAGGTATGGAAAGTACATTACTACGTAGAAGAGTTTATTCTCCCACGAGATTATTTAGTTAACAAATATGATATTATAATTATAACACTTATGCAATAACTCTGTTAATCATCATGTACAAGAATCTCCAATCTCATTAAAAGGGTGAAGAATGACTTGAGAAATTTCGACCAGATGGTTATACTTAGATGCTTTAGTTCAAGTCTGTAATTTGGTTGACAATTGGTTGTGGAAATATATTTGTATTGTTATTGGTTATATAATTTATTTTTATCATATTGAACAGTCATGTTACGTACACAGTGGGTTTCGAATAAGCGCAATATTACGGAAATCACAGAATTTGTATTGCCTACAATACCCAAATATGGTGAGATTATTATGTTTATAGAACTGTTTTAAATGACCTTCGGTACTAGTTAGTAATTTTTGCTCGCTAGCCTCGCTCGCTCAATATTCCGATAATTTTATTGGAAAATTCATGTTTTATTACAAGTATGTATTGAAATCAGTGCTTCATCAAGTCTCATAAACTATTTCTTTCGCGTATCCAATGACTTCATTTCCCGCTTAGCACTCTGATAAAGGCCTGTGTTTCGAGCACCCTTCAAATACTTTTCCGAACCTCTGAGTACTGGCCATTTTTCTTGGATGATTATTACTATTATTGTACAGGAATTATTCCCATTTCTACCATTATACTAACTATCTAATAGATGACGTAATATATCATGGTTAAATGAACTTTGTATAAACTATTATTACATACTATTATTGTCAAATGTACTGTTACGTATATAGAGTTTGAATAATTAAGCTCGAGTTTACTCAAGCTGGTAATTGTTAATCTACTTTCAGTTTATTTGTATGGTAGTAGCATATATTTATTAAGAGAGATTTCAATAATTATATAGCCCTTACACAAATATACGTATAACCCCGCTGCATCCGTTAATGTCATTTTGGTTCCAATTCGAAAAAGTCTATAACGGCCACCGAAGCGACTGGCTAAAAGTGACCGTTAAGCAGGTTTGACTGTAGCTTCTAACAATATATGTATTGAGAGCAAGCGATTACTATTAATTGCAGAAAAGTTGTGAATACTATTGTGTGTGATTCGAACACACAAGTTAGCTAATACATACACTGTAACATAAATACGAAGACTGCTTAACTTGTACAATGAATAATTACAATACAAATTATTCTAGTTTGATGATTTTCCAGTTTCTCAATATATTCCGAATATATACGTAAATGAAGAGCCAGTTTGTAAGACATAGAGCTTAGGATATTTAATAAACTTTGTGTGGCATAGATTAATCATCAAGAATTGCTAAAACACGTATCTCATGTATTTTTCGAATTCTATTGTTTATCAGTTGGAATATTTTCGAGTTTAATCAATTGTATCCCTGGTCTAACTGTGATAACATTGTAGTAATTTAGAATCTGTACTACGAATATATTTCTAGAGAATTGCAATTCACTTTTCTATTTGTTGCTCGATATCAATTTCAATACTTCTGGAACAATGAATATTATAATGTGTATTATCCCTAGTACGAGTAAACTTGTGGGTAGAATAAACAGTTACCAGATTGTTGATGAATGTAATTTGGTTAAATTCAGCCCAATTTATATGGAGCTGAGTTAGTTTGGCAACATAATGTACAGTCAACTCCCGTTATGTCGAAGCTCAAGGGACTGCGATAATTACTTCGGTATAAGCGGAGTTCGATATAACCGATGACATTTATGTTACTTTGACGGTTTGGGACCATATCTGTACTATTTCAGACTTCGATATATCCGTGTTCGATATAGCGTGAGTTGACTGTAAGTTATTTTTAGAGAGGTACTGGAAAAATTATATACATTCTCTACTGGAATAGTAACCCCAGCGATTAGTAATTTTTAGCTCCTTCATGGGTGAGTATTTATCCGGGATAGAACAATATTTGGGTAAATTCAATTATTTTCTGGCAGTGGGATACTCATTTAATACAATTTCAATAATTTCCAGGTATGGAGTTACCAGTAGTGCTTGCCTCCAACTATGCAATCAAAAATCATTTCCCTTCAAATTGACACAATATATTCTACCATTAAAATTAGCATTTGTAAATTATTACGGCCGAGACTGCAGACATTTAATTACATGTTGTATACTCCCTCTAGTCACCTGTGTAATCCTCCAATAAATTAATAGAAATTTGATAGTTTCATTATATGCTTTATGTTTTACATTTATAATAATTATAATTTTAGTAATTAACAATTTATATTTTTAAGATTTGAAGAATTTATATTTCGTGTTTGCCTAAACCACGTAAGTAACACATGTGATTGGTTGCTATATATAATGTGATCCAATTGATGATCTCAAAACATTAATTATTTCTATTAACTTGAATATGTCCCTACTGAGCTGTTTTAGGTCAAAATCTCCGTATGTGTATTTGAGATTTCTTTGAAAAGATTGTGTTGTTTTCCTTATGACATTACCACCAAAATAAATCCTGATTGTTAATGGAGCAATTATTTTTAATGAATAACCATTGTTGAGTTTGTAAGAATTTCTAATCAGTTGACTGCTTGGTATACAGCTTGAATAATTAATGAGAATAAACCACACAGAAGGTCAGCTAATTCGGTCTCCATATATAAATACGCTGGAGTCATTGTACACAAATAGAATATTATCCACTTTCAAATTCTACCGAAAACCGCGAGTTTTAATGCAATTCATAGGTAAGGGTTTTGCTTTGTAATTGAGTCATGTATAATTCTATTAGGGACACTTTCAATTTTTGTATGCATATATAAGTGTAAAATGTGCACTTCTTAAATAATTGCAACCTTAAAATTTATATTATAATTTAAAATCAATAGGTCTCAACCGCGCGATGTCTACGAAACAGCTCAATACAGAGTTGATACCAGAATCCTGTATGTTCTGCGATGGGCACTACGTTAATCCAATTATGCTACCGTGTTTACACTCGTGCTGTAGAGAATGTGCGCTTTATAACAGTATTTGCAAAACCTGTGATGAACTTTACTACGAGAACGGGATTCTTGGATCTGATTTTCCAAATAACTTGTTGCTGAGAAATATCACTGCAATACAAACTGCTGGCCGTGTTTATAAAGAGCATAACGAAACGATTGTTTGCAAAAATTGTTGTCTAAGACCTATTTCGAACGCTACAAATTTTTGTGTAGATTGTCAAGTTTTCATATGCAACGTTGACATATCAGCTCATCTCAAATTCGGTTCTGGCAAGCATACATTCATCTTACTCACAGAATTAAATACTTCCCTAATCTCGAGTATAGTCCCAAGCGAACCATACATAGGTTGTCCGAATCACCCTCTTGTTCATGTCAAGTATCTCTGTACTGCGTGTGATAAATATTTCTGCGACGATTGCGCTAAGATGTATCACACAGATCATCCAACTGTGTTGGTGAAAAGTTTCATTGAAGAAAAAGTTAGTAATTTGGGAAAGAAAGTTAAAGAGATAAGAAGCAAATTTTCCGAAGAACTTTATGATAAGCATATGGAAGGACGCCAAAAGTTAGAAGATCAGAAATTTCAACGGCTTGAAGAGGTACATAGACATTTTGATTTCTTGGTTGAAAAGATAAACCAACGTAGGAATACGCTTGTATACTCGATAATCAGTCAACACGACGAGCGTATAAAGCTATTACAGTCTGTTTATGAGAGAAATGAAATGCTGAACGAGAAAACCAAAGAATGCCTTGATATCGTAGAGCAATACACAGTGACTTATCCATCAAAATACATACTCCCACTCGCATTGACTTTGTCTCACCGACTCGACGATTTTACCTTTCACGATCATGACATGGATTTAGATATCGGCAAAGTTGAATATAACGTAAATGGCTTATTGGAGTTAGCTGGTGAATTTGATAAAATCGGACATGTAGATCCAATTCGTAGGCCAAAACTAGAATCACCCATCGCTTCGTATCCTAAAAATATTCTTAAATCTGGCTGGTCAGGTTCAGATACCGACCATGAGCAAATAACGTTAGTTACTACTACGGTAACAATGTTTAACTATCTCCTAGTTGTATTCAAAACACAGACAGCTTGCACAACTCCAGCAACTGAGGATATTAACGCGCCAATTTTTAAAGCTACTATCATAGATCCTTATTCCCCTACAAGGAATCTATGTCATTCTAAACAAATAGACGTCAAATCTGTTACGAATTTGTTAGCGCATAAAAATAGATGTACTTACTTAGTGGATAGAGTAGGCAAGCAACTGCTGAAGCTTGATGATATGCTGAGCACGGTGCAAATTGTTTCAGAGAGCCACATTCTCGAAGATCCTGTTTGCATTTCATTCGATAAGACCAATGCACAGTTTCTCGTCTACAACCTGCTTACGAATAACGTCAACAGATTCGATATGTCGTTAACATACTTAGGTAGTTTTGATATTCCTTTTCCAATGGCGAATAGGCTGACCAGAAGTAATAGTGATATACACAAGCTTCCTCCAGTTTCTCCAAAGCCTAAATCTAAACAAAATGCAACGAACACTTTCTTCCCTGAAATCATACAACCTAGTTTCAGTGATGAAGTCAAATTGAGCATAAATCTGACAGTTAACTCTAAGGAAACTGTATTCTACGTTCCAAATTCAAAACAAATGCTCTACGTACTTGACAAAGGAGGTAACATTTTGAAAGAGATAAGTTTGAAACTTAAAATAAACGAGGAAGAAATTTCCTCGCCGATTCAAAAACTCGTTGTAGAAAAGCCAACTAACCAAAACGGTACCCTCGGGAGAAGTCGCAAGCGTTCGAACTCTAACCCAAAGAGAACTGAACCGACTCAACCCCCAAGGGAGCGAATACCGAACTTCACAACGTTCGTCTGCGTCAACGCATCTGATACACTTTTTATCCATCAAAATAATACTTTATACATATTCAACCCCGATCTAGAGCTGGTTGTACGCGAACAAGTACCAGAATCATTCAATCCTAAATCAATGAATATTGATTTCTTCGGGCATATTTTCTATACGACAGAAGAGAATATTATTCTTTGTTAAATCAGGAATTTTTTATTCCTGTCTTTTACCCACAAACTCGATGTATATTGTGTATATTGTAATTATGGCTCACTGAGCGTTTAGAGCTATGTATTATTTTAACAGTTAATTAACATTTACCATATTTTATTAATCTATTTGTCACATAATAATATGATAAGATTTTGCTTTTTATCTAAAACAGATGTACATTCCTTATAAGAATTGAGTGGCTAACAACTAAGCTATACTTTTGGCATCAAGGCTTCATTTCAAGCGTCAATATTTTATTTCCCCTATTAACCACAATTATTCGTTTGTTAAGCATCACGAATTATACAAAGTTTAAAATTTAAGAAATTTTACTGATAATAGAAATGATTAGAAATTCAATTTTAACACTGATTGTATGATCCAATGATTATCGATTCAGCCTGATTTATCCAGATGTTCTTGATTTTAGGAAATAAAGTATGTTATTAGTTCAAAAGTCTGGAATACATCCCTCCTCCTTTGAACCACCATTTTAATAAATTATAATTTGACATAAAGTATTACATATATGCTGACTGTTTGTATATCGATTGCAACTTGAGAGCAAATACGCTAATATTGTGTGTTAAACTTTTAGTATTATGTCTTATTAAAATTGTAAACAACAATTCTTGGCTACACGTTTAGTTGTTAATAACTTTAATTTACAACGATTATAGCTTCGTGTCCACTTATGATTGGTATTATTGCGCAAATGTTGAGCATCTATTAGTGAGAAATTGGTCAGGCCACACAGGCATTTTTAGGCTAGATAATATACATGTCAGCTTTTACAAGTCAATCAGTATTGCTGGTAATGTATTGATTGTGCATTGCTAGACTATTAGCAATGAGACGTAAACTATTAGTGAACTGTTCAGAAGCTGGAAAGTTAGTGAGCAGCAGCAAACGTTCTAAGTCTGATTCACCAGAGCATTCTCATGGTAATAGTCCTGACAACATAGTTATTGAGTCAGATCAAACTGTTGAAATTCCAAAAGAAGTGATTGCTTCAGTTCAGAAGGTTGAAGATAATTCACCGATTAAAGTAAGCAGAAAAATGGTTGCATTATTCATGTCATACAATGGATATGGTTATCATGGAATGCAATACAATGCTGGTACCAAGACTATAGAGGGAGAACTGTTGGAAGCTGTTTTCAAAGCTGGAGCAATATCTGAGGAAGTCAAGTTCCAACTAGGTACAGTAAAAATCGTAGGTGTAATTTCCTTTTTTTCGATGATTTTGCCTATTTTGCATAAATATAGTTTGTTATTATCCATTGTTCATTAATATAATATTATACAATCAACATTCTACCTGCCAGTCATACCTTAGATAAATACATGTATAATTTTGTGTAATTTTAGGACACTTAAAGTTCCAAAGAACATCTAAAACAGACAAAGGAGTATCAGCTGTTCGCCAGATTGTCTCTCTTAAAATGGATGTTTTGAAGAGTCATCTTGATGGTATAAATTCATTTTTGCCTCCTCAGATTCGGGTATTCAGGATTTTAAGAGTCACTCAATCTTTCAACGGCAAACACTTTTGCAGTAGTCGATTCTATAATTATATTTGCCCAACATTTGCATTCGCACCAACATACGAACAGACCTATGAAGGTTACAGAATTGATGCAGAGACTGTAGGCAGATTGCAAAATGTATTGAGTATTTTCAAAGGCACTCATAATTTCCATAATTACACGAGTGCAGTCAAGGCAAAAGATCCCAGCTGTAACCGTTATATTATTAACGTTAGTCTAGGATTGCCATTTTTGGACCAGAAAAGTAAGTTAGAATTCATTTCTATACATTTGCAAGGACAAAGTTTTATGTTACATCAAATCCGTAAAATGATTGGAATTACTATCGCGGTTATGAAGAATTTCGCGAATGAGGAAATTATCGCTCGATCTTTCAAACTCGATACAGTTGAAACACCGAAGGCTCCGTCTCTTGGCTTAATGTTAGAAAAACAAGAATTCAATGGCTATAATAGAAAATTTGGAGACGATGGTATTCATGAACGAATAGAATGGGAAAGTCTTGAGAACGAAGTTGTAGAATTTAGAGATAAATATATTTACCCACATATTATACAACAAGAGTCTGAACATAAATCAATGTTTATTTGGCTAGGAAACCTAAACAAACATAATTTTGTTGCTGAATCAGACGAATCAAACAAACAGGAGGATAATTCTCAAATACGTGGAGATACTCACGCAGAAACGAAAACGAAAGAAAATGCAGGCTCTCCGAAAATCTGTTGATAGTATAGAATTGCATAATTATAATAAATTCAACGTAACAGTATTCGGTAGAATTCCATTCTCAAACTGCATTAGAATATCATAATTGTTGTTGATCTGACTAGCTGTATGTAGCAATAATAACAACATACATGTAGCGGCTCAGCGATTGCTAAGCAATAAGTTATATTATTCAAAAATACCCTTGCAATGAATAGGCTCAATAGCTTAGAAGATAATTAAATACAAATTGTATAACGCCGGAGAGTCTAATATAATTGCCTCTCAAATGATGTTCTATCTCTGGTTTCAACGCAGTGCTTTGAGGTGTATAAATATTACTAGTGACTTCAACCCATAGAATATGATACTTATACTGGCTTTAGTGTAGAATGGCATTTATTAAATATGAGTTTAGGCACAATCTTGTCAAGTGATTAACAGTTGATTAACATTTATTCACATAGTTTGTGTCGGTAGTTAGGTACATGACAGATAACGTTCTACGGTCTCCAAAGAATCCTGGATCTAACCCGCGTGCCAGATCTCCATTCAGGAATTCTGTACAGGAGATATTTGACTATCAGGATTACCAAGATGTAACCAAGGTGGGGTCTCCTTATGACCCTCGTTCTCAGAGTCCGACCGCAAGTTCTGGTGCCAGTTCACCCAGGAATTTGAAAACGAATGAAGGATATGAACAGAGTCGGATGGAAGTAGCAGGTTCGATTTTTTGAATATTTTAGCATAGTCCTAGCTATCACTTCCTCTATGCTAGCGGTTCCCAACCTGGGACGACAGCAGGGGTCCACAGAATGTGTTAAAATTGGTATAAGGGTTGTATGAATCTGTTGCTAGTTATCGCATATATTATCTATATAATACTATTAATAGCATTACATGAAGAGCTGCAAAAGAAAACATTCACAAGATGGATGAATTCTCATCTAAATAAAGTTAGTACATGCTTAATTCTGTTTATGCTATCAGCTGATTAGCTCTACATTCTATTAGGTTAATCAACGAGTCAATAACATATATGAAGACTTAGCTACTGGAGAAAGGTTGGCGATGTTAGTAACACTATTGACAGATGAACCAATTGTAAGAAATTTGTAAAATTGTGTTTGTACAATTTATATGTTTGCTTTTAGAAACTCCCTGAGAAAGGTCACATGCGATTCCACAATGTCAATAACTTGAACTTTGTGTTAGACTTCATAAAAAGTAGAAAGGTAAATAACGATCAATTAACCTATAAACGATAATTTCAACGATATTTACTGAATTATAGATAAAACTAGTTGGAATTGGAGCTGAAGATATTATTGATGGAAAGAAAAATCTCATTTTAGGTCTCATATGGACTATTATACTACATTTCCAGGTAGATTCCCTTCAAATATAGCAATCAAATAAAATGAACAATTATTATTTACTGTTTTGCTAGATATCAATGATTACACAATCAGATAAAGACCCGAAAAAAGAGATAATAGAATGGGCCAAAAATGCTACAGAAGGTTATTATGACGTCAGTATAAACGACTTGACAACCAGTTGGACAGATGGAATTGCATTCTCAGCTCTCATACACAGACATAGACCTGATCTTATTGACATTAACAGACTCGATAAGAATAATCCAATTGAAAATCTACATTATGCTTTCCAAGTTGCACAAGAAGAACTCTACGTCATGTCATTGCTAGAGCCAGAAGGTTATTACTATTACTTTTATTTGATAATTTAGCTCGAATATATGCGTGCTAATCCATTTTACAGAATTCTCTGGCTTTTCATTGCCAAATCCTTGCATTTTTAATATTTTCCCTGTATTTCTCGTTTTCCCCTAACTACATCGAAAATATTCCAGAAATATTGCAAAAATACCAAATTTTTCCGAGATTTTCAATTTTCCATGTATATGAAGGGAAATCTCCGGATTATCCAAGCATTGCAAGTTTGCGAGTATTTCTATGTTGAATGTCTGTAGATATGGCAAAAGGTGTATTCGATGAGAAATGCACAATGACGTATTTGTCCATGTTGAAGCAAGCTCTACCTCCTTTACCTGAGGGAACATCTTGGTCTGAGAAAGATCAACTTAAACAGAGATTCGAAGAGGTTAACAAATGGATACAAGAAAAGAGAATATTATTAGCCAGGAAGGAAGTGCCAACTAATACAGAAGATTGCAGAGTAATTAATCTTATTTATATATTTGGAAAGAGATTTTATTTAATGCATTTGTCTAGAGAGAGATTAATGTAGTAAACAGAACTTCAAAAGACTGCAAAATGAAGGAAAATGAAGTTATCAGTATTCAGAGGTTTGAAGAGAAAATAAAAGTACGCATTCACAACATTATTAATAGTTTTCATTAAGTTTGTATAAATTGTATTATAGATGATGACTGGAGCTGACAAGAATGCTACAGCTGATCTGGATATAGAAGGGTTGTTAGAACAAATACATTTGATAGAAGAGTTATCTCTAGAAAGATCTGCTGAGCTATCTAAGCTTATTGGCATGTAAGTTGTTAGATGAAGGCGAAAAATATTTTCGCCATAAAAACACTCTATTTAATCGAATTCTGAGCTAAATCGGTGGAATTAGCTGTCTGTAAATTGAAGACGAATTTCTGCATATAATAGAAATTGCAACTAATTTAGATTAGAACATATTGAAGAATTGGCACAAAAAGCAAAGTTGAAGTTGCAAAAGATTTCTTCAGAACTGAAAGCTCTAAACACAGAAGTATTATCTCTACAAAATGAGTACTCTTCTACAAATGATAGCAAGAAGTTAGAAAAACTAAACAAGCGTAAACAAGCTGCTAACGAAAAAGCAGAAGTAAAAATTTATTATTTATGCGATATTGCAAACATTTATTGTTATTTATAGGCAAATCGTACTGCACTGAATGAAACAGAAATAATCCTACAATCTCTTCCAGCGATAGAATGCAAGGCAATCAGTGACGTCAAACAATCGTGAGTTTAGCTATACAAACATTTATAACATACATATTCAATTCCGTCTCTATATAGATATAGCATTGAGTGTGAGAATCTGAATCAGATATACAAGTCTCTGGCAGAACTACAGCCAGAACTCCCTGATATTGATGGCTTAATTGAATGGATTAGACTCAACACAGTAAGTATTTGAATTACAATTCGATTACAAATTCAATTACATTTCAATTTCATTTTAGGAACGAATAAAGCGTGGTCAATTCTACAATAATGTTACGGAAGTTCGTCAGACCATCAGTGCACACACGGTACTCCACGAAGAGATAGAACAGTTCTCTCAACAGGTCTCAGGCTGTCAGCGTGTAGCTAGCTCACTACAGGGTGCTGTTGCTGAATCATTCAGCCTCAAACTACATACTCTACAGAGCAGTTATACAAACTTAAAGATGATAAGCAAGAAAAGAGCAGAGGACCTTAGAATTTTGGAAGAAGTTCTGGAATCTATAAGAGACATTCACGACCAGATGGAAGTATTAGAAGTTAGAGAGAAAATTAGAAAATGGAATCCTCTACCTAATCCACAGACCCTAGAAAATGAGTTGAAAGTGAGCAATAAATTTGCTATTCCTTTCAAAAATAATTTTTTAACAATACAACCTATATAGGTATTAGACAATTCAATTAGAGAGCTGAATCCTAAAATCACAAAGCTACAAAGCAGTTTCAGCACATTAACTCAACATCCAGCTTACAATGATATTATAATAGTAAGTTGCTTTAATATTATAAGCACCATATTCTGTGTTTAATATTAAATCAATTAGCTGGAAGCACAAACTGTTGAAAAGAGACAACACTGGGTAGCCAGCTTACAGCTAGCTTTAGAAACTCATATTAGAGATTACGGTGTATATAGAGAGGTGAGTGTGTTTGAATTCCGAATTCTTGTATTGATAATATTTCATGCTATTTGTTTAGCTTAACATGAAAGTAGAGGAATATGAATCAGAGTTATCAAAAGCTGAAAACACACTTTTACAATATGGAGCTGAGATAGACTCATACTCTGTAAACTGTATTACAGTGTTAAATCAGGTTTTAATAAAGTGTGAGCAGGAGCTAGCAGTATCCTTGAATGAGTTAGAGGATCTAGCTATACACGCTCCTCCATATCATCTAAGGAATAGTCCTATTAGCAAGAAGATATTGGGCTATCTGATAGTCAAGGCATATGAGGTTGTTACCTGCTTTAATTACAAAATGTATTCTCAGTTTTGTCAGAAAGTTCACGAATTTGTTCATGATCTGGCAACAGTGAAATATATGTACAAATATTCATTGTAGCGTTTATAGATCGGAATAGAGGCAGGAAGCGAAGTAACAATTACTTCAATGGAGATGAATGAGAATTGGGAAGTGAGTTATAAATTATAACTGAATTTGCATTCTATTGTACTACAATGTGTATGTCTATGCAGTGTATTTTTAGCTGATTTTCGCGAATATAAGGAATTATTGGATTAATTTTGTAGGTTGAATTATCCGACGGTGAACCTACAATTATAACATCTGCAGTAATACAAATGTATCCAGAAAATGACGTCACAACTCCACAACGACTCAAAAAGCTCAGAGAAAGACACAACCACCTGAGAGATGTCCTCAAAGAGAAACTGGGGCTTGTAGAGTCTGTCGGGGAACTCATCCGACAAGTAGAAGCCTCTGCGGATGCAGTTAGCAGCTGGGATAAAATGGTGAGTTAATTACCATGTAAATTCAACATCATGTGAATCTGTATGCAAATATAAGAAGTATTGCTTTGATCCCGAAGCTTAGTAACAGCCCATTATAAAGTAACAAGTAACATATACATAGTTATTTGTTTGTGTTTGTAGAGTCTTATTGGTGACAACAAGCAAGTAAAAACTCAAGCTTACATGGATTTTAAAACTCATTCAGAAGAGCTTTTAGCTAAACTCCCTGGAGATGCTCTAATAAAAGACAAAATAATAGATAAGATAGGACAAGCTAGATCACATTGGTCAACTCTTAAAGATGAGGCGGCGAACGAGGAGCTGAAGAATAGATTGATTGATTTGGAAGCATGGTGTCGATACTGGCAACAGAATTTGAGTGAACAAGCTCCACTCGGTATTACACTAGAAAGAGCTTTTGAGCAGATTAGGTGGGAAGCCCATATGCAGACTCAGTTTCCTGAAAAATTTGAAGAACTTTTACAGATAATGGAAGATGTAAAGACTCATGCGGAGTTACAGCCTTTAGCAAGCTCTGTTGAAACACAATTGAATAAACTGCAGGATAATTGTAATAATTGGGGTGGAGCTCTTATAACCTTGAAGTTAGGATTTGATAAGTTAGGAGAAGCTTGGGATTGGTTACTACAGCTGGAGGAACAACTTTTGAAAATGAGTGACAAAGCAATGACAGCTGATACGCAAGGGCAAGAGAATCTCGAAATTTTGAGGCAATCTGTATTGGTAAGTTTCTATATTTAGAAATAATTACCATGCAGGCTACATAATTGTTTTTCATAGGAAAATATTCGATTCCTGGAAATTTCAAAATCAACTTTTTTCTAGAAATTGGCTAAAATATGCGAAAAATCAAAAGTTTGGCCCATTTTAATACTGCATGTTAAAATTTGGTATATTTGCTTGTACTTAGTGTAATTTTTAGTAACCAAATATTTTAAAAATTACGTAGCCTGAATGGGCAGATTCCAAATATATGTATTAATTAAAATTAATTACAGGACTTCATCAATACGACAATTCCACAACATGAGCCAGGTTTGAAAGCCACCCTCTCAGCTTTAGCAGATATTTCCGAACAGCTGGAGGGAGCGGGAGGATCTCCGGCAATAAAAATGGGGGCTCAGGCCCTGAGACATCGCTGGGATTTACTGCTAACGGAAGCTACTCGATTAGATCAGGGGCTAGGAGGCCTGACTAAACTAGTAGCTCTACTGCCTAGACTTGCTGATGAGTTAGGTCAGTGGATAGATGAAGAGGATTTAGAAATAGCCAATAGAGATCGATGCGAACTAGATATCAACAGTCTTACTAAGCTAATAAAGAACGAAGATGTAATATAATTATAGCAAAACTATTCTGAGATATTTATTTATTTTGCCTTCTTAGAGATTTCATAAAGGAATTCTAATGAAAACTCCAGACTTTGAAGATTATTCAAAATCTGCACAAATTCACGATCAAATAATATTGGTGAGTAATATAATGTTGTTATAGCACAGACTACAGCGGAAATCGTGTTTTCCGCCGAGGTATTGCCTCTTTTCTCGCGAATTTCTGGGCAAATAATACAATATCGACCGTAATATAATTATAGTGATAGTCTGCACAAGTTGTAAAAGTAGATTTACCATATTTTTAACCTACAATTTAACTAATTCTTATACAGACTATAACTCAAAGTCACCAGAGCTATGCCAGAACTCTATCTAATGCCCGTCCTAACCTCTGTTACAACACAGAAGCTGATCCTAATGCTACACACAGGTTCCAAGAAGATGCAGATAAACTGCTCGGACAGTGGGACGATCTGTTGTCCCTCTCTGAGAAGAGCTTAGAATACAAACAAGGAACATTAGCGGCTCTAGATAATGTTATGAAGCTATTCCATCCGATAAACGAATTTTTAGAAGAAGGAGAAAGCATTCTGACTGACAAACCTAGAGCTTTTGAGCTTGAAATTTGGTTGTCAACTGCAGAAGTAAGTTTCATCAATTACTGAATAATTATACAATATTTATGGGATATTTTGTAGGAATTTATGCGTAAGAAATCGAGCTATGAACCAGCTGCAGGAACATTCATTGAGGAATGTGAATCTCTGATTGCTAGCAGTGACGTGTCTTTAGTAGACACACATCCATTAGTAGAATTGCTGGAAGATTTTAAGCAAAGATGGAATAAATTGCAATTAAGTTTAACAGAAAAGCAGCAAGATTGTAAAGACCAGGTACGAGCAAAATGGAATTACTCATGTTTATGTTAAAGTATAATCAAATAAGACTTATCCCCTCGGGAACAAAAATTAGCATATACTAACCGAAGTATGTAAGTCTTTTCGGAATATTTTTCCTATACAATTTATTGAAAAACAGTTTTGGAGAAAATTACGAGTTCGTACTTTCGGAGTTCCACTATTATTATTAATTATTCCTCTTTCAAGATTGAGAAGCTCAGGGATGAGAAAACTCAGATAGAAGCTCTCTGTAGAGATTTACAATCTCATATTACAATGGTAGCAGATATGGGCGTAATTCTACAAGGAATATCTCTACCAGCTGCAAACCAAGCCATTCTAGACAAACAAAAAACTACCATAGAGGTAGTAACACTATTAATTCTGTGATTAGCAACTGACAGTTAATTCCAATTACTTCCTATAGAAAAGTGATGCTGAATTGAAAGAGGAGGAACGCAAATCAAGAGAACTCCTTCATAAGCTAGGAGATGTAAGTGCTAACATTAACACTGAACTAGATCAAACAGAAATGGCTACTCAAGTACAGGAACTTGAAACCACTCTCCAAGCACTACGACAGACATTTATTGCCTCCAAAACACGAATCTTAGACCAAGATATTGTTGTGCAGCCGTTTGAGCCTCAGTTGAATATGCTATTAGCTCTGTACAGTGAAACAAAGGCTGAATTCCAAGCTAGACCAGCTCCATCACTTGATTCGGACATTATTAGACAAGAAATCGAGTTTAATAACGTAAGTGAACTTATGAAAATATTTTTGTACGAATTTATGATTAATCATAGGTGTTGAAAGAAAAACTCACAGGGAAAGTTCAGATACTCAAAGAAACTCTGGAAATTGGAATGGGTATTATATCCAAAGCAAACACAGAGCAATTACAGGATCTTTCGAAATCTGAGTTCAGTTTAGATCCACAAATTGCTGATTCGTATGAAGAGTTGAAACAAAAGCTAAGTAGTTTAGAAATTGAGTGGGGCGAATTTAGTGAAGCACTTCAACAAAATGAACAAGTTTTGGCTGATAAGGTACAGCTAGCTCAAGAAGGTTCTGATGAAATCGGACAGTTATTGAAGCGAATTCTCACACTCAAGTCACAGATTGAGAACAAAGGTCCTCCTGGAGCAGTCCCTACTATCGTGGAAGAACAGCTGATTGACATGCAACAGGTGGAAACCATAGTCTCAGAGATAGAAAGTTCTATCAAAGCACTCAAACACAAACTACAGGTAAGTATAGGGGAATTTAGTACGTTTAGCGCCTAGAATAAAAGACGTTGTTGGCATAGTTAAGATTATACATTTACTCTCAATATAGATTAATGCATCATCTCCTGGGGGTATAGCTGAACAGCTAGCTAGATTAGAGCATGAACAATCTAGCCTAAATGATGTTTCTAGTGAGTATAATGATAAACTGAAGGAAGGATTGACTCTAGCAACAAAATACGCAGATACTCATAAAGACTTGATGTGTTGGCTGCAGGACAAAGTTGAAGTTATGTCGAAGTGGGAACCATTAGGTTTAGACACACAACTGCTTGAAATACAACAGCAATCTCTAAAGGTAATTTAAGGATACAATATTCATTTTCGAAATTGTCAAGTGCTTTGCTTGAATGACTACTACTTACAATGTTATAGAGTTTCAAAGAAATACTTTCAAGTCGCGTTGAGGAGAAACAGAAACAAGAAGCAGTCTCTAGTCAATGTTCTGCTGAGTTAAGACCATCTCATGAAACTACTACACAACAATGTGTTGAGTTATTTGAACTGTGGAATCAATTGGAGGGTAGAATTCAACAGAGAGAAACTAGATTGGAGAAGATGCAGGTTCTCGCTCAGTTGTTTGAAGAGCAGGTTAAAGTGACAACCGCTAAACTGGTGGAGATAAGTGCAGGAATATCTGCTTTTAAACCGAATATTCCAATTGAAATTCAGGCAATAAAGACAGAAATTACACAGGTTTGCTATCCTAATATTTACTTTATGCTTAACAACATATATTTACATATTTGAAATAGGTTACAGCGATTAAAGACAAGCTAGATAGCATGACGAGTGAAGAGATGGTACATTTGTCTGATACAATAGTACAGATAACAACATTAGCTGCTACTGGAGAATTCACAGATCAGGTAACAATAATATTACAGTGCAACCTCACATACGGGGAGTCAGAGAGGCCGAAAAATACTACCCGGTTTCCCCCGTTTTTGGGAGGTCCATTTGTGTGGGAATTTGAATTCACTCCCTTTCCAGAACTCCCCCTTTCCACAAGCCCAGTTTGTGGAGGTTTCGCTGTATCTCATACATATTATTAACATGATTTATGTAATCTTGTACGTAGATACAGACAGTGGCTGTAGAAAGAGACAATCTAGAAACAGACAAAACATCTCTCCATGCTATTATCACTGACAGACTAGCACAACTACAGACTACATCAGGACTAGCTGCACAGATTAAGACAGAAGAAGATGCTATATCTACATGGGTAAAAACAGCTGATAAGAGTCTGGATACTGACTTTACGGTAAGAGGAGTTTCTGAAGCCTGCGCACAGGAATTAAGCAAGATAAACATTTTTCATGAGAGTTTGGAAGAGATGCAGACTCGTGTTGGTAATTTGGAACAGTTGAATATTGAGCTCAGCAAGTTTGCTATTGAGTCAGATAAAGCTAAATTAGACAAGTCAATTGTCTCAGTTAAAGGGAAAGTAGAGTCAGTCGTGAACAAGGAAGAGAATGTTACGGTAACTTTATAAGGAAATGGATAGAGTGTCAGCAACGGCACCCAATTCTTTTCTTAAAGTGCTGGCTGCTGAGTCCAAGGCCGTTGGATGTCTTTTGAGCCAGGCCTTGAGTTGTTTGAGTAGGAATTTGAGCTTTGCTGTTGCCGACACTTTATGAAAAAAATTGGGTGCAGTTTCCGGCAATGTAGCCACAGCCTTTTATACATATTTTTGAAGCTATTCGTATGTATATTAAACATTCGCTCCTCTAGGCTAATCTACAAGATGCCCAGATGGAAGCACAGTCATTCGAATCCATGTGTAGTGATCTAGACGCGTATATTGATCAAGCTACAATTAAACTCTCAGAACTCTCTACAGCCTTCAAATCAGGTGATCTTAATACACTAGAAGTTCTATTGGAGAGTGTGAAGGTGCTGTTAATGGAGATTGTGAATAAACAGATGGATATGGATAAGATCAGTGAGAAGGGCGCAGATTTGGAGAAGAAGTGTCCAACAGACGGAGACACTATATCTACTAATGTAGCTAACTTGCAAGTTAAGTATGGAGATCTGCAGACTGATATGGAAACTCTACAGAGGGAAATGGACGAGGTAACCATCTCACAAAATATGATTTTCCAAAAGATCTATCTCGACGAGGCGTCCAGTGAATTTTTTGTAAAATTCCATTTTTGTCGGTAAAATGTTTCAAAATTCACTTTTTTGCGGATTTTAGCAAACATCTGGACAATTTTTATTGAGATTTTGCAAAAACGCAATATTCAATTTTTTTCAAAGAATTTGGCTAGCTTTCTTATTGATTTTTCTAGGCATATCTACGAGCTGGAGAACTCCGCAAAGCAACTGAGAATCTGATAAACTTCCTGAAAGAAGCTGATAAAGAACTTGACACTTCTCCTCCCTTGGAAGCGAATGTAGAGTTCATAGAGCAAGCATTGTCTAAGCACAGGGTATGGATTATGACTTTAAACTCTTTAATATATTCGATATCAGGGTTTTTCCTCTCTCTCGGGCATTTACGGGACAAACCCCCAATTTCGACTGCATACTTCCAGCCTACCCGAGATTCCTGGTTTATCCAAGGAAAAATTGGAAAAATTAAAATCCACGAAATTTTGTTCAATATTTTTTGCGATATGAATTACGTAATGTTAACGTACATTATCGATTTTCTAGGCTCTTGCAACACATTTAGCTACTAAGTCTCCCACTATAACTTCAGTGCTACAGACCCTCCCGTCTTTGAATATGACAGCAGAAGCGGAAGAACTACAAACACTAGTAGTACAAGTTAAAAGCAAAGTAGCAGCACGCGGAGAGAGGATTATGCGAGCGCTTGGAGATCTGAAGCAATTTGATGTCAGAGAGAATCAGCTGAGAGAAAATTTAGAAGCTTTCATGGATCAGCTGGATAATAGCGAGAATTGCTATGGAGTAATAACTGTTGTAGAAGGGATATCTATTAAACATGAGGTTAGTTTATTCAAATACCGGTTTTCGAAATATTCCCTGGAATTCCAATTTTAATATCCATAAAGTAAAACGAAGTTTAAGCTCCAAATTAGACATCCATACACAATAATTCCATGCAAATATGTGGGAGAAAGCCAGAAATGTGTAATTATTCCCAGGATTCTCCTATTTTTCCTGGGAGGTTATGATTGTAATCTTGTAGGCATTAGTTAGTCACCTTCCTGAAATGGAACAGATGTTAGATGAAATGAAAGAAATATCTCTATCAATCCGCACAGGTAACCTTATAGACGATCAAACCATTATAGAAGATCAGCTCGGAGAGATTTCACAGCTATGGGAGGTATTCTCCACACGAGCGAAGCAACAGAGTGATGAAATATACAATGCTTCTAAGACAGCACAGAGATTAGCTAGTCTAGACATACAACTACTCAACTGGCTCGAGCCCGTAAGTGCATTAATATAGTTTGTGGAGGTACATATGTATGGGACTAGGAATTCATTTTTCATTCCGTTTCCAAAATTCCCGGTTTTCAGTTTTCACAAGCCCGTTTGTGGAGGTTTCACTCTGGCGTTTGTTAATAAAACATTTACTAATCTTATAATTTCTATCTATAGACCTACAACGAGATTATTAAAAACACTGAATTGACACCAAATAACTTGGAAACTGTGAACAAGAAGATTAGTGATATGGAATCAGGACTCGAGCAACATAAACCTCAATTCGAAGAGTTCATACAGTTATTCCAACAAATTGAACCTCGTGCACACGAAAGTGGTCTTGAAGATTTAAATGAAATAAAAACTAGTATCACTCAATTCTGGACTCAAGTTGAAAGTCTGATTCATAGTCGGAGGCAGGAACTAGAAGCTGCGAGCAAAGGAATAGAAGAAATAATGGTAAATGAAGGGCTAGTACAGCGGTTCCTAACCTATTTCAACCGTGGACCCCTAAACCAATTTAAACATTCTATTGGCTCCCTCCCATATGTTGCAATACAAATTTTGAGATCCTGTTGGCTTTGTCCGTGGACCACCAAGGGGTCATGGACCCCAGTTTCTGAACTAGTATGACTCAATTTGTGTGGAGTTTTATTGTATTTTTGTTTAGAATAAACTGGTTAAAATCGCATACTGGACAGACACCGCTACTTTGGAGATGGAGAGAATATCAGGCGAGCCTATACCTAGCTCAACAGATGATCTAGAAAGGATAGAAGATATGATAGTAGAGCATGATAAATTCATGGAAGAACTAGGTGAATGGCATAAAGAACTAGAGCCTGTGGTAAGTAAATAAAATCAATACTACGCAATTAGAAAATAATAATAATAATAATAATAATAATAATAATAATAATAATAATAATAATGATATCCGAGTGATTTGATTGCTGTCAAAACACTTCCTCTATTGCAAACAGCAATTTGAAACCATTATTGTAGGAAGTCACTGTGCTGGCTATTTGTATGTCATCAATACAGTAGGCTACGTTTCAGATACAATCTAGAGTTTCACTAAATCAGTAGCGAAGAAATCGATACTGCTATGAAGTAATAAATAGTAGGCCAACATAGAATATTTACACGTCAACTAGAAATGTACTAAAACTAAGCAGAGACAGTCATACAATTAAACCTATTCAAATGTATGGTAAAAATTTAAAGATTCCTCCCTTGAGGCGGCAGGGTTCAAAATCTGGAAGTGTTTCTTCTGGCACAGAAACGAAATTCAATGATTTTATTTTCATCGCAGAATTCTCAGAGCAAATAGGACCAACTCCTGTATTATGCATTCCAGATTGTTGTCCACAGAATTTTAATCAAATTGCTTTTGCAGTTCGTGTGCTGTCAGTTGATTGGCATGTGAAGGTTAGCAATAATTCTGGGGAGCCATTATCCAGATTCTCATTGGATCAAGATGTACAAATGTTGTTGAGCGAACCGATGGAAAATGCTGAGGCTATTGTCAACTATATGACTGTGTATGATCTACATGCACGCGGTAATGAACGTCCATACTGCATTTGCTACATATCACAGGATAAAAACAAAATTTTGTTGTTTTTCGAAGAAATTGTAAAAGCATTAGCAAAGATAGTTACACATATTCATCGAAGGAATTACGAAGTATTTCTGAAAGATCTCAAAGTACATTCAAATTTATTACGTAAAGACTTGCAAATTATACAAACTGAAGGTTTACCAAAGAGCCTGCCACCAGGAATAACGCCCGAATCAGCTGTTGAGGATATTACGTCACATTTGGAAGATATGTCATCGTTAATGGAAGATCTTGATGAGATGCTTTGTAAGTATAATACCGGTATGGTGACGTCATCACCAGGGCATAGTAGTATTCTAAGATCTCATTCAGATACTATGACTAAGAAAACTGGGAGATTTACAAAGAGGGTTAACTCAGACCTAAATTACAGTCATTCCATCTCTCCCAGCACGTTGTTAGGGAGTCCTACCTACACACTTTCAACTATCACTTCTTCAGTTAGAAATTTTGATAGGAAACTACGGTCACTGCCAGAACTCGTGTCCGGAGAAATGTGGGGAGAAATTAGGAGATTACTTGAGGACGTTGCCCACATGTATCGGCAGGACACCTCTGTATTATTGTTGAATCGCTACGACACGATGTGCCTCAAACCAAAATCATCATTACTCACAATTGGTCAATTCGCTGTGAACAATTTTGTCCCTCAAGAAAGGTCATTATACCAATCTAGGCAAAAAACGGTTAAAGGCACTGAAAAGGCTGAAGATAACACTAATCTTAAGCCTGAGCATTCTAATAAAGTTTGGTCAGTTAGGAATTCTACATACACGACTGGCCCCTTGCTATTTCCTGAAAAGAAAGAGGATGAAACATTGAGAACTAAAGGTAGCTTTTCTCCAAAGTCATTCTCATCCTTAGAATCAGGCGACGGTCAGTCACAACCCCCATTACACTCATCCAGCACTAGCAGCGGTTCGCCAAACCTTTTCAACACCAAACACTCTAGGAAAGAGGCCGAGAGGATGGTCAGTAATTTGGAGCCTGTTGGAATTAAGGTTGCATCACAGGAACAGGTTTTGAATGTAAATCCATTAGGCTATAACTTATTGAGAGATCACAATGCTTTCGATTATAATAGTAAGATTATGTCATTTGAGGGGAGTGATTCGATTGAAGGATCTGACGGATATCTAACTCCACCCGATTTGCTTTCAACCACTACTTTCGACATACCAAATCTTTTGCCAAACTCTCCCATCCTATTCACAAATAGTAAATTAAAATTGAAATCAAATTCTCATGGAAATAGCGATCTAATGGCTCAGCTATATAGAACTCCGAATTTTATCCATGTTGCATATTCGATGTTATCCGGCAAGCCAGTTATGTGTGAGTGTTTGAATTCTTGTGAAATGGAAATAGAAGAGCTTACTAGGAATTCCTCGCTATTTCTACCCGGCAGTGCTAATAGAAATATGATTCTGACAACTACGGATCAGACTTCTCTACAATTATCTAACCTGCATAATATTAAGATGGCGATGGTACAGTCTAAGACTTTGCAAAATACTAAGCCTTATAACCAGATTAGGCGGCATTCGCAGTTATTTGCCATAAACGAAGGGAAATCTACTTTCCACGGACATAGTTATGACGGGAAACTCCTCTCAATGTTATCAAAATCATATATCACACGTCAACGTACTATTCCACTAAATGACGAATTTATTCTGAGTCTAATGCAGTCAGCATTGCTTAACTTGGCCATGAAAGCGTATCTGCTTTTCTACTATTCTCTATCAGTCAGACAGAACGTAATTAAATCTGGAGATATCTTGAAAAAGTCACTGTCAATGTCGAACTCTGATTGGGAGATCATAAATTACTTAACAAAAATAATTAGAGAACAGTTAATAGACTACGATGAGAGAGAGCAGACTTGTAAACTATTGAGAATAATGGATTGTGTACAGAGCAATAAACCCCAGCAGGAAGGGCCAATACTGACGCTTTTAGGATATGTAGATAGTCATAATGAAGAAACGTCATTAATTTTTTCGGCTAGTGACTCTGCCAAAAAATAAACGATTTTTGCATATATAACATTAATTATACACACATTTACATACCCACTGTTTTGATGTATTCTTTAAACTGTATATACGTACTTCAATGAATTGCAAAATTATAGTATTAATTGTCGAAAATGGATATTTAGGTTTTGCACATGGGGGCTTTATTGAAATAAAATTGTGTTTTCTAGAACCGAGTTGTGAAAGCATTGCAAAAAACTGAGAAAGGCAAAGAGATGGAAGAAATGAGGAAGAAAGTGAATAAGAAAATGCAAATACTTTGGGTTCATGGCTCAGAGAGACAGAGACGTTTGAAAGAAGCTAAAGATAGAATTGTCGATATTCAAATTTATGCTTCTTTTGATTACAAAAGTTGGCTTGAAAATGTAAGCAATAAATAGAGTAGAATTTATATATTTTAAGTAAGAGGCTATATTATGTGATGCAGTGTTGCCAAATGATGTGGAAAGTTGAACTATTTACAAAAAGTACATTATAAAGGTTCATGCCCAAAGTCAAAAGTCAACCTTCATACTATAGTTCATGGTGCATGCCAAGGCCAAAATAACTTGGTTCATGATCTAGCAAAACTGCTGTCAAGTGTATCAAATTCTAGTTCAATTCAATTAACTTGTTTTCCCATTTGGCACTGGCTACAATACTCATATGGCCCCTGAGAGCAACACTACAAGCACTGACATAAAATGCGTCTCTTATGCTCTGTCCTAATCATTGTATCTAGCCATTACCAGTTATACAACCAGTTATTGGATAAAGTTGAATATACCATAGGTTAGATAATGTATATTGGTTCAGTATTATTATAACTTTCGTTTTAGTTCAAGTCTCACATGACGAAACAGAAAATGAGAGAGGGAGACATATTCAGGAAAGCTGACATAATCAACCACACTTATCTTGCTAAAGAAGATTTTATTACTCAACTTAAAAACACAGGTACTTATCTTACAAAACAACAAACAAACAACACGCAGATAGACACAATAATCTCTACTCTGTTTTTTAGGCTTCAATTGTAAGCACCAAGAGTTTGAACTAGTAGCAGCTAAATTCGAAGAGACTAATAATCAAGTGAATGTTGATCTGTTTATGAAATCCTTCAGACCTAGAGTAAGTCATTTACATCAGCCTATAGTTTTTGTATATTCTATTAATTTTATTGTAATTTTAACGCATAGATTGAGAACGATCCAAGGCCAGAGAAAGTAGTAATCAACGAGCATGTAAGTAACATTTTGCTGTTTCACCACTAACAATAGATTTCAGTACATAATGTAGCTTATGATTATAGGTTATGAAAGAGGTCAGTAAATGTGAGTGTGAACACCAATTCAGAGTTGACAAGAAGGAGACAGCTAACGGTCTTATGTATCAGGTTAGTCAATGTTAAATTCTCTGAACCGAGGGCCCATAGATCACTTGGTGGTCCACGGGTTAAAAAAGGTTGCGAACCGCTGCTTATACAGTTTGCGTGTATGTTTATTAACGAATTTGTTTAGTTTGGAGACAACAAGTCCTGGCGTCTCGTACGTATCCTACGTAACTCTGTAATGGTACGAGTAGGAGGAGGCTGGGAGAAATTAGAGAATTTCTTACACAAACAAGATCCTTGCAGATCTAATGCAGATTCAAAACACATCCACGGGAAAATAAACACAGAAATTTACAATTTTGATAAGAAAGGAACAGGTTCAGCTTCTATGGTACAAATTAGCTCTGAGTATCATTCAAGGATTGATAGTAAGACAAAAGCATTAGAAGATACACATAAACAAGTTTCTATTAGCTTCCATGATCCAGCTGTGGAGAATACACCTATTAAATCTATTGCAGAAATCGCACACATCAAAGAAGGTAAAATTTTATGATATTCTCTAGATTTTTAACAGAATTTTTGTGATCTTTTCCTATGTACTCACAAATTATATTAATAGACCGCTGATGTCGATCCATAAATTAACCATTGCATTTTAGGATCTCCAATGCCTTCTAGGAAGCCAGGCTCTACTCCAGTATCTCCTAGCATAAAGAAGAAGCTTGATACTGGCGCAAGCGGTATCACTCCCCCTCAACCATCAAAGATTCATGCACCAACTGTTAGAGCTATACAAAAACCAGTCCCTTTTGGACACGGTAAGTGGAAACGGAATGAATAAAAATAGAGCGAATTCCTAGTTATGGAAATTACACCGCAGAATATTTATAAATTGTATTTACAGGTGATAGCTCTAAAGCTAGTAAATCCGTTTCAAGGAGCTCTTCTTTCAAAGACAAAGAAAGCCGACAAGGTAGTACACCCACCAAATCCGGAACAATCAAATCCAAAGCAAAACAAGATGACAAATAATTATCCCTTCATCAATCACATACCAGTTACAACCATTAATTTTGTATATCTATTGCTCTCACTAGATATAACTGTGACGTAATTACTATGAGTTCATCAGACGTATTTTCAATTAGTATAGTTATGGATATTGTAATATTTAGTAGCTCTGGAATCTTATATTGTTGTTCCTTCTGTGTACATAATACATACAATATATATATATCATATTAGCAAACACAGGTCCCTATTTTTTTGTTTATTTGTGAGAATGTATCATATCTAAATGTGTTCATTTGTTTGCCAAGAGGGATAATGTCTGCGAAATTGTGGGATCGATTCATATATCCTTAGTTGGATAGTGTAGCAATTTTTGGCAGTGTTATGTTTTATACACTATCCATTGTCTCAAATATTAGCAGATATTTCGAATGCAGTGAAACTCGGAGTGAAAAAATTGAGCGAATTCCTAGTTCCATACAAATGAACCTCTCCACAAACGGCTGAAAAGGGGAACAGTGTAGCATTTTTCTGCGCCCCTCATACCCCATTTGTGGAGGCTACAATATAATCTAAACATTTATACTTCTAATTCTTCGTATTCTATCTAATAAGCTATCCCCCAATTCTACTCAATATTAACTAATATGATTTTAATCACTTTTTATTACTTTACAACTTATACGTGCTGAATTTACATAATAAAGTGATGAAAGATAAAATGTTATACAAACATGAATCTAGTATTCATAAACACTGTATCCCTGTGATTTCAGAGGCCGTGTGTAACTATCGTCGTCATTATGTAGCTCGTTGTAGTCTTTCTCTAAGGCGAATAATTCTTCTTTTGCATCATGGAATTCTAATTCTTCCATTCCTTCCATGAGGTACCAATGCATGAAGGCCCGTTTTTGTAGCATCATGTCGAATCGTGTATTCATGGCGTATAGACTGTCTTTCAATGCAGTATTTATTCCCAACATTGTTACGGATTTTGATGGAGTTGATTTGGTATATCCACGGTTTTGTATGTTAAGTTTGATACCATTTGGCGCCCAATCTACAAACTGATACTCATCTAGAATTGTATTTTTGGCTTGATTCGCTTCGCGCCGTGACACATCACCTCGGTATAATAAACATGAAGATAGAAATTTGGAGTCTTTCATATCGCCCACGGATAGAAACGTACTTTCTTCATCGAAAGCAGATCGTGTTATCTCAGTGACGCTCATTCTATGGTAATGTGACCGTGAATTCGTGGACAGAGGTGCATAACTTGGAATTGTATGGTGAATTCTGGAAAACGGGATAAGATTTGTTTTGAATTCAGACAGCGTCATTCTATTCGCCCCAGCTCCAGCTCCTAGCGTTGAAGTAACACTCTGCACAACTCTGCTAACGAGTCGGTTCAGATCACGATATCTGGGGACTTCTATATCCAATTTGTTTGCACTGACTGAATACAGTGCTTTGTTGTCCATCATGACGGATATGTCATTATCTTCTATGTTATTGTACATTGAATGCACCACATTGTATGGCTCTGTTACTGATGTGTTTAGTACAGAAGATGGCGCGATGCTGAAATCCATCTTATCTTTCCCACCGAATTCATGTTGTAGTTCTTGGATCAAAAGTGATCCAACTCCCGACCCTGTACCTCCTCCTAACGAACGGAATATATAGAAGCCCTGTAGACTGTCGCAGGCCTCAGATTCCCTTCGTATTCCGTCGATCATTTCGTCTCTGAACTCTCTGCCAAGGTTGTAAAAACCTCTCGCGAAGTTATTGGACGCGTCTTCCCTACCAGTAATGAATTGATCTTCCCCGAATAACCGCTTTAGTGAAGTGTCTCTGAATGTTTGTTTCGTCTCAGGGTCTAAATCGAAGAAGACAGCTCGTGGCTTGTAGTATGATTCCCCAACATTTTTGAAGATATGTGAAATGTTTGTAGGGTTTTGCCCGTTGTATTTCCCACTCCTTTCAACTTTGTATTCGTTGCAGTATGTGTTCCATAAGCTACCACCAATTTGGCTACCAGCTTGGCCGAGATGAAGATGAATTATTTCTCTTGCAGACATTTTAAAATCGAATCGGTAAATATAATTTGCAGATATATAATCAGATATATGTTCGATAAACTCAATATACAATTGACCAGATAACGATCATATTTATACATTTTCAATGTACATTCTCTATAGTCAGTTCACGTAGTAGTTCAACAGAAACTTACTCATTAAAGTTCGAATTCAGGTTAAGATTTACGATTCCCAGCAGTTGTAAGTAATTTAAATAACCACATAATAATGTTAGTGGTTGAAAATGGAATTGTGTAATGAGGATGTATATGTTACGGAATTGTATACTATCTGAATTATATTATTAATTGTGTGTAATGATTTATGAAATTCTTATCCGAAAGGCAACACTTTTATTATTGGAAATCTGAGCATATATTGAACTATATCGGAAGTTGATAATGCATTACACTAAAGGAATTACAATTGAATTTGGCGTGGAAAATATACGTTTATTCTGTATGTAGTCAGCCACAATCTAAAATAATACAAGTATTCTTTGCAATTAATTCATAATTAATATAATGTAATAGCGTATATCATCAAATATGCAAAAATTCGCTGCAATAAATGAATATTTCTGAGGATATTATGCAAAACTAATACGTGGAATTCCTTTGAAACTGAATAAACTTGGCCTGATACTTGAAACAGATATCTCTAATGCGTGGCCTAAGTTATCATATTATGACCTCTGCTAATGAGTAATTTGAGATCTAATCATGGTTCAGTGATCCTCTTAGAGGTATACACACTTATTATTAATTACACAAGTAGACATTCCAAAATTGATGTAAAAGATTATTTCTAATTGATTTGTTAGCAAAACTGAAATTAAAACAGAAGAATAGCCTTACAACACAAATGACACAAAAACACTGTAAACCTCATGCGATTTTACGTAATATCAATATAGTAAATTCATTATATTAATATTTGCAAGCATAATTGTTTTTCGGTTCACCTAAAAACACGCGTGAAGGTTTATTGAACTTTACCAATGGTAAAATAGGAAATTTACAATTTAATTCGATTAACTAAGCTAGTTTCAAGTTTACAATAACATGATTATTTATACAAACAAGTAAATACGTTAATAATTATCACTACAACTGTTGTCTTCATGAAAAGCTAATTTGGAAGTTTTCATGAAAGTTTTACTTATGAGGAAGAAATTGCTAATTGAATTCGGGGAAATACGAAGTTTAGTTCAAAAATGACAAATTTGAGTTTACACGAGTTTACAAAGTATAGTAATAAACAAATTAGTGAATATACTTAGCTCGAAACTAAAAGAGTACAGAAATATATTAGCGGTAGATGTAAGTCGAAGTAATATATGGATATAACATTTTCATTTATTCGTGCTAGCTTGCGGATAATATGATTATAAGAATACACTGACCGTAAACATAGATTTAATGTATTTGAAAAATCCGACGAAATATGTCAACATCAAAATATCCATTATCAATATTGGTAAGGTTTGTTTTAGATACATTGAGGTTATGAGCATGTAACATGTAAATAATTTGTGTGTCTATTAGAATAAATTCAGTTTACAATGATTATTGAGGACTTTGGCAGAGTAAGTTTAGAATCATAAAAGAGTCTTATCATGTACCGTATTTTCCCTGAATAAGCGCTGAGAGCTATAAAAACGTTCCAAGAATTGTGAATAACCGCCACCTTCTCTAGAATATACTTTGTGAAATCCACGCCTCAATTCAATATGCAAATTGAATAATTAGTTCCTCAAATTACTTTCAAAGTTAAAAAAGATTCTACCAACATGGCTGGACGCTTATCCAGAGCAATATGGTATATAAAATTCCGTATTTGAAAATTCCAAAATTTTGGCAGATTCACTGAAAAAACTTTCCAATAAAGCAGAATCTGCAATACGGTATATAACAAATAACTGCAATACGGTATATAACAAATAACTGCAATACGGTATATAACAAATAACTGCAATACGGTATATAACAAATAACTCCAAATCATAATATTCATAATAAACGGGTGAAAATTTTAAATAAGCGAGAAACACTTCGTAAATACAAAATATTCAGTGGAAATATTCCATATCCAAATAAATTGTAGATTTTCCATAAGTCAGTTTATGCTAAATAATATTCTAATAATATAACTAATATATCCACGAATTGATGAAGCTATATTTAATTCATTAACTCATGCTCAGGTTTACATGATACGAATATGATTAAGCTATTTTCTTTTGGTTAATTAAATAAAAGTCTGAAATAAACAAATAACGGACAAAGAGAGGCAATTAGGGAAATTAGGGTTTATTAACAACTTCCATCATAAAGAATTGGAAATTAAGAATATGATTAATTGGATAATTCCTGATTTGATTAATTGGATAATTTCTAATTTGTGGACGGTATTAATGTTGTATTAGCACTAGGAAATTCATGCATCGAATATATAAGCTTCTTACGTGTATAAGCTTTGAAGACGTCTTACTGCTGTAATTTTCACAGTCTTAACTCAAATACTTTTGCTGATAGAAGTAAGTAAATTCTGTCCTATTACTCCATTGTGTTAATTAAATAAGTTAAAAATAATACAAAATACCGTGTTTATGCTAATTTTCGCACTAAGTTGTATGGATAAACATTGAACAAATAACTGGATATTTTTTTATCAATTATCCAATTACCCCATCTCTCACCAACTCGAAGAGTACAATAACAAGTTTGCGTAGACATTTAAAAGAGATAAAAACCCTTCCGAAAGCAAAGAATTGGTTTTATCAGTCAATAACGCCACGCACCTGGTATACAATGGTACCTGATAATACATAATCTATACGGACCAGTCTAAATACTAATGTGACACAATCGAAAGGGCAGTCTTACGCAATGATGCAACCTCATAGCATTCCATTATCACAATGTACTATTAACAAGGGCACTTTAGGATTATGCTAAACTGGATCATAGCAAATGTTATCATTGTCTAAGATAGCGGTTATCTTTTCACAAGTATATCGTGAATACTATACCTGTTTGCTAGAAATTAATGGCTAATGGGTTTTGAATGGTTATAATTATAAGACCATAATGCTAATCGATGGTAGTAAGGTTATACTATGTAAATTACTCGCTAAGTATTATATCCGATTTTTTGGATTATATTTCAACGGTTTTTTCACATATTTGTAGATTTGGTGCATTTGTGGTGAACTGACAAAATGCCGTCTCGAACCAAAAAAATGAACTCTGCTGAAGCGAAAGAAACAAAAAAACAGAAAGTTGAAAGAAAAGCACAATTTACAACTGCTAGAGAGAAAATACCAAAGATAGTAATCCCCACCCTCATTATCGTGTTTATTATTTTATTTTTACTAATGTATCTTATTACTCGTGGTTAACCCTTATCTTGTGAGTAATTGTGTGTGTCCTAGATTTTGTAGCTATTTCCATGTCTTGTAGAGAATTGTATTATGCCTGAGTATTAATAAAGATAGTTAGCGTAATGTATGTCTACCAAGGAATGTTTGCTTTCCATAAGATAATGAGAGAACGAAATGCATAGATGGACTTCATGTGGAGCTAAACCAATTTCTCATTAACAGGGGCCTAACAATATATTAAATATAATATTCTTTGGAATTAATTCGATAATTCTGCTTCGAAATCTTCGTCCCAAAAATTCTTGTAAGTAGAATAAGGCCTCAGAAATCTGGCTCGGAATAGTCTATAGTTTTTGTCAACTGCTGTAATATCTTTATAATCTTGCTCTGTCAGTTGAATATCCAAAGAATTTAAGTTAGATTTGAGACGAATTGGATTTACACTCTTAGCTAAGACAACTTTATTGTCTCTCAATAGAAAAGCGATACATATCTGTGCCGGTGTAGCATTGTGTGTATCAGCAATTCTCTTCACAACTGGGTCTGACAAGACAGTTGGATCCTCTGCTGCAGTCGAACTTCTCTGAGGAGAGCCGAGCGGACTATACGATTGCATTAAAATTTCTTTAGAGTCTAAGTATTTTTTCATAACTGCTTGTTGAAAATAAATATGATTCTCGACCTGGTTGACTGCTGGCTTAACTGTACTATTTGATAAAATATGTTCCATCTTTTTTATGGAGAAATTTGATAATCCAATTGCTTTGAGCCTTCCTTCTTTGAAAATATTTTCTAGAATTATCCAAGCATCTTTCATCCAATTTTCTTTATAAGGTTCTACATGTGACGTATCAGTAGTATTTAGTGGAGGATATTTAATACGATGAGGCCAGTGTATAAGATAAAGATCCAAATAATCTAATTTCAAGTCACTCAATGTCTTGTTGACTGCATCATTGATTTTATCAGGGAATAGGTCATAAGGACTTAATTTAGAAGTAATAAATAAATCCTCTCGCCTACACAAACCGTCATTGATAATACTTTTATAAGCTCGGCCTATTTCAGCTTCATTCTTGTACATAGCTGCACAATCAAAATGTCTATAACCTTCCTCAATAGCATGTCTTATCACAGGTCCTATTACTTGTGGTTCAGACTGCCAGGTACCTAGGCCTAGTGTTGGTATAGCAGCTCCTGTATTGAGTGTCAGTCTACGAGCTAATGGCCTTAAGCACTTCATTGTGAGCACTAATGAGAACAATGATTAAATTATATGAATGGATAATTGCTTTGTTCCTACATGAAATTACAAGAGCCGCCCTGGGCATATGTAGCGGAGATGATCTATATATCCACCTGGTTTAGAGTAGAAATATAAATTCACAAAGGAATAATCATACTACTGTAATAAAATGGGTAGTAGAAATTGAAAGAACGATATCTGTACATCTATGGGTAATGACAATTCACTAATCATCTGTGTATATAAATGAGCAGGTTAACAGTTCATTGCAAGTATTATACATGTTCGTTAGAGACATCGCATTAAGCAGGTTATAATATACACAAAAACTTTTACCACCGTATCGTTATAGCTACTATAACGATAGAGTGATAAAAGTTCTAAATTGGAAACTATCGCAATCTCTTCAGAACTTGTCCATATATTTGGGCTGCTAATTAATGATTGTTCCATATTCCGAAGAAATATATATATATATATTATAAAATGATCCCCGAAGAAAACTGCGTGGAACGCTTAGCATATAATCAAGTGCTGTTCTTACTCAGAACAATTATTTGTTAATTACTGAAAACGATTATTGTGTAAGCATAATGAGGGTGGGTGCTTAATATTTACAAGCATAATCACGATAACATTCCGTAAAATGGCAAGGGTATTCATTTCGGTAAAAAGGTTCAAAGCAAATTGAATATTTACACATATGCTTCCTTCACGTTAATATGTTGAAAGCTATCTTGTTTTGTAAGATCAAACTTGCGATGTCTGGGCATGATAAATGTTGTGGGGTTGTTTTGGGAAAAGTAAACAATTTCTCTATATTTTGTGCTATTCCCATTGTCTACCATAATTTCTAATCAGGTAGAAATTGTATATGGATGTTTTATGTCATTCAGGTCAGATTTCTTTCTACACAAATAATCATATTTCATCATTGGGTAGATGTTCATTATCATTACTAGCCATTACATTGATGTAAGGTTAATTTCAGATATATTAATTACATTATCAGAGACTTTCAATGTTCTAACGGTGGGTTGTTTTTGGGTATCTTCGGGATCTTTTAATATTTCTAATTTTTCCAGTAATTCTTTTCTCTTTTGGGATTTGAATTTACGTCTCAATGCTTTCTCTTTGGCTATTTTTTGTTTCAAGGCGATTTTCTTTCGTTTTTTCTTGCAACCTTGGAATCCGTTTATAAATTTACTTCTAGCTGTTTCATTGAACTCGACAATTATTCTCTTGTTAAAGGTCTTTTAGACTTCTTTTTAGTTTGTCGGTCAGTCTCAATCGTCTCCATTTTTGCGGTGAAATCTCTAATCAATCCAATACCCATTTTAAAAATAATTCAAGAGTGTAATCTCTTTCCAATATGATAATAATTGACGTATTTTAACACTGGGTTTCATAACAATTACCACATTTTTTATAGAATCATGGCTACTTAAGACTATCTGGATTAAGCAATATACAGATATTCATGTTTTAGTTGTACTTGTAATTTGCAAGTTTGAACAAACACATGTCGTTTTCACCTGGAAAGTGTGGGAAATTAGCAGATGTAAACAGTCAATTGTTCTCCCACTAGGTTACTGCACTGAAATAACATTCGATAAATATATTTTAATACAAAAATTGTATTACATAGAAAGGCAAATATGAAAAATTACAAATATTGAATGTATAAAGGTGAAAATTCAATTCAATGAAAATAATAATAATAATAATAATAATAATGATAATAATAATCAGTAACTATTAGGGGGTCTCGTCAGATCTTGTCTTCATATCTAAAAGCTGTGAAAATTGTTTCCTCATTATTTGCCAGTCTTTGTATAAAGGTTTTAACCCGAAAATACCAATTGTAATATATCCATACCATGTAGAGAATATTTCATTATTTGGTGTGCAGAAAATGTGTAGTTCCTCCCTGCTCCATGAATTTAACGGTTTCAATGCAAATGCATAAGGAGCAGGAGTATCTGTTTCTTGCGTGATAAATGTGTATAGTTGATTTCCAGAAAATCTTGAAATACATCTTAAAGTTCTTTCATCTTGCCAGAAATATATACCGTCTATTTTGAATTCAATATTCACTTTGCTCCAGTCTTTTTCGTCTTTAGGAATCGTTCTGTTGACGAATATTTCAGATCTAAGTCGAGGTAGGGATCGGTCATGAATAGAAATCTCTACCTCATCGATACTCAGTATACCTCCCATTATCGCATATTTGTCTAGATAGTCCCTAACAAGAAGCTTACACTCACCAGTTGATCCAGAACTCTCAGGCCATTGCTGCATAACATTCAATACAACTTCGTGATCTTCTAGCTTCCTCTCCAAGTTCAAGCTGGGATGAACTTCAAATAAGGAGAGGGTTGGTGTCAATTTGCAGCGGCACTTTTCAACTACTTTATAAATCACATTCTGTACAAGCGTGTTTCTCTTCAGAGCGAATTCTACAATCTGTCCAGTTGCTTCTAGTTCTAAAGACATTAGAAATTTGGTACTGTCTAAGGCAGGGCTTGGGAATTCATCGTTACGAGGAGATTTAGCTTTTGTTTTAGCGATTTTCGCTTGCACATTTGAGCGAAAATGTTTGGCGATTTCTGGGTTATTCTTCTCGCTCAGTGGAGGAGGCTTAAAATGACCTTTTGGGGTCACAACGCTTGGCGTCCAAGCCCCAATCCCAGTTGGCTGACTGCTATTGACATTAACGTACTTTTCTTGGCTTTTTGAGGCCGGAACAGGTACACTAAAAGGTTTACGCTGAGCGAAATTCGGGGATTTTCCGCCAGAAGTTTTCTTCAACATAAGTGGTGTGTTAACCAAAGACAGCTGAGTTGGTACTCCAGTACTTGATCCGCTCATACTGACAATGGACTCGTTTCTTGGTCTCCTTTCGTAATTATCAAGCATTTCTGTTGTGCTAGGCTCCTTTAAGTTGGGTAAAAATGTGTAAGGAGTCATGGACGATACATCTGTGTTTACTCTTGTACGAATAAGCTCTTCAGGATTAGAGTATGTTCTGCTTCTTCGCTTCTCTTCGTTTAATACATTCCTATTCACCTGTTGCATCGTTGTGTCCAGTTCTTTGATCAGAGCGTCAGTATCAAGTTCTTCTACAGGCTCAGGTTTACCCATGAACTTTGAAAACTCACCTCTACGTAATGCGTCTAATTTAATCTTTTTCTTATTCGCATGCTCAAATTCGGTATTTGGTAAACTGATCGCTGTTCCTAATTCAAAACTTTTCAAAACTTCATCCAGTTCGTTAATCTCTTTCATCAAATCTTCTTTAACCGCGTCAGCTTGTATCTTGAAAGGCTCTGGAGTTAGTAGTGTGCCAGATGGACTGCCTCGTCTCTCCTGTAATCTTTCAACTAAGCTTTTCTCATGCTCAATGTGCACAGCAGGAATACTGGCATCTATATTTAGTGCAGATCTAGCCTCGTCTCTAATGATATTATTGGCTGCAGGAGGCTGTTTAAGTATCGGCTTACTTGCTAAAATCTGACTCAATCGTTTATCAGGATTTTTCCAAATGTTATCATCCCATGCAGGGAATAGGCTTGTGAAGCTAGAAGGCTCGGCACCTTGATTAAGGACAACCAGCACTATTTTGTCTAAGCTCTTCTCTGGAGCTGTTTGCAACAGATAATCTTGCACAATTGCTCTTGAGTCAAACGTCTCTACCATACTACCATGCCATATGAAAAGATGTGAACTTGTATCTAGAATAAAGACGCTGCCAATATGCAAATCTTTCTGCGTGAAATTAGGTATAGAAGTGAATATAGGCTTTATGCCTTTAAAAAAATGATAGAGTATTGGCGAGGCATGATGTGGTGGCCAATGTTCTTTGGGTACAGGCGCGTAGGTTTGTTTCCCACCAAGTTGTGCCCAAAATCTCTCCGTTTCTTCACCTTCCATCAAAGTGAGAGGTTCCTGTGGTTTCAGCTCTTTGGCAATTAGCATTGCACCACGACGATCATTTTGTGACGTAGTCTGCCCAATCCATACGATACTCTTGGCCGGAGAACTGAGTACAAACGCGGAATTTGACAAGAGAGAGGACGCTTGCGTTTCAACTTGCACTGCCTTGATGCTTAACAGATTGAATGAAAATATCCTATAGAGAGATGCTGAATTATCTTCGTATGACCTTTTGAACGATGTTTGATGCACAATAAACTTTGCTTTGAAAAGACTCAAAAAGTGATCGGTTTCCAGCTTCTGAGGGATGTATATGATCGCTTGATCACCTGGTGTGTTAGCTTGAAGTTCTCTCAATTGTATTTCTTGATTTCTGATAATATTATCATTAGCTTCATTACCAATCCACACATACATCAGAGATAGGAACTTGATTTCCCTACGATATGAATACAGGACAAAATAGCAGTACAATGAATTGAAATGCCCGAATTCTGCTATTGGCTGTTCACGCTTCCCACTGGCATTAATCTCAAATATTTTGATGCGACCCAATCCCGCATCATGCATTAAAGGCACTGGAATTGGTAATATGTTGAGTTCATTTTTCGTTTCAGTATCTAAAAGGCTCAGATTAGGTCTCTCAAGCTCAGGAAATTGATGGATAAATAGAGCATCTTCTCCGAATTCGTGTAGCACAACGCAATGAAGTAATTCCGGATAGAAACAAGTTTTCAACAGTGCTTGTGCCATGCCGAGGAAATCCTGCGCTTGATGACGTTTATTATGACCAACCCAAACAGTCAATCTCAGAGACATTACGATGAATATTAGTTCATCACGGTTGAAGATTACTGGCGAATATCGAATCTCACGATAGCCCATACGTTTAGCTTCATTAAACATAGTTCTGTAGTATTTTATGGGAATATTTGAGTTATGGATTGAATGGTATATTTTTGAGAAAGATTTTAAAGGTTTTTGCTCCACGATTCTAAGAGCTGAATTGAACGCTTCATTCTTTTGCGTAGGATCAAGCACTAGAAATGACGTCATTCGTTCTTTTTCTCTTATCTCTAATGCAATATTATAAACAGCTGTTTTCAAATGCTCAGTTGCTTGAGGTCCAACCCAAAGATACATAGTTTTCTGTGAAATGAGAATATACATCATTGTTGTGGTAAATTGCTTCAAGCCGAAGCTAGATTGTGCGCATCTGATTGCATGTGTACCCGATAACTCGTACAAACAGGCCTGAGTGAATGGCTTATTGATTGACTGGTGATAGTAGATAACTCTAGATTTGAAATATGATATAAACTGGTCACTTTCTAAGCCTTGAATTTCCTTATAAATCTGACTGATGCCAGATAGAGAGTTACTGAGATCATGCGCTAACTCTGTGGCTTTGTCATAAATTGCCCAATCAGATAAATGACCTTTCCAAACGTGAATTTGATGGAATATTGGACCATTGACAGAAGTATGCAGAAATAGATAAGTATCTAATACATGGAAATGTCCAGACAAAGGGCCGTTTCCTGTGATTTCAGTTAGTTTGCTTGAGGTAGGGCCAACCTTCCAACAGTGTATTCCAGGATCATTGCCGATTGCAATGAAAAACTTATTCACTCGTCTTTGCCCGATTAACGGGGGTCCTAGCAATGCTAGACTAGCTGCTTCAAGCATTTCAAAGCGTTTCTGCTTTATGCCTGTAAGATAAGATGCGTTCACTCGTTTTTGGTCGGCTGCAGGCTGATCCTGTGGCTCAACTAATTGGACTGATTTTTTGGCGGAAAATGTTGAAATACGTGATATCTCATCTCTCTCATCTACCAGTGAGAGCTCACGTTTTGCATAGTTAGAATCACCGTAATCCTCTTTAGACGGCGAGCTGATGCCATCATCCTTTTTGTAAGGATCATCGCCTAAGCGCATCAGTTGCTCTTTTGACAGTACAGGCTTAGGAGGAATAACAGGTAATCCAAACTCTCTAGCACCTACATGTTCAATGTCATTTTCAGATAGGAAATTTACCTTATTGAGAATAACTGTATCATCTACTCCAATGATGTTTCGTTCTGGTTTCTCCTCGTTTTGAATCTCAGCTTCGATAAGTGGATTCCTGACTGCATATATTCTATTGTGTTTACCTACATGTACATCTTGATTAGGGCTTGTTGAGAGTTTGTTTATATTCGATTGGTATTGCATCCAAGATTTAAAATTTGCTTTGTCTTTTGCCCTAGATTCGGAGTTCACTTCCTGTGTCTTGAATATGTGTTTTTTCTTAGGCTTACTAGTTGTCCATTCGGTGGATTTTGATAGTTCAGGTGAGGGAGGATTAGAATTGTCTAAATTGCCTGTCAAAGAACGTTTTCGAGAAGGAGGTGGAGTATAACTTGGGCTGTGAGAGGTGGTCTGCTGAGTATGACGAACTACCCGTATTACTTCGGGAGATTTTGAGCTGATTAGCGCATTCAACATCAAAGGAGATTGTTGATTTGATGCTTGGTTATCGTTAGCGAATATATCTGTTCGAGATTGATTACCAGAATCTGGATTACTGTAGTAGCCTTTTTTGCTTTTTCGCCTCAAAATTTCCTCGTGATCAAGAGATGTAGCAGAACGTCTGCTGAAAACAGAGTTTCCCCGGAGAAAGTTGAAGCTGAACCTACCTTTCCTTCTCTGCTTCGGTGTCTGGATCTCAACCTCAGTGGGAGAAGATAAATAATCAAAATCCCTCTGTGCATAACCTCCGCGGTCTAAATACCTACTGCCTGTACTTACCTTTCCATTTTGTTTGTTTTGAGGTGACTGTAAATTGGGAGGTACAGTCTGACCGGATGCCGCGACCCTCAATAAATGGATGCACTCAGCAGAGCCAGATTCCTCCGCTAAATCGAGAGGGGAAAAACATTCATCGTCCATTGCTCGTGGATCACTTCCAGATTCTAATAGCACACGAACAGTAGTAGCTTGTCCTTGTTCAGCAGCGTCATGTAATGGAGTACTACGACAATTATCTTTAACATTTACTATACCACCATTACGAATAAGCCATACAAGCGTATTAGCATGTCCACCTGCAGACGCGAAGTGTATCGGCGTTCCACCATCTTTAGACAATTCATTCACAGTCCCATAACCCCTGGAGATCAGCAATTTGATGCAGTCTAGGTGTCCAGCCTGTGCCGCAGCATGTATAGGCAACATACCATCTTTTGCGGCTATTTTAGAGTCACCTTTCGCGTGTTCTATCAACCATTCCAGGCTCTTGAAGCATCCCTCTTGCGCTGCGAAATACGTAGGAGTAGCTCCGTGTATTGTCTCCATATTAGCTATGTATTGTGGTTGCTGTGTTAACCATTGTAGGCATTTCAAATGGTCTTTAGCCGCGGAAATATGTATAGGGGTGACGTCATTTACGCCGGTTTCATTGGGTGATACTCCGTTTTCACCCACCAGCCATTTCACCATTGGGAGCCTGCCAAAACGACAGGCCATGTGTAGCATTGTAGAACCTTCGATAGTACGATCGTTCAATGAACACTTTGAATTTGAAAGTAAAAACTTGAGACAATCTATCTGACCTGTTGCAGCTGCATCATGTGCTGGGGTTGTACCACCACGTGTAACAGACGTAGGAGATATCACATTATGACGAACTATCCATTCTACGCAATCAAGATGACCATGTCGTGCTGAAAAATGTAATGGTGTTGCACTGTATCCATCAAGCTCATTGGCTAGACCAAGGGAATCGCACGCAAATACAAGGCAGTTCAAGTGACCATCTCTTGCTGCTACCAGAGCAGGACGAGTTGATTCAGAACACGTATCGCAAAGGCCTTTCGCAGATTTCATAGAACACAGCCGAGAGATGTAAATATGCTATGAGGATAACTCCCTGAATAATATATACTCGATATCACTATTGCTCTCTATGATGTGGTATTATTCTTACAAATCAGTATCACAGAGATTATTCTGTCTACACACAACAAACAACTTTGTATCCAATTACATGCATAAAGTAAACAAACTTGTTTACGTATAATTGATAGACAAATATAAATGAGACAATAATACAATTGATAAGTAACAAAGAATGATAAAGTTTGCTAGCGTTAAAAGCGTTTAAAAGCAAAAACAAAATGCCTACTTAATAATTCGTCTGCATGATTGGGTCATGATCTGCTTTGGTTTGCATTCCTCTGGGAATTCTAGCGTTTGAAGTCTTGGCGGCTTTCTAAAATGCAGAAACATAAATACAGTCAACTCCGGTTATATCGAAGTAATTATCACGGTCCCTTGAGCTTCGATATAAGGGGAGTATTCCAAACTAAAAAACATATTGAAATATGCCCTTACCTCATTTGCCTGCATTTTTCTATACTTTTTGAAAGCATAGGTTATCTGAGCTAATAGGATGCTAACAGTAGCAGCAGCGAGCTAAATACATAGAAAATAATTATTTCTATTCATAAACCATAAAGCGTTATGTTGAGAATTTACATTTCGCCCACAAACAAGTTACGAACGTTGTAATTCGATTTTCATATCATTGCTAGCAAGAGAAATGGATGATACTATAATTATCATAAATTGATTCAATACCTCTAATAGGGATAATTGCTAGAATCGTCTATTAACTTGATTATACTTATAAGAACACAAAATTATGTAATAATATTCTATAAATATCACAGAGTATAGAGTATACACGGGCACAATAATTACGTAGAGACATCATATAAAATATTCACAGATGTCCTCTACGTAATATATGAATGTTCAAATGAAGTCATTAGGGTACTGCCTCCTATAAATTGTAAGCAGAGTCATTCAACAAATGACCGTGTGACTGTGACGTGTTATAGATTAGAATCAATTAATTGTATGTAGAGATTTTGGGGAAATTGTGTCCGAAACTGAGAACAGAGATGGAATCGGGAAACTACAGTGGTGTTCGCCTATTAGCAAGTTTTTTCAGGGACTTAGAGTACATTTTGTATTGGAAATAATTCCTCTAATAGCAAGTTCACGAATCAGCAAGGAAATTCGTGTGCAAAATGTGACTTGCTATTAGACTGTAGTTCTAGTAAAACGAGAATTGTACGTTAGTTGTGGTACCTGTATGAGAACGAGAACAACCATAAACCCGATCACTACATACACAGTAATCCCAAGGACCTCGGTTAGTTTGGGATAACAAGTAATCTATAGAAGAAATAATGATAAACGTCAAAATAATACAAAATATTATATAGGTGTATTTTAGGATGTAGCATCTGGAAAAAATTTTCAGACGTCAAAGGAAGTTCAACATATTTTACAGATTGTGCATCTTAATAGAAATCAAAAATAGATTAAAGACGTTGAGAAATTCACAAAAACAAAAGTGATTTCAGTTCTCTTTTGATATAGTAAAGTGTTACACAACCGGATATTAAGTAACCAAATCTACAAACAATTAAATATGTTCTAACATTATTTCACATCCATAAAATATCACTAGTGGCTATGGCTTTGCTAGTTCACGTGGCTTATTATAGATAATAAATTTCCTGAGAATTGTGACGTGTTATAACCATATAATGTAAATGCACAGCATTTAAAATCTGAAATAAACTCTGAAAATATTCAGTGCAATTCCTAGTAATAATCTGTTTGCATGTAACATATCAGCTAAAAAATTGAAATTAAATAGAACCTACATGCAATATTCGAATATAATAACTAAAACAGGCAGTAATACGGGCAGTAAATCTACATACGGCACAAATGGAAGTAATGCTACGAATCACCATTTAGCTCAGTGCTAGATAATCTATAATAGAGTTAGTTGTATTTCTATGTTTGTCTTATCCCAGACTTAAGGCGTTTTATCTGAATAATTTATGGAGAATTTAGACTATTGAATTGAGACTTGCTCACGTTAACAGAATAGATTAGGTTGCAAAGTCCTACGTGGAATTAAAGGCAGTACAATTGTAGGAGATTATGCAAAAATGCATATTGTACACTATTAGATTATCAAATAGAATTTTTCTGAGGTGTTGAAAGTAATTAGAGGAAAGAGAGAATTGTAAGAAATACTGGAGAAATTTACTAAAAAATTTACTCATATTTTGCTGAAAGTTTTTTGGAGAACTCTTTTGAAATGAATGTATAAAAACTGCTTTAAAGAATAGTGCAAATTAAACATTGTGACGTCACCCCCCTATTTAAGTATCTGATCTCATTTAACACATCCATGAATCTGTCTTAAAATTGACAATTTCGAAAGGCCAAGGAAATTATAGCCCTGTACAATTCAGGAGAAGTTCATGTTGGTATTAGCTGAAAATATATAATAGCAAACTTACAGTTACTCCCTCAATACAAGAAGTGCTACCATTACTAACGGCAGGCACGAAGGTATCGTTCCCAAATGTAACATTTCCAAAGTTACAGCAACGTAGCTACAAGAAAAGAGAATTGATAAATCATAGAAATTTACAGAAAATGTGTTTCTATAGAAATTTGTGGTAAAAATTACAAGAAATCTGTAATGAAAAGAATCATAAGAATATCATAATTACTGACGAATAAAGTGTATTATAACAATCACAATATACTAATTATGTAATATTTTTAACTAAAATAAGATATCTTAAATCATTTTGAGTAATATCAATTAATCAAATCGCTATCAACTAAAGTACATTTTGGTCAAATCAATACGAAGATTGTTATTAGGAAATTTCCTAAGATTTTTCACATTTATTCACTAAGTTCTTAATATATCCAAGTAAGATAAGCGATAGCTAGGATTACATTATGCCATGTGATCACTTACAAAACGTTTTTTCATGGATTTATAATCTTCACTAAAATTAAGTTAACACGGAAGCTATATGTTTTGAATCATCGTATACTGATTTATGTTTGTGTAGACAAATGATTTTGTTGGTGCACCAGTTTACGGGGAATTAGCGTTGCATTGTGAGATTGTATGCAAATATATCTGTTAGATATAGCTTGTTGTTTGGATGAACTTTGCCATAGCAACAGACTGGGATAATCGAAAAATAATTGGATAAAAAGCAGATGGGAGAGGGCAACTCACTGGTTTTCCGAATAGGGTAGGCGAGCCAACTATTTTAGACTAGTTCTACAAAGTTAGAAATTGATGAATTATATCATTGTTTCATTGTATTTATTTCAATGAACTCAATAAAAGAAATATTCGCTGAATAATTTGCAATCAATGTTATCAATTAGTAAGCAAGTCATATCACTACAGACTATCCCAAACAATCCATAATTAATAACAGGAGAGGCAGAGATAATGCAATAAATATTTATGTAATAGTATATCATATTACTGTCTTCCTGTAGGGGGGGGTGGTTACCTGATCTTGTAATACTACTCTTAATGTATCATCTAAGAAATTCCAGATATAAGGCAGCAAGTCGACTAACTAGATGAAACACAATGGAATGGAAATTAATTAAATAGTTGAGTAAAGTTCTAAGTTGAAATATTCAGCGGGTATGGCAAAATGGAATTTTAGAATGTTATGAAATAATCAACCATGAATACGTAGTCCGAAATTTAGAAAATTCACAATGATCAGAAAATTGAAAAAGCCTGTATTTTGACCATAAGGCCCCAAATTATCCACCAAGATTCGGTGATGTATCATAGAATCTCAGAATTTTCTGAAGAGTGAAAAATAGTTGAAATAATAATTCAGTATTCCATGAATAAATCAATTTGAGTTTTGGTGGAGAACAATGATTAGTAGGAAAATGGTGCATTACGTGACATACTAAGTATTCGTGATCGTGAACAACTATATACTTCGTTAGTTACGGGATCACCGAAAATCAAACGTATAGTTTACTCTCATATTTCATGATTGTTAGAGATTTTGATAAGAAAATTAACGAAATAATCCAATGTCATAATAATTGTATAATAGTAAAGTTCATAGAATTGTTGTGTGGAATCTCGTAAATACGAACACCAACGGACTGCCAAAATTTGTCCGCTTACCCCAAGTTCGTATCACCGGAGTAATGCCAATTAAATAACCTTCGTATTAACGAGGTTCCACTGTATTGCCTTACATTGGTTCTTTCAAGATAGACGTAAACTGCCATCCCAACTTCTCCAACGATGATGATAACGCAGAAGAAAACTAACTAAGAATAATACGTAATATTAAATACATAAAATATCCAGTAGCAGAGTAGAATATTCAAATGCTGCATAGCTGGCAAATTGCTGAATAATCTTCTAAACACGTAATACACATGTGCAAAGTTGTTTGTTGAAGCATTACCAATAAGATGAACTATCCTCATCAGTCATCATGGGATGGATTTAGGGAAGGGGAAGATGTAGTACAACCACCAATCAATTATTCTCATAAAAGGGAAGTACTATTTATTGAAATAACTGGAATTATCGTTAGAAAAAGTAGTGTATTTCCGTAATTATCATTCAAAGTTCAAGTTCAAGTTATTAGTGATATTTCTAAGGTAATTTACAAACTAATATTCACAAAACTGAGTTCAAGCATCTGAGAAAAAGATTTTAACACCTGCTAGGATATATGGTATTCCTGGATTAAAATATTTGTAATCAGAAATGTAATGTATTATTGTCGAGTCACGAGGGAATTGAAATCTATATTTTTGATAAAAACATTTATTCCAAGGGATAAATTACCTATTTCATGTGATTAATACATAATTACCTCATCATGTGATTATTGAAATTAGAGATTATGTAATGTAATAATACAATTTGTTAACAGGAGATCGTATATTTTGGTTTGTAGATATTATTAATACTAAAACAGAATTGAATCATACAAATGAAAACAGGTATTAACCAGTAAATTAGGTTGAAACATCATTATTAGAAGAGATAGTTGTAAATATAGGGAAGGTCTGTAATAAATGCAAAAAGATTCTCCCGAATTTGCGGCGGAGGTGAGCAAAATATGCGTGACAACCCCTATTACAATTTTCTCGGAATTTCACATTATTCCTCTTTTCCACCATAAAATACCCAGAAATATAGCAAAAATACTTTCTCATGGATGACACTTGAATTCCCGAGATAATCCAGGCTTTACTAATAAGATAATTCACATAGTATTCGCAAAAAAATGATGGTAATTTGAGTCAAGAAAGAATACAGCGTAGTGGGGGAAATATGACATTTGCTATCGTATTTGTTTACTGACTGTAACCATTACATATTGTATAAACAGATTAATAAGTAGGTAGTTGATCTTTAACCTCGCACAAACCAAATTATACTTGTATTGCTAATTCCAGAAACAAACAATTATTTTAGCATTAACACTAAAATTCTGATAATGAGATGGAACACATGGGGGAACTGTACCATTGGAGAGTTCAATTAATTTTAGCTCGAGGGTAATTAGATCAACACAAACATCCTTCTATAACCCATTAGTTTGATTAACAAACAATTAGTATTTCAACCAATAGTCTAGTGAGTACTTGTGAACCCAAAACTAAAGAAATTTCTGTTAATGGGATATATCTTAGTTACTGATTAGTTGCAAATCAAAATACACTAATTGGATTATAATACATATAGAAATAACCAACTGCAAATATAAATTGGATATGTTATTAATCCAACAAACATCAACAACAACAATGTTTAGCCAGGTCAAATAGAACACGTTATATAATCTAATTTATGTGAAAATTGCATGATCAACTCACCCAAATGAATCCATCTCTCCATCTAAACACTATTGCTGTATATCCAAAGAAAGCTGGAGAGATAATATAAGAGTTTAATTGAATTGATTGAATATATTACAACCTCCTAATTATAATTGAATACAAATACACCTCCACTAATGTATGAAGAAATTGGATAGTCTGAACAAATGATAGAATTATTACTAATTAGTCAACTGTCTATATGCTTCTTCCTAATACGCTTTGACTGTTTCTTTGGACGAAGGAAATCACGATTTAACTGTCCTTTGTCTGTTATAGAATTTCTAGAATCATCTTTAGAAATTGTTTCAAACCTTTCCTTTGTTGTTATATCCACAGCAATTCGTTCACTTCCTACATTCTGTTCAAGTATTCTATTCAAATGTCTGACCTCTGCTAATTTTGAGGTTTCATTTAAACTTCCTTCGCTTTCACTACGTGACTGATTTGTAACGAAAATACAAGATAATTCATCGCTGGTTTTACTAGACAAGTCTTTTGCTTGTATAAACTTTCTGTAGCGTAAAGGTCGAGACTTTGCTGCGCCGTGTTCAATTGGAAAACGTATTTTGTCATTGTTTGTAGTTTTGTTATTGGTTGAATATTGTTCGTTGAGGGAGCGCAGTATTTCCTCGAATTCTGGTTGATGTTGCGATTCGGAGTTCGGCCCACAGCCAAGGCCTCTATTATCAACTACAGGCCGTATTTCTATGTGTTTGTTTGAGCCTTGGCCGTTCATGCCAAGACCTTCTCCTTCTTGCCAACCCATCTCCTTCATCATCTTCAGGCCGAATTTCGTCTTATCGTTCGCCCAAGCAATGTTCTGAGGATCTGGACTCCACTTCAGACGCTTAGACTTAGGTTCAGCCAACATTAATTCAACTATGCTAGTAGTTTTACAATAGTTTAATAACCACGGATAAGTATAAAAGCAAATACGATATGTTGAGCCTCACATAATAAATATTGAGTACCATTCCCCAACTAGAATACTTCAGGCAATATACGTATGCCGAAAAAAGGCAAGGAAAGCGAGGAAAGTACAAAATAATCATGTTGACTTACCCACAATAATGAGATAAGCTCCTATGGCTGCAAATCCAAACATAGCATGAAAATAGACCAAAGTTGACTGAAGAAAAATATAATAAACATATTTAACAGTTGAATTAATACATAACTTACCGCGGAAAATATATCACCATCAGGTCCATTCCAGTATACTGCGTAGCCTCCTAATAGTGCAGTCAAGATGGTAAGAATCAGCGAAATGAGCTATAAAGTTCAAGAATAATATAAATCATATTTTTGAGCTATATACTCTTACAAAATGTAACTCACGATCATGAGGGCAAGAATACTCCCCAAGATAACTGCATATGCAATGAATCTCTTCTGTACATTCATTATAACGCTAATTCGGTTAATATCAAAATTACAATCTGTGAGGACAGCTTAGCATTTTCATTAAATTTACACTATTAATTTGAGGCATTAAGTGCTTCAAATGAATATTGCCATTTTAAGGGATTTACAGAGTAGAGCGAGGAAATTAGTATATTCAATTATAGCACTATGATTTTGACAACAATTACCAAATAAATATGATTATACCCAAGTAATATACATATTATAAATTATATCTGGAATTTAGACTCATCCGTATTAGTATCCACAATTGTATCATCTAATTCTTCTTGTTTTGATCGGAACTCACTCAGTAATTTTCTACCGTTTTCTCCAGATTTGTTGGAGTAATATTCCGCAGCTATAATATATTCTAAGCTGAACAAGACCCTAGCATATTCCAGGAAAATAGCTTCACAAATAGACTGTACTTCTGGTATAGCCAAATCCAATACATTAAACTCTAAACAAGCTTCCACCAACAGAGCTGCTCTCTCAAAGTACCGCATTGCATAGAGCATTTCTAACACACGCTGGAACTCAAATATAGATAAATACACTAGAATGCCTTGTTGCCTGTTAGCCATAGGGCTTGTGAGGTGATCACCCCACCGCATGAATACTTCATGACACTCATTAGCATTTAGTATTGATTTAGCTAGATGTGCTGCTTCATACCATTTTCTGTATGTCTGAAGGTATCTAATAGGATTTGTATTGGTTATATGATGTAACGAGTATTTTAAGTTGGGGAAAGTTTATATTTTACATTAGATAAATTTGTATACAGTAACTTCCACAAAGGGGCTCTATATAAACTAGGAACTTCTAGAACGGAGCGAAAAATATATGATCGAATTCCATGAAAAGGAACCTGGGGAATTTGGCAGAAACTGGGTAGCATTATTAGGCGTTCCTGGTACCCGTTTGTGGATGTTATATTGTATAATATTCGAGGGGGAAGATCCTTTAAAAGTTGTATAGTCAATCTGACTTTGGAAATATCTCATTTTTATTGAATTCATATTCACCTGCAAGCATCTAGCCCTTTATCAATTAGACATAACAATTCAACACCTTTTTCCAAATGCCCGTTAGCTATCAAACTAGTCGCTACAAGTTTTATAGTACTCTGAGAAGCTCCACTAGAACGAATAGTCGCGACCAAACAAGCTCTAAGACTATCCACATGATAATTAGGATCATTAGAATCTGTTTCTAATAGTAATTGCACTGCTCTATCAGCTTCATTTATCTGAATCAGCTGACCTGCGCATTCTCGTGTCTGTAACGGTGTACGTCTGTTAGCTTCTAGGATATCTTGCCATTTTAAGGCTAACAGCTGATAGCTAGAACGATCGCAAAGTAGATCATGCGAAAGCTCAAGTTTTGGTAAATCTAAAGATATTACAGTTTTCCATAAATTCACTATATTTGGCAATATTAACTTAGATTTCTAATTATTACTGCAGCTTAACGTATTTCAAGTATATTGTCTAATTAATATATTTTTTTTCAGAGGTAAATGTTAATTCTGGTTGCGTTGACTTTGTTATTAGTTTTCGCATCTATTATTGAATATTTAGTGTATTGTGTATACTAATGTGATCATTATATAGATTTGGCGATTAATTTTAATTGATTGTGTATTACCAAGGAAGACTGTGTTGTAGTTCGTTTCGGTTGTATCAGACTTGTTGTCTGGATTGAAAAGGCATTCCCTGGAAGATGTAATTCTTTCTAATGCATTTCTTTCTGGTACGAATAAGTCAGATCCTAGTTGTCTAGGTTTGATAGGTTTTAAGCCAAGTTCTGAATCTGTTTGATCTTAAAGATGTGAAGAAGAGTAAAATAGATCTTTTGAAAATGAGGATGGAAGAGGGTAAAATTTAATAATTGCCAACTCTCCGAGAATTTCACTTCCTATTTAAGGGATATTTTGAAATTCCGGAAAATGTTCAATTGTTCTACTAAATTTCTGGATTTTTTGGTGTACAAAGGGGGAAACAACGTGAAATACCGGCAAAATATTGAAAAAATGCCGAAAATTTGTAAAAGTGGTTGGTATTACTGTAAGAAATAATGGATTATTAACAAACCATCTCCATTGAAACTACTTTTCTTCTGTTTGGAGAATTCCCTCAAATAATGCAGTGCTAGTAACCAGAAAGAATGCTCATTAGAATCTCCATACAAAATAGAACTTATACAACAACGCTCAGCTACACCTAATTTGGCATTGTTCAGCATAGAAATATACAAATCAGGGATTAACAACAGGGAAGCAAGAACTTCACGTTTCACAGATAAACTAGTGATACCAACATCTTCAAACGATGTTGCATCATAGCGTTCTAACCATGGATGATGTTGTAATAATGTTCTAAGTAGGAAAGCTGGTTTTGCCTGGCGCATTAAGTGTGGACAGAAAATCGGCGTGGTCAATTGGTCCTTCTTTGATGGATCATTTTCCTGTAGAAATGCTAAATTTGAAATACGAATCCAGCCTTCACTCACATTCAACATACACAATTTATCAGGATTAACCCATTCACATGCATCGAATGACTGTTTTAACTGTCCGCACAGCTCAGAGTTATTTGCTATGTCTTTAACTTCAACCCAGTTGTGAGAGAGAATGAATAGTTTGAAATTACCCTTCCCAGGTCCAATACGTAATTGTTTGATTCCGCCACGAGCTGTTTGCAACATCTAACGAACAGTCAATGTATGAATATACAGTGTAACCTCAACATACGGGGCTACCCGGTTGCACGAGATTAGGAAATCGCTTTATTTTGTCACTCCGTTTCCACAAGCCCCGATGTGGAGGTTTCACTGTATATTTGCATCACCCTTTAAATTATGTGAAGTAACTCAAAGACCCCAAATTCAAAAATATTGAATTTTGGCCCCCAAAACGTTCTACCTTATATTTTTTAGTCTTTGTATCCCAGAGAGAAAGGTTCCCATCACTATCACCAATCACAATCAAATCTCCTTTCCAAGATATACTGGTTACTACACCCATAGCTGTCTCAGGACTAAATCTACTCGCTTCTCGTAGAGTAGTGCCTTCAGCAACAATCTATTGATAGAGCATGTCAAAATCTAAAATTACAATCTGTGTCGACAGCATAACATTTTAAGCGAAGTGGCACTATTAATTTGAGACACTATGTGTGTTGGGGTTAAATTTAAAATGTATAGTGCCTCCAATTTATAGTGGCATTTTTCAAAATATTTTACGCTGTCGGCACAGGTTGTATTTAGATTTTATTGGCAGTAAAATAACCTGATAGAGTATTCCATCAATATCAGACATCAAATACACTTCTTGGAAATACGTTTCACCTTGTCCAGGTTTCTTCTGTGTGTGCTGAGCTCGCATTTTACTAGAAATATTAGCAGGAGCCCATTCTACAGCTGTAGTAATAGGATTTGGTGCTGATAGAATTCGTATAGGGGTGAGTGTGAATAGATCCCAATATTCTAGCGGTTTATCTCTGAATACAACTAAGAAATACTGTTTTAAGCTGGATACCTTTATGCTTTCTATTGGACAGTCAGGTTCAGAGAGATGGCCCTTACGTAATGTAACAGACTCTCCAGAATTGAGGTCAAGATAGCTGATCTCGTTTCTAACAAAATATTGCATATAAGAGCGGTTCTAAACCTGAGGATAATGTATACAATACAAATCAATACATAGGAGAATTACCTTACTTGACCAGTTAATGCAGGCTCTGTATGTCCGTATACTAACATACTATACATGCTAGTCCATTGTATTCCAATCACTGGACAATTTATTACTGAGAATGTACGTATAGGTGTATGGTAGTATAAGTTGAATATCTGTACACGACCCTGATGGCTGCCTACTGCTAGGAGAGGTTTATAGACTGATTTGTTCTTTGTGGTCATGGCTGGTCCCATACGAATACAGGTTGGATTGTGGAATAATCCCTCATAGTAGCTTACTACATCATATAGAATAGAGATGTAAATAGACAAAACATAACATTTGCATTCTGCAAATTTAAAATACAGTGGAATGTTTCTGTATTTGTAACTGCTTACCAATAGAGAATCTGAATGTAACAATATGACATCTGTCACGATACATATCATTAGTAAGGAGCTCTGCTTCGCTAGCTATATAACTACTGAGTGAATTCACTTGTGTAATCTTAGGTGCTTGTGTTATATCTGCTGGATTAGGTCCTATAGACTGATGTATTGCTAGAGTAGAGCTACCAGCTATACCTAAACTCTTGGGTGTAAGCTCCCACACTTGTATCTTCCCTTCTGGATACAGTATTACCATTCTTGATTCAGTTGACAAGCATAAATTTAGCTGGACCTAACACAACAAAATGCAAATTTTCGATACGTATTGCAGTGTTGCCATATAGTGAACAAAGTTTTGACTTTAATATGACTTTGGACATGAACCTTTCGTTTGGCAAGACTATAGCATGAACTTTCAAGTTTGCGGCATAAACTTTGATCTGACAACACTGGTATGCTACTTACAAACTTACATGTCTAGCATTTCGTGTAACTTCCCTCATGACGTCAGCCTGGCATTTCAACTCGTAGTAGAATTCTGAAGATAAGGAGTATACAGAATTATTTGTACTACGTTCATCAATAGAATGTGTAGATAATGATCTATTTGTTCTGATATTAGGACTTGCAACTAATAACTCATTCGAATGGTTCTCAACAGTATTGTCTGTTTCTGAATTGAAACGAGAATTCTTGTATGATTGCTGGAGGCGAAATGAAAGTGAACTATTTTCATGCAGTCCGTAAACTGCATCTCTCTGTCTGCATGTTACAATCTAGCAAATTGAACGATTAATAAGCTCAAAATATTGTAGAAAATACAACAAATCTCACCTTCAAGAATGGAGAAGTACCTTTATCCAATGTAATCTGTGACAGTGCTTGCCTCCCAGTGAGATGTAGAAATACAATACTAAATCTATAGAGTAGCAGTATTACATTACGATGGAATTTTGAAAAGTGTACAGCAAGCAAATTCTGGTGTGGAGTGTTAATCTCATTCTTTGGAGGTTTCTCAGTGGAAATATGAATGTCAATACTCTGTTTGTTGTGAGATGGGTAAGATTGTTGTAGGAATCTCAGATATAGTTGCTTCAGGGATTGAGGCTGTTTGTATGGAGTAGAGTCGTTTATTAACAACAGATGGTCATTACCTAGAATCTATCGAGCGATTATATTATAAATTAGGTACAGGCAACTTCTGTCATACCAAACACGGATATATCGAAGTCTGATATTGTATAATATGGTCAGAAACCGTCAAAGTAGCATATGTATACAGTCAACTCCCGTAATATCGAAGCTTAAGGAACCGCGATAATTACTTTTATGTAAGCGATAAAATGTAGGCATGTTACTTTGACGGTTTGGAACCATATTCGTACAATTAAGGCCAGGAGTTGACTGTATTAAAATTATATAATTTTCTTCAGAAAGTACATACCAACATTCGTGTGTAATCAAATGGATCAATTTCCAATGAAACAGCAGAATCTATTACATTCCTCCTCCATATACAACTGCCTGTACCTGAATTCCATACAGCAAGGATGCCAGATGACGTCAGCACTGCTAATGAGTCCCGACAGCCTTCATGCTGATTCATCCATTCAATATGAACCAATGGCTGCTTGGGGTTAGAAGATACTTGAAAATAAGTGAGAGCCTATTGGAGAATTGGTCAAATAAGGCATTAATGCAAATATATATATATGCTTGCATATTACCTGCGCATCTTTAACATCCCATACATATATCATGCCTGTTGAGTCTGCAGAAGCAAGCTTGAGAGAGTAAGGTACATTAGCAGAGTAAGGTTGTACTTCATGCCACCATTTTACAAGTATTACTGGAGCATGATGCGAACTTAATGTTTGTATAAGTTGCCCTGTGTTAGCGTGTACTACCACGATAAGGTTGCGACTGCCAAAAGCTAACAGCCCTAACCAACTCAAATCACTTGCAAACTGGTTGGCATTTGTTAAAGCTCCATGAATATAGCGTGTCTGTATATGATTGAAGCTCATTACTGCATATAACTAATGTTAATAAATAAACAGTCTACTCCCGCTATATCGAATAATCGAAGCACCGCTGTATCGAAACTCAAGGGACAGCAATAATTCGATATAACCGATGAAAAATATGTAAATTTGACGGTTTGGGACGATAATTACACAATTTCGGACTTAGATATAAGCGAATATTATAATACATACGTGTTTGATATGACAGGAGTTGACTGAATAAACATGGCCTCAACACGTCAAAGTAACATATCTCATCGGTAATATCGAACTCCGCTTATATCAAAGTAATTATCGCAGTCACTTGAGCTCTGAAATAACGAGAGTTGACTGTACATATTTGTTTATGATAAACAGAGTATTTAATAAAGAAAGAGTAAATAATGAAACTAAAGCTTAAAACACAAGAAATGAGAGAAGAAATACTAACATACACAGCTAATAAGATACACAATAAAATCACATAATTCCATCAGAAGTTTGCATTTTGGCAAATTTAGGAAATATGCTCCAACTTCTTGGTAATGTAATAGACATATCCTTCTTCTCTAAACTAACAATTACATAGAAAAGTAGGGGGGACCATTTTTGTCAAAACAATGGTATTATTATTTATATTGTCTGACAATTGGTTAAGAAATGATCAATAAACTACACAATCAATTAATTCTTGTTTAGCTGTACAATATTAAGGAGAAATCCAGCAAGGCAAGTTTATCTTTAACCATAACAAATAAGAAATATCAATTCCTGATTACATCCCGAATTAACTAGGTTAGCCTTGTCACTTTCAATATGTATCATTCCAATAATTCAATGGGGGACACCATCAAATATTGCATAGATCATTCCTCCATTATACCTTATAAGTACAATATTCCATCAGCAAATTGAACTTGATGTGTACTATACACTGAACTTATACTAATATCCTGCAGGGCAAAGGAAGTATTGTTTTTGCTAATTAGTTACCCTTTAGGGAGTAAATACAATTCAGAAAACTAATATCAAATTCACAAGGTAATTGTCGTAACATTCCTGTGATCATTTTGTAGAAAATAACTGTGATTTTTACCATTTAAGGGAATAGTGAGCTCAAGAATATTATCAGACAATCATTAGGTTTAGGCCTTAGCATAATTAATATATATATATATATAAGCATATGCTTTTTATTAAGAGAAGATTGAAAAGGTAATACTCACTCAGGTTTTTTAAATACATTCTTATATCAAATAAATGAACTTGAATCTGTTATTCTAGGGTTTATTACTATCATAATTATTGTGAATCAGAAATAATGCATTCACCAATCAACTCAATTATACCTTATAGATTTCGGAATTGAATGCCTAGATAATGATCTGTAGAGATACATATGTAGTACGTACTAAATACATTCATGGCAGGACAGAGGGCATACTACGTCACACTACTTCCTATGTATAGTGAAGTAAAAAACTTGATATTTAAATTAAATAGCACGAATACCTCGTAATCTAGCAATACATATATTGGAATAATTACAAAATTGGAATGTGTATCGCTAATGTCGCTAATATACACCCGGTGTCAGAGGGGCAGTGGTCCTCCGGGTGAGCTGTCCCCCCGGACTTGTGGCACTAGGGTGATATGTCCCCCGGACCTCTGGCACTAGGGTCAGTAGTCCGGGGGACATCTGACCCAAAGTGGGGACTACTTACCCTAGTGCCAGAGGTCCGGGGGGACACTCCACACTAGTGCCATTCGTCGGCGGGACTCCTTGCCCTAGTGTCACTAGTCCGGGGGACATTTGGCCCTAGTACCACTAGTCCGGGGGGACAGAATTTAGGGAGGACACATGACACTACCACACCGGTTCTACGCTATTTTTGAAAACTAATTACTAAGTTCACAATCTTTGTATTATAGGGAAATATTCCAATAAAATATTTGAGATAATATGAGGTAATTGTAAAATCATTTATTAAATCTTTCCACTAAAGTCGTCTGACACCCATCGGGGCATATGGAACTTGCAATTTGTAAGATGATAAGGAAGCTATTGGGCCATGATTAATTTGAACTTCTAGGATGTGATATCTCCTATCGAATTGCAATAATGTTGTAACTACACCTATAAAAGCCAAAATATTTGGAAAATTAAAACAATAGAAAACATATTTTTTGAAATGGACACCACTCTTCAAGGAACAACTTACAAATACTCAAAACTAATAGAAGATCCAATGAGTTTGAATTTAATGTATTCAGACTTATTGGAAAGTAATAGTTTTAAAATTACTGACATTTCCATTGAAAAACTCATCGCTTCATATCGCATTTTTGGGAATATCAAAAGCGCTAAGATAGTAAATGCATATCAAACTTTCGCAAAAATTATCAATTCAAATAGCCACAGTTTAACGGCAAAACGAAATTCAGATCTTAGTATTGACTTAAAAATCGCTGACTATCAATCTTGGCCCCTGACCGGAGTTTCACTTTTCCAACCATTCGAATTGGTTCGTTTAATCGCAACTAGACTAAACAGCGCAATCGAGATATCCAGTGAATTAATCGAAAATGAAATTGAAGTGCTCGCTCGCTTCGATAAACTTAGAACAATAAGAATCAGAGTTTCCCATAACTTGGTGCTAGCAACACTTGGAATTCATGGATTCACATTCGTCCCAATTTGTAACGAAGGTTATTATCAAGAATTATTTAACATGGCCTTAAAAAACAATGCAGATCAACATGACCGTATTCGAATACACAGAGAGCAACAATTCGAGTATTTGCGTTCTCCTGAGACCCCAGATGCATCATTCATGTCTAGCATTTCCGAGGAAGATGAGAGTCCAATTTTGAGAAAACGTTCTCACAGCGAAAGCGATATTCCACCAACAGTAAAATTCAGCCCAGATTTGCAAACATTCCAAGAAAAGAATTTATCAACGCTGAACGAATACAAGAACTTGAAATACAGATCACATAGATCAAGCAGGGCCGCATTAGACATGATACTAATGCTAGGATATCAACTAGAAAAGCCTAGTAAATCTAACAAAACGATCAGCCTACAGGCAGTATTAGAACTGCATGATAAAGCCGAGATGACGTATAAAATAACTTTTGAACCATCAAAACGAAAAACTGGACAGCAATCATCATGCTAGCAAAATAATCTCACAATAAGTAGGACGACAGCTTTATAAACTGCATTTCTAACTTACTCCGCATTTATATTTACATTTGTTAAAATTGAATATGTTTATTAAAAAAATGAGTAAAATTACATTTAAATCAGATAAACGGGGAAATATATATATATATATTTGTTAAATAGTGAAGAAACACTCACCTACAACGCGGGAAGTCAATTAGTACGGACGTTTAGACCTTCCTACAGTTATACCAGGAGCAGAAAAACTAAGGGAGAATTAGGGGCAATTTAATATTATAACCACGCTATATATGTTTGCAAACATTGAATTTAATTGGGGATGTTGATGAATGATCTATAGAACTAATTTATCCTCTGTGATTACCCATGCTAAGAATCAGCTATTTTAATTATATGTTACACGATATATTATATGTAATGGAGGGAAGGGAAAATAAGCTATGGAGAATGGATTTGGACATGGTTTGATTTTTGTAGAAAAATAAAGATTACATTTTGTAAATGCAAATCACAATAATGCGTAAGTAAAGAAAGCTGCAATCAAATATGCTACGTATCACTTATGATAAATCTCAATATGAATTGCTAAAAGTCTCTTTCTATTGCAAATTTCATAGGAATATAGCGATCAACGGGGTGGATATAGGAATACTATAAGGATTTTAAACATAAGCCACGAATGATCAGGATAAAACACGTAAAATAAACCATACGTAAAAATAGAAAATATAATTATTTAGTACAGTTAGAAAACAAGTTTACCAACCTCAGGATGTTATAAGGCGGAACAGTATCCAGGAAACAAACAGGTGAACTAGTTTAACACGTGTGAATGGGTATAATGAAAGTACAATTACTATAACCAACCTTTCCAGTTGTCCCAAAGAGTTTATCTATCCAGACAAAATACTGGATTACAATAGGTAAATTTTTCCAAGCAATTTAGATTGAATTCCATCTTAGCTAATATCAAGGAAGATAGACTCTATGAGGGAAGGTACAATACTTCCTATCTATTGAGCAGATAATGAAAACATGTGAGTCGTGAAATGATGTACTCATTTATTTCTGGGTTGTTTTGACCATATATAGTAATAATTGTGAATAGATAGGAATCTCAAGGAACAATTCAATTGTCCAATTGATGATAGGCTAAGTTAAGATACTTTTTACTGTGCCGACTTTGTGCGAGCGAATTGTGTAGTGAGCATAAATATGAAATAATAATATAAATAAAATGACACTAGTAGTTGGAGGCACTATAATGCTAAATCAAATTCACAGTGACAATTTGAATAATCTTTCGGTACAAATAGATTTTCTGCTTAAAACGCTGAAAATAAGTATAACTTTGATGCAAATCTCCAAAATAAAGTTTGCACATTAGAAAACTTCGTATTTATTATAATAATGAGAATTGATGCAATTAACGCACAAATTAACATTCCAACTGATGCAAAGAAAAGCTAATAAGAAGGATATCAATAGGAATGTTAAACTATGCAAATATCGGCTATTTGAAAATATATAAATTCAGCCTGGATAAATATTATTCAATGGTGTTTAGATTTCTTTGACCGTTTATGTGGAGAGGGGGTTTGACTGTCGCTGGATTGGTGACGACCTTTCTTACTAGATTTTCCGCTTATATGGTAAGTGGGTGAGTTAGAATGTGAATGCCTCTTCCTGGAGCGAGAATAGCTCTTATCCTTAAGCTTGTTCCTGTCTTTTCTACTTGACCTACATTCTAAAGGAGATGAAGAATCGTGACGAGATCGTTTCGATTTCTTAGAATGATGACCGTGTTCATGTTTGGAACTTTTCAAACCTCTGGGTGGAGACTCCATGTCAGAATTGGGAGTATCAGAAAATGAATAGGATATAGAAATCGGGGCATCTCTTGAATGCCGTGATTCAGATTTATGAGATCTTCGAGATTTCGCCTTTTTCCCTTTTTGATAGCTTTCTTCAATCAAATTCTCGCTCTCACTGTCTGTATACTGGGAAAAGAATTTCGAAGCTTTGGCTGCATGTGATGGCTTTGAAGTTTTTGAAATATCCATCGAGACTGGATGATTGTCATCCAGACTATTTGACTGATAAAAATCTTCCAAAAGCAATTTACGGTATTCTTCAATCTTTTGCTGCATAAACTCACGATTAACCTTATTCCCCAATCCTTTCTGACTATCAAGGCCTTCCAATTCTTCAACAAATTTTGCAACTTTAGCATCAATTTCTCTTAATTTTAGCCTCATACTTTCGTTTAGATTTTGCTCACCGAGTCCACCTGGTAGAGAGATAGCTTTCGGTTTGGAAGGTTTTACAATACGTTGTACCTGTAGGATGAATTTCTTATGGGAAAAGTAAGATTAGCTACTATCAGGGACGATTTGCATATCATTATGTAAATGGAAATACTCTTGTATAATCTATTGCGATAAATTTACATATGCAAAATCTGCATTATTCCCTATGAAAATATATTGATCAATATAATTCCAATAATCGCCAGTTGAATACACAATTATGCACGCATAGTCAACTTCTGTTCATAACGAAGTATGAAATTGTACAGATACGGTACAAAACCGTCAAAGTAACAAATATTTTATCGGTAATATAGAACTCCGGTTATATCGAAGTAATTATCGCAGTCCCTTGAGCTTCGATATAACGGGAGTTGACTGTACGTAAGCCAACCTGTTCTCGCTCCTCAACCTGTTCTAAAATCTCATCAAGAGGATCATCTATCATCTCCCATTTTGATTTACTAAGTTTCTGCTCAGTTTCGACAGAAACAAAACTCCCGATAGGTTTGAACTTTGCTTCATGTGCTTCTTGATCAAACATACCTTGCATTGGTTCTCCATCAAGCTCAGAATCCATAGGAATACCATCTAATTCTGTAGCGTGTGATTCATAGAAATTCTCCATTGGCTGGCCATCAAGATTTTCTAAGATCTTATCATCAGCCAAAATATTTGGATCGGAATTTGGGAGAAATAGTTGCTTCAATCCTAGAGCAATATTCATTTGAAAAGGATCAGTATACATACAATGTAATCTCCATAAACGGGGCTGTGGAAACGGAGTGTGAGCAAATTCCTAGTCTCATATAAATGAACTTCTATAATAGGGAATGTGGCCTCGTTTGTGGAGGTTAAACGCTTACACTAAATACGTAAATGTAATTTACTTACTGATTAGATAATCTGAAGAGAAGATTGTCTGTCGTTCCCATGAAAACAAAACCTTTAGAACAAGTATTTTGAAATGTTCTGCATGTTCCTCATCAGAAATCGCTTCATATGCAATAGCAAAATGTGTGAATATAGCTTCTAAATGCTTCTCAAAACCATTACGAAACGTAGAAGCATTTTCAATTCGGACTGCAGAATTGTTAATTATATCAGAGATGAGATATAATCTGGCAGCTTTCTTTGATAAAGGGGTCTCTAGAATAACCAGAGACTCTGTAATACAATTAATAATCTCTTCACTTGATTCTGAATGATCGATACAAAAAGCCATTGCAAAACAAATCGATTTTCTATCCAGCAAAATCTCTCTGAGGATATCTTCAAGATCGTCTCGTTGTCTGTTTGAGAGACATCCTTTCTTTACTACATCAATTTCTGGAATATTCGATTTGAGTTCTGGGAAATCAACAGGTTGTAGGAGAGGTGGTCGCCAAATTGAACCGTTTTCAAACAATCTAAATTCTTCAGTTTTCCAAGTTTCAGGCGAATCGCCTTGAAGAATTGAGAAAAGTTTCCATCGGTAGTAGACGTGTTGTGGAGATTGGTTGTCAAACAAAAATCTAAAGTCGAGTCAGCACAAGTGTGTAATGGAGCCAAAAATATACAAACATTGGATACATTGCATGTATGTAGAAATACGTAGAAATTGATGTAAGGAGCAGTAATGGACTTTCAGCTAAATTTCACTGATAACAATAAGAATATTATTATCTACATGTGTGTTATATCCTCCTTTTATACAAAAGTAGATAATAATATTCCGTTATCTATCGATGTAATCGTACAGCTTAAAATATGTAACTATAACTATGTGAACAAGTTAGTAAACAATTTCTCACAAAAGTAATCAAAAATGTGCATTTCGTAGCCGCGTGGCATAGACGCAGCTAGGCTCATGAGTCTGGATAGGAAAGATGACGTCATGGCCCTAGTTGCGGCTATGTTTCGTTGGATAGCGGAACGGAGAGATACCTGAGGGCTGAAATTAATAAAAAGCAAACCTGAATTCAGGATTGTTGATCTCCTTCGTCATTATCATCGCTTCAAACATCGGTCCTTCCCTCACAACAAACTCAATCATCCTGTGTATTAGCTGCATTTCCCCATCAGGCGGTATTATCACGCGTATCAGACTGTTGAGTAGAATACCAGGGTCTCTTTTAATAAGATCCTCAGGATTGCCTTCACTTAGAAATAACTGTACATCTTTTGGATTATGTTTGTATTGAGCATTGAATGGCAAGCCAGAGGGTGGATCAGGTAGTTGTGGGGGAGCAGGCTTATATGAATGAATAATTACAATTTCAACATTGAAAGTTCAAAAGTAAATTTTTAATCGATTTAGCTTGAACTGTGTCCTATGATGAAATAACACTATTTCCTACCTGTATCTTAATCAGATCTGGATGCACATAGACTGGATTGAGTGGGAGTGGCACTGGCTTTCCCCAACCAAGTTGGACTGGAAAATCCAATAGCTTTGTCCCTTTAAGTTCATTCAAGGCCTGCATTGCGTGTTCGCGCTTCATGTATGCGACAAAGCCGCAGTTGTGATTACGAGCTTTCTCCTCGTCAGTTCGCGGCCACATTACTTTGACACTCGCTAGAGCCCCAAATTTACCAAAAACTTGGCATAGCATTTCTTCGTTCATCTTTTGGTTAATATTGCCTTAAATGTTGCAAGGTTAGCAAAATGTTAATCATGATTTGCTTACAAAATAAATATTTAAAATACAAAACAGGAAAATTGTTCAAAATTCCAATGGTTCACACCAAAATTCCATTAGGTAATACTAACTTGTACTTACCCACATAGAGATTAGTGCTAACTGAATCTCCACTCTCAAGCATTTCAAATGGTTTTGGTTTTGGTACATCAGCTGTTTGTAAATTTGTGCTTGGAACAGTTTGGAAATTTGAGGTATTTACTGTTTCATCGTTATTTTTCTGTGTGTGTCTATCGTCTCTCTCTTTTTGTGTGCGTTTCAATTCTTCTTTGAATGATTCCAAAATACTTTTCCTCATTTCTTTCGCTAAAAATAATAAAATAACATACGTGCCAAATCTCCCGGGATACTTGGATTATTTCAACTCATATTCAGGAAAAAGATCGAGAATCTAAGAAAAATTTGGCATTTTTGTAATGTTTCTGGATATTTTGGGGTGTAATAGGAGAAAGATTGAAAATCCATGACTTGGCAATGGAATAAGGACCTGAACTTACTTTTCTTTCGCTTAACAGGTGTATCTGAAGATATTCTATCAAAATCTATTTCTGTTTTGATTTTCTGAGCTACAACAGGATTGTATAACTGGGAATGAGTTCCCATATCTTGTGGAGGATTTGGGTTTTTAGTTGTGCTTCGAACAAACGTTTTTCCAACAGTCTGAATATCCTCAAAAGATTGTACAAATTCATCAAAAACCTAGCGATAAATTTAAAAAATCACATATTTTGAAGATGAAATAATTATACGTTTTGTGTCTCTTCAATGTCCAACTTTTTCTTCTCAAGCTCTTTCTCCCTACGTTGTAATACACTGCCTTTTTTCGGCATAGGATTAGTTTTCCCTATAGAGAATGCTTTGAGCTTGTTCTCAGCTATACGCTTTGAAATAGCTAGATCCCTACTGTGTCTATCTGACATATGACAGGCTACTCTAATATATACTGACAAACAAAATACAAACGTTTTGTAAATACAGTCAACTCATATTAAATCGAAGCTTAAGGGACCGCGATAATTACCGCGATCTAACCGATGGAATATATGTTACTTTGACGGTTTGGGACCATATTTGTACAAATTCAGACTTTAATGTAAGCGGGTATTTTGATATATTAGATATAACGGGAGTTGACTGTATTATTGAAATGTTTTCTCTTCAATTATTCCAATCATATTTCTACCATAAAACTCCTTAAACTCTGGAGGTAATTCATCCAATGCTTTCAATGCTCTTGATAGAATCTGTTTAGCTCTCTGAGCAGGGATAAGATCTTTATTTCCGAACACATCATTTGTTGCGTACATAGATTTGTCTAAGTTTTTCCAAAAGAAATTGATTGCAACTGTGAAGTCAAGGTTTTTAACATTATGCAACCATGGAGCTGGAATATACAGCATATCTCCTATCATAGAATTACATTGAATACAAATTACGAAAAGCTAAAAACGCAAAATCAACATACCTGGATTAAGAATACAGTCCCATCTGATAGCGTTCGAGAATTTTGGGAACTTATCCCAATCTGGATTATCTATATCTACAATAGGCGATTTTTCCTTCTGTAAATACAAATTATTCGAATCTCTAGGACTGAATAATGCTATCCTCTTTCTACCACGTATTTGTACAAGAATATTATCCATGATGTCATAATGCGTGAACAGCTGTATGCCAGCTGATGCTATGCGTAATACAGAAGAGAAATACTGTTCTTCAGTGAATACTTTTGGTATCAAAATGTCCTTTGATAATTCCGGAAGTTGTTTGTAAAAATCGGCCACGTCTTTGAACGGGTTTTCCCCAAGAGATCTTAAATAGTAATATTCCTTCATTTTAGAGGCACTTTCCAAATCGTGTGAAATTCCGCAGAGTTTACATAGCTCATTTAAGGGCATAGATTTATATTCATAATTTTTAGGTGCGAATTCGAGCAGAGGTTGTAAACTAACCATAACAGATACAAGGTTAGAGCTACACACAGAATGTAGATACTCAGATGTCCATAGCTCTTTACAGGGCCCAATATCGAATCCTTGTATTAAATGAGGCAATCTAGTTGTTTGTAAGAATTCCGTCAATTCTAGTTCATTAGTATATTGATATCGTGATACTAGTTTAACTTGCTGATGTATTTCTGTTGGGGTAGTATTACTAGCCATGGATTCTAATTGCAGAACAATTATACATAGCCAACTCCAGCTATATAGAAGCTCAAAGGACCGTGATAATTACTTCAGTATAACCGATGACATTTATGTTACTTTGACGGTTTGGGACCATATTTGTACAATTTCAAGCTTCGATATAAGCGGCTATTTCGATATATCCGTGTTCGATACAACGAGAGCTAACTGTATTACCAAAATAGGCATCGAACAATAATTCTACATCAAACAAAGTACTAGTTATTAAACTCCAATAAGACCTGATTCTTTCTTAAATTATACACCCATTCTCTTTGTTGTAAGAACTCAATCAGCTGTTTGAATATCTCTGAGTGAGATAGAGTAAGGATAGAACCTACTAGTATAAGCTTGTGTTTAGCTCTGGTAATCATAACGGTTAATCTGTGTTTGTCTATTAGCAGTTCTCCAATCTAAAACATAGTACAACAGTTACACTGTAGCATCAAATATAGAATCAACAATTGAAATAACATTTACCTTTCCTTCTGTGTTATTCCTAACTGTAGATACTATTATACAATCTTTGTCTCGACCTTGAAAGCTATCTACTGTGCTGATTTCAATTGGGACTCTCAATTCACAGTTTATTGCAGAATCAAGCAGAGCAACTTGCTGTCTGTATGGTGATATTATTCCGATTTGTGAACCAAGGATTCCTAGCTAAAGATAATATTATTCAGGATTGCAAGATGTGCTCGCAATGTTTATGACATTAGTCAATAGTTTACGTCAAAAGTTCAAAGTTCATTCTAAGTTCATGCCATAGCCAAAATCTATGAACTTTGCTCTTGATATAGCAACATTAGAATATACCTTGAATAATGAACACGTGATCTGTTTCAGAATTCTAATCTCCAACATATTACAAACTCTTTGATTCATTTCTATCTCATGACTTTCAAGCTATAAAGTATCAAATAGGTCAAAACAATATTTCCATCGTTTCACCCCGAAAAAAAACAATTACCAAATCAGTGTTGATAAGAATAACAGGCTTATCAGGGCTAACACAGTCTACAATCCATTCTTCAATGTTCTCATCCCAGGAAGAAAAGCACAGTTTACTAGTAGAGATATCCTTTCCTGCACTTTGCATTTGATTCCCGTATATAAGATGATTAGCAATAGACATAATACTATCATTCATACGGTATTGTGAAGTTAGTGTTAATACTGTATCAGGATGATCTTCTGATAGTTTGCGGAATAGACTAACATCATAACCTTCTTTCCTATAATACAGGTATTACAATCTACAAATAATTTCATGTTGACGAAAATGGTCTCCCTCTATATGCTTATCAGATATTTTGGAAATCTTAACACAACAAACCTAGCTTCATAACTTCGGACTAGAGGAGGTAACTGATGAATATCTCCTACTAATACGAAGCGTTTTGCTTGCAGGATTGGGCCTAAGCATAGAAACTGTGTTAACTGTGAAGCTTCGTCTACAATACACCAGTCAAATTCAGTTTTTTGAATGAAAATGTTATTTATACTAAGACAAGTTGCAGCGTAGAGACCCTATGAGAGAATAACTCAAATCGATCTCATATGAAACTTTCACTGCACTTACCTTGCTGTCATAGAAATTAGATACTCCCATGATTGTGTCTGTATCTTTCAGACAGTTATGTGGAAGATATTTGACAATTGAAGGATGTACAGAGCTGTCTCTACCAATTCTGACAAAGTCTACACCAACCTAGAAAAGCCTACAGTCAACTCCCGTTATCGAACACTGACATATCCAAATATCCAAAATTAACGCAATTTCCATTTTTGTTGAAGTTAGGTTCGATGTAAGTGAGTTTACTATATGCTAATTATGAATAGATTACCTCAACTAGTTTCAATAAAATGTTATCTAACGCAGTGTTAGTAAAACTACTGAGTAGTACAGTTTGTTTTTGAGAGAGTAGTACTCGTATTAGACAGGCTGCTAGTGTAGTTTTGCCAGTCCCAGGCATGCCTTGTATAATCACATAGTCAGAACAGGCTAATACTCTCTCTATGATAAATTGCTGTTCATTGTTTAGATGGGAGTAAATCTGCATTGTTTCAATGGCTAGAGGTCTGATAATAGTAAAACAAGGTGCTGTCTTGTGAATAATCAACTGCCTCAGTTTATGACATCTGTAGAGGAAATTGTTTAGGATAGTGGATCTCAAACTTTTTTAAACTGTGTACACGGTGAAATAGGGAGCATTTACCTTTCATTTTGTTGGAACAGTGCAACTAGATTCATTAGCACTATAGCACTTGGTTTATAATTCTCGCATTTATCAAGTCGAAATTCTACCCTCTCTCCAATTGCATTAAACTCATGTTTATACATATCAACACGACGAGTAGTGACAATACATTGTGACTTATAAATTTTCTTAACTATACTCCAAGTAATACAGAGCTGTGAGAGATCTTCATAGCTTATTACGAGACTATCCCCAACTGTGATATTACAATCTGTAAACTCAAATTTTCTATAAAACACATATAAATACCTGTAATGTAAATTTACAACAAACTAAAGTCAACTACAGTTATATCGAAGCTCAAGGGAACACGATAATTACCTCGATATAAACGATGGAGTATATGATACTTTGACGGTTTGGGACCATATTTATACAATTTCAGACTTCCGCTATATAAACGGGTATTTGGATATAACGGGGAGTTGACTGTAATTCTTACTCATTGACTGAAGGGTTTCTTATGAAAGTCACGTCAATACATCCTCCGTTAGCCGTGTGTAGAGATTCGATAATAACCTGACCAATACAGTTCCCAAGCTTCTCTCTACACGGAAAACTCTAAAATTATGCTATTTAAATGTGTGAGGTATACTGAAAGGGAATTACCGTTCATGGCTGGATTTAGTCCATATTTCAGAAACTTTGTTCTCACTAGATTGCATTATGCTCTCTAACTGAATCATTTTGAACCATCGAGTGAAGTAGGTCTTCTCTGAAGCAGTCAACCTCCCTACTGTCTCAGAAAAGAGACCCCTTAGTCCGCTTGAGAATTCACCTCCTTGTTCTAGATTTCTAATCTCACATAAAAGAATTGAATTTCCAATTCTAAATCGTATAACTCACTGATGTATTAGCAGACAAGCATTGTGATAGGAACATTTTGAACAAATTCTTGGCTCTTTTATCATGGGTGGAAATCTGGGTTCTGATGTAGTAGACAGAGAGTATAAATAGCTGGCGAGTTCATTTCTCCTGCGTAAAATATCTAAATAAATTGGATGAATAACATATGCGAAATTTGGCGCATATATTTCGTCACCTCTTAACTCTTGGTAGTTTGGAGTTATCCCTTGTAAATGACCAGTTTGGCTATAATATAGCAATCCAATAGGAACATCTCTACACAATCTCTCACTCATCATTAGTGTATACAGCATAACCTGTGCTCTATGCTCGTTAGAACCTTTTGAATGAGTCATTTTGCCAGACTTTAATTCGAATGGAATCTTATAATCTTGCAAGGAATTAGAACTTATTTTGTCAATACTTTGTCTGTGGATTTTGACTGCCATACTAACATCAATTTTACCCTTCAACCCATAGCTATAAGGAAAAGTGTGTATGAAAATAACACTTTGAAATATAGGCGATTATTAACATACTTTGGAGACCATATGCTCTCTTCTATGTCTAGAACTTCTGTTACAGCGACGGATGACTCTGTTTTACAAACCTCGTCTTTCCTGAAATGGATATGACATAATTGTACCATTTTTGGACTATCAAAAATCATATTCAGCAAATCTCAATATGCCAAATGTCTGACATTATATCCCGAAACTGTAAAATTATTTCTTACCATGGAATATCAACTTTCCCATTCGGAAAACGTGGATATTGCTTCATGAAGTTCTCTCCAAACTTTGAGAAGTTTGTCAGATGTCTATTTATACTCTCTAACGCATCAGCAGCACTTATCTCAAGTTGGGCAAACATTTCTAGAAATGCTATGTCAGTGGGAATTTTCCTGCTAGCCTGTTCCAATGATTTTATGTCAAACTCATTAGTGACAATAGCCTACAAATTGAGAATAGTAATATAGTGTAAACTCCATAAACGAGGTGACAGGGACACCGAAATGATACCCCATTTCGTGAGGTCCATTTGTATGGGACCGTTTTCAGAGTTTCCCGATTCTATAGCCCCGTTTGTGGAGGTTTCACTATAGAAATGAGCGTAAAACTTTCCACAAGCCTTTACATACCTGTTGAAATATTTCATGAAGTATTGTCCCCATCAAAGCATGCTTAGCCAGTTCAGTTTCCTTACTACGTATCATTTCTTGGAGTATTGTTTTTCTCTCACAAAAAAAACTCCCAGCAACAACAGTACCAGAAATTAGCATGTCTGGATGTGTAATAACGAATACATCAGTTGTGGATCTGTCTAGTGTAATGGTTAATCTGTTAGTGATCGGGTTAAGAGTATATGTATGCGGGTGGAGTAGGATAATGTTGATTCTGTGTTCCAGGAGTATCTCAGTCTCATACCTGTTAAGCATAAATCAGTGGTCCCAATGGAACCCCTACACTAATTCTAACACATTATGTGACCCCTCCTATAGTCTGTAATATGAAATTTGAGATCCTGTGTACCCCTACTGTCGTCCGTCGCCAACAAGGGGTCAATGGACCCAGATTTAGTACAGATTCTCCCATTAATACGAACATCGTAAAATGTATACTTTTGAATTGATTCTCATTACAAAGGTTATGAACTACGTTCGTATTAGAAAGTATATGACTTTACTTACCAGTCGTCTGTTAAGTTACAAATCACATGTTTTCCATTAGGATCTATTGACTCTAATTCTAATTTCTTTACATCAGCAAACCTGTATGCTAATCGTAAAAATTCAAACTAATTTTACTATTGAATTCACTTACAAGTGCTGTAAAGGTCGGTGCAGCTTAGTAACTTCACATAACAATACTTTATACCTATAAACACCTGCAGGTAATACATAATCCTCATCAATAGACGGCGAATTGGTTAATTTATCACTAAATGTAGAGCTAAGGTCGTCGAATAGAACGCTTAAGTTTGACATCATAGTATCTTCATTAATAATTTCCTTCTCTATAAGATTGAATAGTTAACAAACCAAAGGAAAATAGCCATTACACAAACCTGTAACTGGGCTTAATACATTGTCAAATAACTTTTTTTTACTTTTAACCTCATCGTTGTTCATATTAATATCATTAGGACTTAGCGGTGTAGATGTATTAGCAATATCTGTGAGGTTAAGCATATCTTCATCGATTGGATATGATAGAGTTGTAGATTGATCACATAGCTCTGGACACTGTTCATTTGGTGTAAATACTTCATTGAATTTTGTTGTATTCTTAAGTACTCTCTGAATTGAAAAATATTTAAAATAAAACGAAACAATGTAAGATACTTTCAATTTCCCGGGATTTTGAGAAAGTTTTACATCCATAAATAGCAATTCAGACAATGATTCAGGGGAAAAGGCACAGACATTTGCAGATATCCCCCTAGATTCTCAATTTCTTGTATAATCCCGGATAATCCAGCGATAACAGGAGGGAGGTTGGTAACTATGGTATTACCTTATCTTTACTCTTATGATCAGATTCAGAGTCACTATCAATCACTATAACTTTTGAATGACTATTAACATTATCAGAAAGTCGTTTCTTCCTATTATTAACAACTGTCTGAACATTGCTAATTGTATTTGGTTTAAAGAAACTGTTGAGGGTCTTTTGAGTTGATTTTAGTGTCTGTAATTGACCTTTGAACTTTAGTACAGGTTTTTCTTTAGATGGTGTCCTGCGAACAGCTGTTCTTTTCTTCATTTGATAGTGAGCTTTCTTGGAAAAATACTAAATTACCGTTCAAATAATCTGCGTATAAGTTCAAACGTATACGAAAAACTAATATAATTTGTGCTAAAGAAATATATCTACGGGTGTAAGATTAGTCATCCCAATTATCTAAATTCAGCTCTATAACCTTATCATCTATATCACTATCTGAATTACTGCTAGTTGTTGGCTCTATTTGAGTTTGTCTTTTCCTCTTTCGACTTTTCAATATTTTCTTTTCTACATCATTTTTTGGTTCATCTAATTCCAAATGATTCTGCACCAAGTTTTCATTAATTTTTATGACACTTTTCCGCCACAAATTCAAATAATTACTGAGATTGGAATGTTTTATAGCTGAGGTTCTCTCCCATTCTCTAACTTTATCAGTATCTTTGGGAGCGAAATCCACAGTTGATCTTAGATCTTCAATGAATTTTGATTGTATTTCAATCTTTTCAATTAAAGATTTGATTTCTCTTCGATGCTTTGAGTTGTTTGTAGCTTTGGCAAACTTCTTCAACTCTCTAAGCACTGGAAAACTCATTTCAGGGAAAGCAATAGAATGTTCAAAACTTGATAAATGCTCGAGCAAAAGTTCAAATGCTGTCTCAACTGCATAGTCAATGAAATGCTTTGTTTTCATAAATTGCTTCGAAACCTTCAGTGTGTACGCAAAATTCGGTGGTTTGGGGGGTAAATGAGTATACTTTGAAACAGAACGGACATAATCCAGAGTCTCAAGCATGTAATTCGCTATAGGAATATATGTATTTGTGTGTAGGGAGATATAGTTTAGGGATTTGATGCAACGAAAACGAAGTGGGTAGAATTTCACAATTGGGCTCAAAGAAATGGCGCCTAAAGTGACTTGTACTAGCGGGAAAATCAGCTGTTTTAGATGTGTATCAGCTGCACCTTCTGCAGATAACACTTTACTCCAGAACTCTATGCTATGTATAAATTGCCAATTATATACAAACTGTGTAGTCTCGTCGGTCTTAGAAGTAAGAGCATTACGTAAATGAATAGCCAACTGTCGAATATACACAAATGCTAACTGATAGCCTCTGGATAAATCCACTGAGTATATTTCTACCAAAGAATCAATGAGAAACGCAATATATTCCTTGTTAACTTCTGATGAAAACTTTGAAGATTGTACGAATGACAAATATGATCGTTTCAATAGATAATTGAATAGAGAATAGTTTGCGAATAGAATACTACCTTTCATGCATAAGAAACTTTGTAACTGTACTGATCTCTCATCTTTTGACCATAATTTTATCAAAGTTTTCATATATTTCTTACGGAGACCGCGAAATTCGAGGAACAAACATATGAGAGGTTTTATTGAGTAAAGAATTTTGCATAGTAAGGATGACTCAACTAATTTGTCCAAGGTAAAGAGAATATCTGACAAATATAATTTGACGTTTTCTCTGATTTTTGACCAGTTTTTCTTACATTTTTTACCGCGAATAATAATGACATCATTTGAACTCACTAACTGTCGCTGTAGGAAAAGTGGGACACATTCCAGACAACATAGAACGAGTTCATTAAAAGTTGTGACTTTCTCAAAAGCTAATTTTTGTGAAGATTCAATTTTTTCTCCGGCAACCTGATACACAGCTGTATGAAAGAGGTCTGTAGCATGTTTGAAAGTAGAATTAGAATTCTTAGTTTTGAGAGCTTTTGCCATGAAAATCACCTAAAAATACAGCATAACTTCCACTAACGGGGTTTCATGGAACGCCGAAAATGCTACCCTGTTTCCAGGTTTGTATGAGACTATGAATTCACTCCGTTTCCAGAAGTTCCCCGATTCAACAGGCTAGTTTATGGAGGTTTCACTAAACAACTTAAACATCGGTCTTGCAAATCACCATATATATATATATATATACCTGTTTCTTTGTTACGATATTCTTCACATCCCTCTCATCATCATCATCAAAATCAGAATCAACTTTCTCATCAGAATCAATAGATTCTAATGGAACACTATTCTCTATAGATTTATCACTATCTGTATCGGAAACTGGTTCAAGTTGTCCGTCTCCAGAATCACTATTACTCGTAGCTTCTTCGTTATCAGAATCTTCGTCACTGACATCAAAATCAAGCAATTCTTTATCATTCTCAAGGAGAAATTTGTAAAACTCGGGATCATCTTTTGACAGATTTGAAAGTACTTGTTTGTGCCTTTTAGCTTTAGAATTTGGTTCAATTTTCAGGTTCTCCTGTGGGCTATCAGTAGACGCGACAGATTCAGCTTCCAATGCATTTTCCACAAACTCATCGAAGTCCATTTGAGCTAGTTTTTGAGATTCCATACTTATTCGATATTCCTCTAAGTTTGCTAAGTATAAAAACGAAATAACAATTCAATAATCGCGGTCAAAGATGGAAATCTCATATAACAATTGTAAATGTAAGTATCTTGTAATTAACCGAGTGTAATGGTAAATACATAACGTACAGTAAACACTACAATGTTTTTCGATGTTAATCCTCGGCCTGATACTTATGTTCTATGTCTTTCCATAACCTCCCTCTATTCATGTGCTCCCAATATCTGTCTATCCAATCGTCTGTCAGTCTCTCGAAAAACACAGCTCCGATCACCATAGTTAGTATAAAGCTTGAGCCACGTCGTAGAAATGTATTGTAGACAATACGAATGATATTTACCATTGCAGATTTGGTATAAGAGCTAATTATATGAGATCAAATAGATAATAATTTTTGTAGTTTTTAACAAAACTATCAGTCAACTCCCTGTTATATCGAAGCCCAGGGACTGCGATAATTACTTCGATATATGCGTGTTCGATACAACGAGAGCTGTCTGTATAATATTTCTATTTCCAATACAAAAGCTACTCAAATACAATTATTTAGATTTAGGTTCGCTATCAACTGCCATTTCCTCTTCATCTGTCAATAGCATATTAGGAATGCCGTCTTTGATAGGAAACTTCCTTCCTGATTCGGGACAAATCAATTCTCCCTCAATAATATCTATTTCCAGCAAGGCATGATGTAGATTTTTCATAAATGCTTCATCTTCTGAACAATTTTCAGGTAAAATAATGGGAAGAAAGTCTTTCATTCCGATCATTTCAAGTGCATGAATTAATACATGATATTCTAGCCGATCAAGCATACGGAGTAAGAACTCTTGGTTAAATTCAGCAATGACTTTATCGATTTTAGTAGCTTGCAAGACAAGAGGGTAACCTTTCTTACCATCTTTCATGTTATTTTGTAGGATATTATGTGTTATTAGCTTCATTTCACGTTTGGGAGTGTAGTTATATCGAAAAAGCGAAGGTCGCTTCGTGAATATGTTAGCTAGCAAGAACGAAATTTTGAATCGCTAGGAAATAATTGTTAAAAACTGAAAAATACAGTCGAAACCGGTTTTTCCTACTATTTCTTTACAGGAAAAAGTAGGAAGAATAAACTAATAGAAAATACATGTAAATCCCAAAATATTTACAATCTGAGCAAGAAAATTTAGTTAGAAACCGGTTTCGAACTGTACGATAATACAAAATATGCAAAAAATGTAATTTTTTTGAAATATATTCATTTCTTATTCGCTTCAATACCAATCGCTTCACTAACATTATTAAATTTATTTTCTTCTAACAATTCGGCTAACCTATTTTCAATTCGCCTAACTACAGTAGGGCCTTCATACACAAAAGCTGTGTAAATTTGAACAAGAGAAGCGCCGGCTTTGATCTTCTCAAACGCATCATCACCAGTGAATACTCCACCAACTCCAATAATCGGTATCTGCCCATTGGTTAAGTTGTAGACAATACGAATCATTTGGGTTGAAAGGTTCCGTATAGGTTTACCTGTTAGTCCACCTGTCATAGTGACGTATGGACCGTGGAGGTCGAAATTCCGTCTTAGCGTGGAGTTGGATATGATAAGTCCATCTACACGGGTGTCAGGGGCTTGAACAACACTGACAATATCTTTGATTCCATCCATAGATAAATCAGGTGAAATTTTAAGAAAAAGAGGTTTATCGACTTTTCGTTTTAACATTTCACTTTTGACAGACAATAGCAGCTGAGATAGTTGCTCTTTCCCTTGTAGATCTCTTAATCCTGGTGTGTTTGGTGATGATACATTCAATACCAAGTAGTCAGCACAGTACGCAAGCTTTGTAATACAAATCCTATAGTCAATAGCTGCAATCTCACTAAGTTTATTTTTTCCTATGTTTATACCTAGTATGAAATTCTTGGGGTGTTTGTCTTTAAATGTATCGATCTGTTCGGACATTTCGTCTGCACCTTCGTTATTGAATCCCATCCTATTTATAAGAGCTTTATCCCGCTTCAATTTAAACAGACGCGGTCCGGAATTTCCTGGTTGTTCTTGGGGCGTGACGGTTCCAACTTCTAAAAAGCTGAATCCTAATTTGGATAAGCCGAACAAGCCTCGTGCATTTTTATCAAAACCAGCAGCCAGGCCAATCGGGCTACAAATCTCATAATTAGCTAGCTTAGTTTTCAATATAGGATTTGTTTGTGGAGGATTTTTTGGTACTAAACCATTACGTAAAGCTGAAATGACGAAAGTATGTGCTACTTCTGGTGGCAATGTTTGTATAAATGGATTCAATACGTAGTCGTAGAGTTTCTGTTTGTTTGATAAATGCCATCCTAAGAACATAGCACCGCAGGTTGATATGTATATTATTCCGAGTTTCTTCAGCATTCAATGATGGATCTTGTCGCTATAATTTACTTACCAAAATGTTTGTTAAGCATTTACTAGTATTTAATGAAATAATGAGCCAAGTGGAAGCATTTAAAAGTGGTCAGAAATATTGGAAAATGTCCATAGAGTTGCACAGGCAAGGCAAAATGTGTCTGATCAGTTCCACCGGCCTTGACACCTTTTTCAGATATGTTATAAACGATTTTTTACACGCATACACAAACCGAAATTCAAGTTACTAGCTCTTACAAGTTTATCAATAAATTCTGGACAAAAACAAACAAACAGCAGAAGCATTCATAAGCATACAGTTATTTGTTAGAATCGATTCGACCCAACAGTTATTATACAAGAAAACCATAGAATAATCAGCTATATACATATACACTATTACATCTCAACATATAATGTCGCGAACTAAAATATCACCACTATATCGACACACACATCCTAAACTTTTATTAGTGAGATAAATAATTCAAAATCTCTATAAGTCCTATAAACTAGCTGGATACACTATGTTAACTAGTATCCATTGATGTCTCACCTGTCAAACTCTTTGTGTCATGTATTGCATTATCGAGAATAGTGTTAAGATTTTTATCCGCTTTGATTTGAGCTAGGAAATCGTTTAGTTTTGGGTTTTTAATCGCATCTTGTATTTGTAATATGGTAACTAGCGCGCGAATTGCTGAACGTTTAAGTTCAAGTTGTTTTTCGTATTCTTGTTTAACACTCTCAGGTTTGACACTACTCAATATGGTTGCGCGTAAGCCTTCGATCAGCTGATCAAGGCGTGCTAATATAGCAGCAGGACATAGTGATGATAACCGAGTGAGCATTAAGTAGGTCAACATTTTTATATCATAATGATCCTTTAGACCTTTTTCTAAATGGGTTAGAAATTCGAAAATATCAAGACGATCTAAACAGGTGTCCAGCATAGTGTACATACACTCAAATGCGGCCTTTCGCATATCCAAACCATCATCAACTCTATGTTTAAACGGACCCATTTCAACTTGTCGGATCAACTCTTTCCTTACATTAGTTTCAGCATAAAGTTTTGGCAGTAGAAATCCTAGCATGTCTTTAATCAGAGATGGTTTGTTATGTGCGGCAGAATTCAAGGCAATAAGAGCTACTCTACGTACTGATAATACAGGGTCTTCTAGCATACAGAGGAACGTGCCTATATTCGCTTTGAGGAGAGGATCAAATGTCTGAGGTTGTTCGGTTATTGTGAATTTAAACGCGGCTACAACCGTGGCGCGTACATTCTCAGATTCAGATTTCAGGGCTGCTTCAAGTTTAGGGAGTCTATCGTTAATATCCAATAAAGTTAGCTTACCGATACACTCAGCTACAACCTGTCTCTTACCCTCCTCTGGCGATTCACAGTTCTGGAACATATGTGACCAGATTTCCTCTACACACGGTTTCAACTTTAAAAAATTGTCTGGATGACGACTGAGGGAAATAATCACCTCCTTCAGTGACTGTAGCAGCAAATAACCATGCTGTGGATTGGCTTGTATTTGTGATAGTAGGTAAGGCACAAATTGCTCAACATTACCTGCACTGATATTACCAAGGGCATATGCTGCGGCGGATTTAACGTCTTCTGATGTGAGATTGAATGTTCCAATTAAAATCTGTTGGAGTTCACTGTATGCCCTCATATTATAATATTTTCCTAAAAATGAGTACTACATAAAATTCGCAAAATGAAAATTGCATATCAGGGACTATTGTTCCATTTTTTGCTATATTTCTGGATATTTTCGGGTGGAATAGAGGGAAAAGCGTGAAATCGGTTTAGCAAGGAAATCTGGGAATTATGTAATATTTAGTAAGTATGAAATTGTTAATTATTCAGAAAGTATATTACCTATTTCCCCAATGGTTAACAGTGCATATAACCTTTGTTGATCAGTAGATGTTTTATTAGAGATGATAGCAACCAAACTCTTCACTGTATCATCAGTTTGATCAGGAACAGCTGATACCAGAGCTGACACGCATTTAGCTATGCTATGGTATCCATGCTTGTGTAAAGGCTGTGCTGGATCCTTGGATGGGTTGTTAATAGGCTCAGTAACTAGTATTACTAGACTCTCATAGGTTAGACTTGGAATGTTAGCTCGTACGAGGGAAGTGAAGAAATTTAGCAGTGCAGTTTGTGCTGTCCCTAAATATTATATATTTATAACGAATGTAGCCTCAACGTAGAGTAGCAATTCTCAACTATTTTCATCTCATGGATCACCTATACCAATTTTATCACATTCTGTGGACCACAGGTTTGGTACCGCTTACGTTGAGGAAAACCCGACTATGTAGCCTCAGGGTAAAACTTTAATAGAAAAAAAGATTGAAAACTACAGACGAGCATACCTTGTAGTAACGGTGAAGATAGAAGAAATAAGATACGAGGTAGCAATGAATCGTGTATGAAATTCATAGATGAAGGTATTCCTTTGCTGAGACAGCCCAGGAGAATAAGTACTAGTTGAGATATGTGTAGATCATCCTCTGAAATAAGAGGAGCGAGCTCTTTCAATACTGGGCAATAGAGATCTTCAGAGATAACTGATGAGTATCTAAGTACAACAAATATCATTGAAAAACTGAAATTGCCAAATGAAATACTCACTTTTCAAATAATACAGTTAGACAATTCAAAGATGCAATCTTCAATGTTCGTTGATTCTTTCTAAGGAAAGAGGCTAATAGCGGGAATGTTTGCGGTAGAATAGAGCTGATATCAACATTCAGTGCTGATACAACTATGGTAGATAAGCTCTTAACAGTTGTCAATCGTGTAATCTCATTCTCAAGTCTGTCTAGTAAGATACATAGACATTCATTTAATTGTTCTGGTGATAGCTTATCTCCCAGAGTAGCTATTATCTGAGCTGTACAGGCTATAGCTCGCTCTTTCACTTCCTGATCTATGTCTGTTGCTTTCAAACGAAGAAGGGTTGACTATTCAAGAAAATATGTATACGTACGTATTTGATTTTCTATACAAACTACAGTCAACTCCCGATTAGATCGAAGTCTGAAATTGTACAAATATGGTCCCAAACAGTCAAAGTAATATATATTTCATCGGTCAATTCGAAACTTAAGAAACTGCGATAATTACTCCGATATAAGCGGAGTTCGATGTGGCCGATAAATGTGTGTTACTTTGAGATCATACGTACTTGTAGAATTATAAACTTCGATATAAGCGGGCATTCGATGTAATCGGGGTTGACTGTAAATCAAAATCTAGCGTATTTCTCACATGATATAAAGTATCAATGATTGGCTCAAATTGAAAATCCGCCGTTTGAGTCAGCTCTGGCCTCAAAACAATAACAAGCTGCTGTGTAACAAGTAGAGCTTCACTAGTGATCTTATAAAAAGAATCTTGTATAGCATCAACCAGTAGAGGACAAAGAACATAAATATGAGGGTGAAAACATGCAGGACTGTGATTACGTAACAGCACGTGTAGGAAATGTAGAATATCAATTTTCAAGTTTGATGCAGCATTCTTATCATGAATAGAGCTGTTTAGTGCTGGTATAATTTTATTAAGATCTTCTGTAGAGCTCAATGAACCGGGGAGAGTTAATACTAGTTCTGTAAGTAGGCTGAAGCAACATTGTCTTGTTTTATCACTCTTCTGTTTTATTTGTTTGGTAACTCCACGTACAAGGTCAGGTACCTATAAAGGGTGTAAACAGCCATGTAACGTACATAGACAATTGATTAGAGCTTACCTGTTGTTGTAGTAACAGTATAGGCCCATCAGTTTCCATATCATTAGAATCTATTATTACATCTCTACCACGCAAAATGCTGAAAGCCTTAGTCTGCTTAAGAAGCATTATGTATGCCTCGAATATATCCGATTTAACATTATCTTCTCGCTCCTTGAAACGCTTTATCAGTGCGGGTGAAAGCGAAGTGTATTGCTCAGCTAGCATATCAGGACGAGATGAGATTATAGCGGATATACATTTAGCTGCAGCACGACGTACTTTCCAACTGACATCATCATCATCACTGTAATCATCATCATTATACTCATCTGCAGAATCCTATACAACCAATTTAATACTTTGTTTTGACGAAAACTCATTAGCGAATTAACCATGGATGGCGAATATCGTATAGTTAGGTTTTATAGAAATCACACTCTAACCAAGCTAGTGACCACTTCTACGCATGACTTACCACTTCCTGATCTGTATCCATTACTTCATCATCAGAGCCTGTAGCTTGCTCCTCTCCATCATCATAGTAATTAGGATCATGAGATAAATATGTTAGAGCTATACTCGTTATATCTGGTATGAATTGGTTGATATCTCTAGGACACTTTTGTATGAAAGATTCTAGAGTTTGTAAGCAGCATTCTCTCAATTCGTCATCTTTGAAACCGCTATCTTCACCGCATGGAGAGAGCACGAGGGGAATTATTTTGGGTAGCAAGTCTGACATGCGAACACCTGCCTGTCGGGTTATTGCTCCCATTGCCTACATGTATTAGAGTATAGGGAAACCTCCACAAAGGATGTCAAAAATGCTACCCCGTTTGTGGCGGTTTTACGGTATACAGTACAATGCTTTTCTATTGGTTTCTACCACCAATAACAGTACCTGGACATAAGTCTTATACATAAGAATTGAATCAGCATCACTCAGACGACTGATGACGTAATCAAGGAGCTTCAAGAATACTTCTTGTGAGCAACAAGTTACAAGTTGGCTAATCACAATAATAGAACGTTTCTTTACAGCTACACGACTATTCTTCAGTAGAGATAGTGAAACGTCTAATACTTCTTCATGCTGAGATTGCAAGAGATTGCCATATCTATAAATAGGGAAGATTCATTAAGTCACCATAATTGCTTGTGGCTCAACCACTTTGCATGAACACATCTCGAAAACTATAACTCCGATTGAAATGTTCAAAATTACAACAATATACGTCAGAGTGCCCTCCTCCCGAAAAGTTATGTCTGGGGACAATTCGTTCTATCAATAATACAGTGTTCTTGGACCTTAACTTGCCTGATCAACAAATCACTGATTATGTCTAAACTCTCCAATTGTACATGCGAATCTACGGATGGATCTTTGAATACATTCAACAGCCTCTTTACTAATGTATGAGAAATTCTAGCTGATAGAGAATTAGACGGAGGAGGCAATTCAGCTATAATAGTCTTTATTGCTATAGAGCTTATATCTCTCAACTGTTCTTCTTTAGAGGTTAGATTGTCGCAGAGTGTTTCGTTCAACCAGAAAAGATTGGTTTCTTTTGACTTGTGAATTAGTAAACCTACAAATTTCATAAATATGCATGTCTTTATTGTAACAGAGAATGGACCCTTGGTGGTCAACAGGCGACAACAGGATGGGTGAAAATGGTCATGGACCACTGATGATATGTAATGACTAAGGACTACTCCATTTTACCCATAATTTATATTCTAACTCTACCTAAACATTTTACAGCTAGATTCTGTACTTCTCCGTTCTTATCTTGCAGCAGTTTGAGCAACATTTGTGCTACACGCTTTTCAGCATCTTCATCTAACTTTAGGACATCTTTCTTCAACTCTACAATCAAATCATTGCAAGCCATAAACCTGTAATCTTTGTCACTGGAAGTCATCTTCTCTAGCAGTGTAGTGATATGGTATGGTGTGCTTGTCATAGTTACGATTCAGGCAAATTGGAATTCTAGCGAGACTAAACAGTAAATCTATTTTGAGACAGTTAATTAAATAACAAAGTGCATATCAGTAGTATAGAGATACGTCATGCGTGACAGTGAATGCTTGTGCAACCATACGCAAATGGTAGAAATCTCAGGATACAAATACCACGCAGCACTCTTTTCAATTTAAAAACTTCCAGGACAAAACTACAAGATAGAGTTTAGAATTCGCTTTTCTAAAATTCAGCTGGAATGACGCTAAAATGCCCGAAAAAGCGATCGTCAGCCCCAAACGAGATATTCCAAGTTTCAATATAGTACTGTGTGGAAAAGCAATCTTTACCACCCAGTAAAGGATAGAAAACTAAAGTCTAGCTCTTAATTTCAAAGACTAGTAAACAAATAAGCTTATAAGTAAAGTAATCACGATAATAATAGTAATAATAATAATTGTGCAAATTCTAGAGTGCATAAATACAAAATCATCTATTAGTAAGGACCGAAAGCAAAAGTAGTTATTAAAATCACGAATATAGATACCGTGCAGTGTAGTAAATAACAACACCCCCCACAATCAAACAGAGATTTTTGCAGACGAATTTGCCAATACTTTTTGTAATAGGCAAAGATTCAAATGAATCGCTGTAGGTCGTTATGGCCTGTGATTCTGATTGTAACTTTTCTTGTATGCGTAGTACAATTTCGGGGAAAAGTTCTTTGAACAAACTGTTTCTCAAATTATACTGTAAACTATCGTGAGCCAGTTTTTGTTTGTCATAAGGACTACTTTCAATGGAACCTACTGTCTGGGAATTCTCCAGCATGAAACTCAATAAGCCGGTCAGAATGGTTGAAACAGACCAAGATGGATTCCATAACTCGGGATGGAAATCAGAAATTGACAAGCAAATTCTCTCGTTCGTTCTAAACCTTCCATTCGGTGTCTGCATATATATTGCTGGCGGTTTGAAGGGGTACTCCTTGGGGAAAAGCAGTTTGCCATGATAGAACCCACCGTAATATGGAGAATTCTGGGGGCCCTCAACGACGAAATGCCATTCCAATATCTGACTAGGCAAAGGCTCAGCGGAGATGAATGGCACTGGATCTTTCTTAATACGCAAGTAATCTTGTTTCAACCTTGACAGAGCAGTCAATGCACTAGATGCATGTATGCTGGTTTGGGGATGGCTGTACATTACCAGAAAAAGCTTATTAGCTTTTCTAAAAAAAATAGAATTGTAAGAGTTGAAAAAACTATTGACAATTCAAGAAGTCTTCGTCTATAAATACTGATGCATTTGGCTATTGTAGAATTGCATATAGAGAGGCCGTATTGTTATAGCTATGGTTTCATAAATGGATATACAATTGAATGAAATGCATATCATATTCCGTAGACATAACACATAACAATGGATAAATGTGTAGTTAATGAATTGATTACCTTGTAAGGTGTAAAGCTATGTAAACAAATATAGTGTGAAAATTTGTTCTAAATATAGCTACAATGATTTACTGAGAAAATCTGGAAGTGATGTAATTGGCAATCATTTCATAAATGAGCTGTGTGCAACATTTTGTAAGTTAGCGAATAAGCTAATTGAAGCTAAAAAATGCATTGAATTCATAATTTGCAACTGGAACTAGTTAGAGAACTTCTGGGATAATTGATGAGGGTAAGTTCATTTGGACCGTAGGATAGACAATGTTAGCACCATATGAAATTTACGGACTGATTCAATTAGATCAATAAACATTGCAAAAATACTTTAGACAGCCAATGCATGTGGAGTAACAGGTTATTACATATACACACCTATTGCACTGTCGCCAGGTGCTCCTACGTACTATATAATAGGAGTAGTCTGCTAGTTTGTAATGATATTCTGTAGTAAGAAATTATTTTGCAATTTTAACGAGCTGATTGTTTGGGGAAGATTGTTACATAAATGTTCCAATTTTTAACAAACAATCCGTGAAGGAACTTTGATAAGCTATATTTTGAGATGTTGATATTTCTGTTTTGAGATTTAAAGACACTTTGATATTTTATGAAGATTGGAAGACCAAAATAGGACAAAATTGGTGAGTATTTTATGTAATGTAAAAAGTCTCGTTAATACGTACGCCGGGAGTGTCAAATTCGTACTTCTTATCGTATTACGTATTATCCAAACTAATTTACATTGAAAAGCATTGAAAGGAGCTGATAAAGTGTACAAATGTACACCTTATCTCGAGTTACACCAAACCCTGTTCGTATTACGAGACTACTGTATTACAATTAATTCAATGTGTGTCACCCTAATTAATAAAGCCATTGTTAATAGGACCACTTGGCAAGAAACAAAACCAGCAAAAGTGTTAAATTTCTCCACTTAAAAGGGGAGTCACCCAAGTAAGCGGGGCCTACCAGATACTGTGAAAATAAATTTCATAAATTTTACTTAGCTTAACAATCAACTTACATTGAAATAAAAATTGAACAAAATTGATCAAAATTTTGAAAAGGATAATTGCAGAAATTACACAATATATTGCCGATTGGAGCAAAACATGTTCTTCATATCAAAGGGAATTCCGTAATCCTATTAACTCAGTTGTTATTGAATTTGAATCAATGAACATATTCAAAGTGATCGCGTGATCAAAACAAATATTATTCAATTGAAGTATTATTGTATTTCGTGTTTCCTTTGTATTTAGGTGGGAATTGAATAATAAATGAATATATAAGTCATAGATCCAATTATAATCAAATGAAAAATGTATATTATCATTTATTTAAGTGTATTTAAACCTTTTGAATTAATGAATTAAGAACCATTTGATTTAATCAAAGGCTAACTAAATATCAATTTGCCCGAGTTTCTACTATTGCTAATTTGAATAACATGTAAACAAATACATATAAACATGAGACCTAATATTTCTGTCAGAAAAATATGACCCATTATGAACGAATCAACACCATTTATCTGACCTACTCGAGTTTAATGGGAGATGCGCGGTAACCAGCAGTCTTAAATGTAAAGATATTATAAAAAAGGGAATATACATACTTTTGATATCAAAACCATGCATAACAATTCAGTTTATCAGTTCAATTAACAAATCAAATTTGTTTGTTTGGATACACCAATCCAAATACTACAAGATTGTATAACAGTATAATGGAAACAGGATTGTCTCTAATTACTGGATTTCTGTTGAGACAAGCAAGTTTGCGAGCCTATGAATATGTACAGACGGTTGATAAATGTTGAGTGTTCATTATGTATTATCAGAGTATAAAAATTCTTGATAATAATCAAAGCTTGACATTTGGTTGTTACTAGAAACTTCTTGTTCTTCTTGTCGTGTCAATTCGTGATCAGGTGAACGCTGGTCTAAGAAATCCCAGATTAGAATTGTATCATCGTGTGAGCTTGAAATTATCTGAAATGAATCGAATTGTAGACGAAAGACCCGCCCAGTGTGCTCGTCTAAAGTGCGTATGCATAGTGTAGCGGTAGGTACTCTCGGGTTCATAGCAGCTTCTAGATCCCAAACTTTAATTTTCCCATCGTAGGCACCTGAAACAATCCTCTTATCATCAAATCGTATGCATCTGACCAATTCTTCATGCCCCTCCAATATCCTCAAACATTGTCCAGTATGGATATCCCATAACCGTATTGAATTATCACTAGATCCACTCACAACTAGATTATCTCTATACTGCAAACAGGCTATACCTCTACGATGGCCCTGAAGTGTACGAATAAACTCGCAAGTAGAAGTACGCCATACTTTAATCGTACGGTCACCACTTGCGCTCACGATAAATTTGTCATCAAAATCAACAACATTGACTGCAGCTCTATGACCAACTAATACACGACGTAGTACAATATCATTGGAAGAGTTTACAACCCAAACTGCTATAGTTCGGTCCTTCGAACAAGTTACCATGTTAACTCCATCAAATCTTAAGTGTAAGACGGCTTCGCAGTGATGAATAAGAGTCTTTATCATCACACCTGTGTGGACATCCCATACACGAATTGTAGAGTCGGAACTCCCACTTATAATTACATTCTCATCGTACTGTAGACATAATACACTTCCTGTATGCCCTTTTAGAATCTAATTATAAATAATTTTAACATTACAGCCTATTTTACACAGATAAAATTAGAATATTTACCTGTACACAATTAAGGGTATCACGCTCCCATATTTTAATAGTATTATCTCTCAAGCCAGATACAATCTTCCTATCATCGTACTGTAGACAATAAACTCCTTTACTATTAGAGCTATTACATTGAATAATATTCATCCTTGGTATTCCAGTTTGCCAATTTTTCTCCAAAACTTTGATATCCTTTACAAATAGGAAAAATAAATTCTGCATTTATTATTAGCTGAAAAATGTACATACCTGGATAATACACGGGTATAGGAGTCTGTAATATCTCCCAGATAATTGAAGTCTTCCTCCTATAGGAGCAATTTCGCCTGAACCACGCCCTATAAGAAACTGACCCCATTTCCTCCGCTCAGCCAATCCTCTCCATAAAGGTTGTGTTCTGATATTATGCATGATTAGCTTCCGCCAAAGTTTCGCTTTCATTATTACGTCATACCAAGTTCGACACACCAGCTCTGCCCGGCACAGAGAACGCTCGTCCTAAAAATACATAACATATATATATATATAACCTTATATATGATGCATCAATCCAGCGCTAACATATAATAGCAGTTAAATTTGAGAATACTGTAATCAAAAAGTGATTGATTGCATATAACGATTTCCTAAATACAAATTCTATGATTTAAAACAGAGTTCATATTCTGATAACTCCGCTTGTGATAAGTTCCCTGGAGATCCTACAGTATTATCCCTCCCAGCTGATGACTTTGGAAAAGCTATAACATCATTCGCATTCAATCTTCCCAGTAGAATCATTAGAATTCTGTCTAGGCCTAATGCGAATCCACCATGAGGGGGGCAACCATGTCCTAAAGCAGTTATGAGATGCTGTAAGTGAGACGAATCTTCTTTCAGAATATTCTCTATGATGTGTTTCTGTAGAGCAGCCTGGTGTACACGGATAGAACCACCACCCACTTCAACACCATTCAAAACTAAGTCATAACTCTGTCCACGTGCTCTCAATGGGTCACTGTATATTAGATCAGCATCGTCTATATGATGTGTTGTAAACGGATGGTGTGTTGACATTATAACACCTTGTGTCGTCTTTGTGAAAAGCGGGAAATCCTGAATCCAGGCGAAAGCCAACTTATCTTTCGTACCTGCGGATCGCAAATCGGGTTTATCAGTATTATACTGTTTCATAGCTGCTTGATAAGTCAATCTAGGAAAGGGTCTCTCTAACAGGGCTGATTTTGGGCAAATGTTCTCAATAGCTTGACAAACCATTTCTTCTATAAGATTTATGACGTCATCTTGGGTCACAAATGCCATTTCTAAGTCAAGTTGTGAGAACTCGATCTGTCTTTGAGCTGTGTGTATCTCGTCACGGAAACATTTGGCAATCTGGAAGTATTTATCAATAGATGAGACCATCAGTAGTTGTTTATACTGCTGTGGACTTTGTGAGAGGGTATAGAATTGCCTTTTCAGGTTTGAAGATGGTACAATAAATTCCTTTGCGCCTTCTGGTGACTTTTTGGATAAAATAGGTGTCTCAATTTCAATAAAGTTATGCTTAATGTGAAGATAGTTGGAGAGAAAATGTATGAATTCGCTGCGCTTCTTTAGAACTTCGATGTTTTGTTGTCTTCTCAGATATAAATAACGAGTATGATTGGCTAGACAATGACTAACGTTTTTAGAATGGGACTTTGTCGTATAGTGCAAATTTTCACATTGATTTAATATTTCTATTTTATTTACAACTATTTCTATCTGTCCAGTTCGGAGATTAGGATTTGGACTTATTCTCTCTATCACAATTCCCTCAATCGAAACTATGGAATCTATAGGAGTCTGTTTAACAATTTTCTTCAGAGTAGGCTCTTTCGTTACTGCTTGTGTTACACCATACATGTCTTGTATTGGGATAAACAACGGTATGACATCACTATTTGTAATTATTCTTGGTTTTTGTAACCATCCAGCTACCTTTACAGTCTGTCCAATATGCTTATATCTTAATTCGCCACAGTTATGTGTGCGATATAAATGTTCTGACAACCTTCTAACACTCTTAATCCATCTATAAACGGGACGAAATTTGACAGCAGAGTGCGCATACATATATATCAATGCTATTATTACAAAATATTCGGTAAATGAATGATGGATTATCTCAATTTGGATGTAAATGGTAAAATATGGAATCTTAAAATAACGAATTGGTTAACATTTATGGGTAAAATATATAATAAACTGACCAGTGAGCTGAGAATATAACAAGCGATGTTGTCCAGACCACGATTAGCTAATTCTGATATGAAATCTCGTTGTAGGATTGGTTCTAGAAAACTGTTGACCTTTTCTTGTTGATGAAATGCCATCCTTGAGATCAGCTCTTTCACAAACTCGATTTGTTCATGTTCATTCCATGAATCGAATTTTTTAATACAGCCTAGTTCTTCATCGATCATTTCTGACCTATTATTCATTTATATTTTGGCAAGTGAATGTGATTGATTTGTAATTCTAATCTAGATAACAGATTGGATAAACATTGGATCATGAATTGTGAATTAATTAACATGACAACAAATATTATCCCATTAACAAGTAGTTCCCAACCTAGGGTCCTTGAACCCCTGGCGGTCCACGGACGACTGCACGGGCGCCTTCACACTCCATAGAACCCCCTCCTAGCTGGATTACTTTGGTATAGAGTTCCATGGAACAGCTGCCATACACCAAGGTATCAGAGTGTAAGAGAACTTTCTTTGCCAAATCTATGAAATGGGATCACAATTTATACATTTAACCAATAGATAAATATTTATGTGATCAAAGAGAATGCTGCTAAATGCACTGCCTATGTTCATACTAAGTTTATGTACTAGTCTAATACAATTACTTGGAAATTATACTGAATTATTGATGTCTTGCGTTTTTTATCTGCTCTATAAACATAATATGTAAATTGTATTTATTGCCACTAGGAATACATTAATATCGAGCATAAGACAATTATATTACAGCAATTGGGACAATAATAAAACAGCATACATAAACTAGAACTACTTATACAAATGAGTGGCTGTATCAAACTTTTGGCTCTAGGGGAAGGGGTAACTCTCTATTCATATTAGATAGTGAAGAGTGGTTGGCTATTTCCATTTATAACATAAATTCATCTTTTTTCAAGCAATTTGAGTGGATATTATTAGTCGGATACAGGTGGGACTGTCTGGGGAAGAGGTGCGAGCAATACACGGGGTGTCTGGTAAACATGAGCAGTAGAATCTATTGAAATATTTATATACGTTAATCCATAGTACATATTATACAACAAAATACATGACTAAGGGATTTCCCATAAAGTAAGCAGAAATTATAATCAGCTTTTCACTTACTATTAGGAGGGATGATCTGTGGTGTAGTGACAATTGTAAGTTGCTGTTGTTCCTCTGGAACAATAATCTGCGGATTATCTGGATCTAATTCATTCTTTATGTTAGTTATGGGAGGCGAGAACACGTTTACTCCACCCTGTGTTACCGTGTAAGTCCCTGGTCTGTTGGGATCTTGTGATAGGAAAGTGGTGGCTTGTCCTGTGTTAATTGTTTGTGGTTGCGTGGGAAATATGGCATCATTGGGGCCTCGCATCACAATTGGTTGAGTCACTGTTGTTATGGGAGTGCCCCCCATTGTTGTCACTAGCTGTGCAGTGTTTGAACCAGAACTGTTACTGAATGCAGCGCCTACGAAAAGAGGTTATAAATTACTAAGTAGTTAGGATAACAAAGTCGTATAATTATCTAACCTTGTGCTAGTACTTGTCCAGCTTGCACCAAGAAATCTGTGTTGTTACAAATTCCTTGTTCATGGCTCAGAGGCATGAGAGGACCTGGAGTAAGCGTGAATACTGGGTATTTAGTATTTGGGTTTGGTTGTTGGATAGGAGTTTGAAGAATTTGTTGCGGCTGTATGTTGGACTGCATATTCGCTTGTTGAATGTTTGTGAGGTTCACTTGGGAGCGAGGTTCTAGCATTGGCTGTAAGATACGTCTTCGAGCGTTGATGAACCAATTGTTTACCTGAGTGAGATTTAGATTGGTTTGCTGAGCCAGAGATCTTTTCTCCTCTTCAGTAGGATACGGATGCACTAAATGATTGAAAAGCCAAGATTTTAGAATGTCTACCGCTGGTCGTGGAAGGTTGGATCTTTTTGTAAATCTTGGTGTTGTGTGTGTCCCGTTAGGTACTGGAGGTGGAGTAGCAACGAATGACTTATCTGGAGTCGGGAATGGCCAATTCCGATTTTGAGGATCGTGTGGCAATAACATTGCAGACTTGGCGAATTGTTGATCTTCTGGTTTGCTTGGGCATTCTTGGAAATATATTCCCTTCTCTGGGAATCGTATTCGTTCATTTATTTTCGTGTTTGACTCGAAAATAATATCATTTTTGGCACGTTGTTTTGCTTCATCTTTTTCAGCTATTTCATTATGTGGAATTAGATGTAGTCCGTCAGGTGTAAAGTCTACATTTACATTATTAGTTTTGCCATTCAATTCTCTGTGCATTGGCAGTCCATCATTACGATGTCTATTTTGTTTGAGTACATCGATGTAGTTGTGTACATATGTATGCGAGAGAACACAACATTCGTGTAAGTATTGGAGATAGAAGTATAGCATTTTGATGGAGAACAATACAAGGGTGTTTATCTCTTTGTCTTCTGTGAATAAGGGTGTGTGTTCTGGCTCACTTCGCTTTACAAAATCCTGGATTTCCGAAGCAAAATTTGTTGGGCTGTTATGCTGATTCAAGAAGCTTTCTAGCTTATCAGGATCGGGTGTTGTTAATATCGAACGATATGCGGCTGTTTTGTCAACTAAGTTTTGAAGCAGTGGGTAAAGAGGATGAACTCGAATATTCTCCAGGTATGCACTCACTTTTTTTAAACCGAAATCGCTTGGCATAAAATCTGTGACAGAGTCAGGAATCATGCCTATAATTTCTTGCATCCGTTTCATTTTTACTCTACACTAATTTGCAGCAACTAAAATATGCTGGTATTATTGTTTTAGAATTTGTTACACAAAAGTTGATTGTGAATCGTAAAGTTTTTGCCAAACACCTTTGATAATATTATTCAATATAACTCACTATGAATTCAACAACAATTATCTCATTAGTTAATTTTTCTATCGTATTATTCGAATTGATATATATATATGAGAACAAAATTTAAACAAATTAAATCTGAATTCTTACATGAATAACCGTGTGATTAACTTGGATTGAGTATCATGTAGAAGTTTATAGATTTGTACAATATCTTCAATTCGACGTCTTCTAAGAAATTCAGGGGGAGAATATTCATCACCGGATAATCTGTGTTCCCAGCAAATGTTGAGAGTTGTCTCACGAACAAGTCGAGCTAAATCACGCGGCCCACATGTAAACCTACGCAAATACAAATTAATTAAATTAGAAATTCACAAAAGCAAATTGAATTTTCTTGCTGTAATTTCGAATTAATTTTTAAATAAATACATTTACAAAATATGGTAAAAAATCCAATTTTTAGCTCGCATTTACGAAAGTACTAACTCAATTGCTGTCAGACAGAGTAAATCAGGTTTTATAGACGTTGATAGATTTGATTGTGCATATAGCTCCGAAATTGTGCTTGAACGTAGTATTATAAAGTAAACCATCATATTGGTAAGTATCAAGTATGTAATTTTAAGCATATCTAATTATTCTGCCATACCAATGCATCGAAAGCAAATTGGTAAATATATACTTTAGCGAAGATAAGTTCGCCAGATAAATTTTGAATGTATTTGTAAAGTCCACGAGGGATTCTAAAATACAACATGAGTATGTAGCCATAATAGACAAAATTTCTAGCCTATAATAAACCACAAGATTAAAGCTAGTAGTAGAAATCCACCTACAAAATACCAATGAATCTACACATGAATTCAAATATTCAGTAGATTAACACTTAACAGATATGAATCTTACCCATTTAGCAGAGGACCAGCTGGCATTGGGTTGAAACTTGTAGTAGCGGGAGAAGTTGGAAACAAAGGGCCAGGTCTGTGTATCCTAAACAATCCATTTTGCAATCGATATATAAATATTACAGGAGGAGTGTTGGTAAGTCTGTCGTATGAATTTTGGCTTGTATTCAGTCTTCTCTTGCCGCCAGGCGTTAAATAGGTGTCCAGAACGAATAGCTCGATTATCTGTTGTAATGGAAAGTTTACATGATCTTCAAAGCATTCGAGCCAAACTACAATAGTTCTAAAATACAATTGGTATAAGATTTCACAGAGTGAATACAAATTTCGTTACTTACCCACAATGTTGCTTCTGTCTCTTCCTGGAGGTAGATTTGACTGCGATTAACTCACTCTCACTCGCAACACCTGTCACCTTGAAATGTCCACTTAATGACGGGTATATAGAAGCCTCACCCCCTGACGTCATCATCTCTTGTGTTAGATTTGGTGTAGGTTGGCGTTGCATTGGTAGATTCAATTTTGGAATCTCATAATTGGGTGTGGTTATAGATGAGTTGTTGGAAGTGCTGTCTTCTTTGTCTATGCTATAAGTATCTCTTCTCGGAGTTTTAACTTTCCCACTGTCTCTATCTGAGTGTGGTAAGCTTCCTAGGTCAGTGTTGATAGAGATATTCTCAGGTGGAGTGCGTGAGGACTATAAACATTAAGATAGAAGTATTGCTAATTATTCACCGGTACTCGTATCTACCTGTGGGTAAGAGCTAGGGATATCACTAATGTTAAGACTTTCATAAGAATCTGAGGACATTAGACTTCCAGATGATCCCAAAGTCTCAAGAGGTTCTGGAAACACAAATGCAATCTCTGTCATTTGATCTGTATAGTATAGAAAGTGTCTTTCCGGAGAAAGCTTTGGTGTGATGAAAGATTTATCTTGAGGGACTTTTCCTCTGAATCCCACATGAGTAGTGGGATCACGTGGCCATCCTAGCGACTGTAAGAAACTATAGTAATGTTGATTATTCCGCATAGCCTGAGGCTTGTAGTCAACAACTTCCATTAGGCTAGTGCGACCTGATTGTACGTAGAGTAGGAAAACTGTGTTACTATTTCGAACAGGCATATTGTCTAGCACTTGCAGAGCACGTTTGAAGCTAAACATATATTCACATTATTAACTGCCATTACTAAGGCTTTCGTAATTTTCGACGTTACTTTACTTAAGTTAACCCCAGAAATTATATCCTTAAGAAATATGGTATCATAGATCAAAAATGTTGAGTTAATTAACTGACTGATCAAATATATTGAGGCATATACACAGCATCAAATACGCTGGCACTGAGATCTCGAACTTGATGAAATGACTGATTTGGTAGATTATCTTGTTAGCTTATTAAATATACTTCGGTGAAAGGTAATCAATATGTGATGATTAGAAAACTTATCACTCCAACAGCGTCCCTTAACATGAGTGACATGTACAATTTCTTAGAATATCAAGTGTCGAATAGGATACATATCCACAACACCTGGATTTTAAACGAATATTAAGAGAGGGAGTGATAGTTGGAGGCAGATTCAAATTAATTAAGACATTTGAGATGGCTAGGAGAGAATGTAAACTATGTAACACTATTAAATTGTTCTAATTGAATCATCAAAGGTATTATTTTAAATGGAACTGTTCGCCGTTTTAGAGTCTACTAATTGTTCAATAAATTAAAAAAACTATAGCTTATGGCTAAGCCAACTTTTAAAATTCAATTGTATAGAGCTACTACGTATATTAGCGAATCGGAGGTAACACTTCATTACCGCGTGGAAAAGACAATGATAACTACAATGATCAGTAAATTGCAATCTGCCAAATCAGCTGCAAATATGCTCTTACAGTTAGCTAGGGTTTGTTATCTAGTTGGCATATTAGAGTGATTTTCTAATTGATTTTACTTATCATAATTAATTCATAAGTTGTTATTAACAAGAGACATATTATGTCTGAATTTAAATAACATCTTGGGAACATATCCACATCTTATAGAAGACAGCCTACACACTGTTGGCTCATGATTATATTAAATGTCAATAAATATGAATACTAATTCTATGGTGATCAATGTGTCGTAGCTATTCGAATATTCAATGAATAAATTAACTTATTGTGATCTGTAATTGTCACGTAATTGCTTTCAGATTACATATCGACATCATGTCATGGTTATGGACAGATAAGAACTAAATTTTGATTTAACAAACAAACCACTCAATAATGAATAATATATTGTTTTGCAACCAAATGAGTACAGCTGATTGCTTACTTCGTAGACTTTATCATTAGAGAGTAAAGTGTCTAGGTTGACTGCTAATTTAAGTTAAGTTTGACGATTATCAATAGATTCCAACTCACCCTTCCTTACTAGAATCCAATTCCGCTAAATGCCCAGCTTGCAACAAGCCTAAACTATTCAGTAGCAATCTTTCCGCTTGGAAATCTGTTTTAGGCTGTTCAGGTTCTGATATTAGATTAGGATTAGGATAAAGTTGATGGATCTTTCTTTCTAGTGCCAAAGCTTCTAGCTCTCGCTCCATCTCACGTTGTCTATCTACAAATTCCAAGAACTCCTTGTTCTCTTCTCTAAGACTTCCTCCCTCTAATATATCATGTACTGTTGGAATAGAATGTTCTGCAGCAACAGACTCCTCAGGAGTATCAAAATCTGGCCAGGGAGTTGTGTCTACTGGTAACTTAATTTGTGGTTGTTCACCTAACAAAATTATAAAATTCAAGTGATAAATTAATGGAAATTGGATACCAATTTTGTATTATATTTTCTATAGTTTGTATCCACTAGAAAATTTCGTGTAAGTTCTTACCTAATGGCGGTCTTTCAGCACTCTTCAGTAGTGTAGGGTCAACAGTTTTTCCTCTTGGGAAATGTCTCATTTGGAACGTCCAAACATGCTTTCCAGTTACACATCTTAAAAGCATTGTAACAGTAGGAAGTGCAGTCGATATTTGCGCTGTGTCCTCTTCTTGCTTCGCTAATGGCCCAGATAGTAGCCCTATTATTATTGAATTATTCAATACGTAATATCTAAATTTAGAAATTTTCTTCATTTCGGGAGTTAGACACTCTAAGATAGATGCTTCATCTAGGAGAGAACATGATGTTTCTGGACCTGATGGACTTGGAAACGAATTGACAAGTTCCACAGCTGTCGTTAGAAGTGCTTCAGCTGCTTCTAGAACTCGAGTGGAAGGATATCCTCGAACTTTATCCTCTTTGAAAATTGTCTTTGATTCGTCAACATTACTTTGCCTAGAAGGAAATCCAGATAGGCCGATCTCTATTATTTCCATCATTTTCCTCAAACATACATCCTCCTGCCAATTATATTTTGTTTGAAAACACTATACTATAGTCCGCACATTACATAGGAAAAAAATTAAATTACAATGAACGAATATTTAACATTTTGAATTTAATCGAGCTCTCAATCAGATAATAGTTATTCACATAATAATAGAACTTAAGTACGTATAAGGGCCTTTTCAGAAATAGAATCACATGTCATTAAGATAATTACAAGGCTATTGATGTCAAGCCACAAGACTTTTGTAATACGTTATTGATATATATTTTTTGGTGGTGAAATAATCTACAAATACTTCATTTGACCATATATCATAAGGTTGTTGAACAGTAAAGATTTTAAACTACTATCAGTCTTCCTGGCTTCATTCAATTACTGATACTATCAATAGAAACCTTAAATGATAATACAAAGGTTTTTCAGGTATTTCAAGGTAACACCTCAAAATTACAAGTTATATACGTCATATTTGTATCTTGCCAATAATGTTTTTTTATCGAATTATAATATTACTGGTTAAGTATAACGTATATCAAACTACCTTGAGTAGCGCCGGATAAGCTAACAACCACTGTTGGGCAGTATTGAAGGCAGCAACAAGTTGTGTATGTCTGTCACGCGTTTGATGCTTATATTGTGGCTTTTCAAAACCATCCTATACAACACAATACAATGCATAAGAATACATGTTGTGGTTTAGAGATCTTGAAAATATGAAACGTTATTAATGAAAGCAATCATGGCTTAATCCTTGCAATCAAATATTTATTTATTTGAACAATTTTTCGTGAACTTACCTCTGATGGTGGAGGCAAAATGAATTCGTGAATACAAATCAACACTTCTGATCGAGTTCGTGTGTCAATGTCTTCAATCCTGATTCTCGCAACACATTTCAATAGCTCGAATGCAGCTAAAACTACATCTAAATTACCGATCCGAAAATTCCATTCTTGTAGAATTTTCTCTGCAAAGTGACAGGATTCAACAAACACGTTGTAAGTTTGCTTTGTGCTAAAAGTTATTCGATAGGTCGATTGGTCATCCTGAAAGTCTTCCTTCAAGTTTGAGTTTCTTTTGCGAGCCAAGGAATTGTCGTAGGATGAACTGTCATTAAGTACAACTACAAAATGTATTCAACAATTACATTTGAGAGAAATCTATTATACTTCATGTTGTTGAGTGTCAATTATACTATGGCAATTTGATATGTTGTTTTGAAAGCTAACATAGTGCATAATACTTACCCTGAAGTATGCTCAAAAGTGTACAGATATTGATAGCATCATTTTCTTTCAATATTGCATCAAATACGAGTTTTGTGATACGATCTCTCAGCGAAAGGTATGTCATATGAGTTTGAGGATCTATCTCATTTTGATATCTTTTCCCTTGTGTCACAAATCTAGACAAATCTGTAATTTGCAGATGTTGAAAGTGAAGTGGGAAACATATGATTGAGGATAAAATGTTGATTGCTCTGCCTCTTAATGTTGCAATAATCTTTGGTGTAAGTTTACAAGCAAAAGGAGGTTTTTCCAATGGCAAAATTGTCTCCAGCATACCCAAAAAATGTGGTAGAAGAATAGAACTAACTTGTAAATCAATCCTAAAAAGATCGCTTCCTTCTTCTAAGATTTTTGACACCACTTCTCCCGTGCATATGTAAGGCTGGAAAGATAATCCACGTATCATTGAGGCATAAAATCGAGAAAGATACTCAGGTCGTATTGTCGTCTTGCATGGCTGACGGCAAAATATTTTGCAAAGGGCACTGAAAGCTTCTGCACGACCTGCTTCGAATCTTTTTGAACATTGTGATTGCGATTCAAACACTTTCATTGCAATTTGACTTGGAGTTATTCTGACGTCGACATGAGTAGAAGCAGACGTGAAAACAGCGAGACAATCGTTGTATTTCCAAACACATGCTTCGAATAACCATGCACCGAAAATGTGTAATAGTGTATTAGCGCTAGTTCTCATTGTAACGGGGAGCATGCACGTAATGCTAGCCTTAGCCTGTAGTTGTGCTGTGGATAATGTCTGGGATAAGAGAGTTGGTGAGAGGAACCTAGGTGTTGGTGTTGCATTAATATTCTGGGTTGATTGTGAACTCAGAGAGCTAGCTTTTATGTTTTTGGTAGAAGAAGGAAGGCTTGCAGCTCCCCTTAATGCCTTAGGTCTATTTGCTGCAGGAGTGATAGAAATTACTGGTTGACCAGCGGTGGAATCCTTTTGAAATAAAACTTGTTCTTTTGGACTAGTGCTAGATAGAAACAGGTCAACTTGTTGGTCAATACTATGCAATGCAATCCAGAAAATTGTTGGAAGGTTTGTCAAATCTGGTTTGTGTTCTTCAGCTAGTTCAGTTGCCTCGTTATCGAACTGACGCAATATTACATCTGGGTAGGATAGCTCCACTACATTTCCTATCAGAAATATTCATACAATTACAATAGTGTATATTAATTTAGTATAAACCTGTAGGAGGCTAAAAGAATTTATTAATTTAGTTAAATAATAGATTATACTCAATTATGCTTTGTTAATTATTTGCAAAGTGGATAAACTATGTTAATTGGAGCATTTATAACTGTTGAATATTTTGAGTGATTCTAGTGCAAATTAGTAGAAAATCTTCCATAAGGTCACAACCATATTTGTAAGAATTATTCCTTAAATTCTCTATCAGAAAATATAAATTGGGAAATAACCTGGAACAATTAGACTGTCAACTAACCGATAGTATGTAGAAATCGATACCAACATTGGTATAGGGGTTCTTTCTCGAGATAAAAGTCTGCAGATCTGAATTCAGTTTCCCTCCACTCAATACCACTAATAGGTCTCCCTGTTGGAGAATCCTGCACTGTCTCTTGATTTTGAGTATATATCTCTAACACAATTCCTTTAGTAAGAGCATTAACCATCTTGTCCCATTGTGTTATGACAGGCGTGCGATGACGCCAATTCATACACGATTGTTTTAATCTGCTCCAGAGAGGTGGAGAGGGGAAATGGTGAGCACAGGATCTTACCCATAGGTCAAAGAGTATACGGATAAATTCAGCACAGATGTTCGATGCTAAATCTTTGTATTTGGATGGTAATGGCAGAAATTTATCACCTCCAAATAGAATAAAAAGGATAAAATTCATTTTAATTAACACAAAATGAACTCTCCCATATGATTAACCTACCTATTTCAATGAGAGAGGTGAGGAGAGTTGTCCATGCACTCTGAGAGAGCACGTCACCACCTGTACCTGTGCCAACACAGTGAATTGATCTGAGAGCAAGCTGACAGAGTTTCATGTGATCGAAAATCTCCATTTCTGAATTTTCAGAAGGATACTCTTTCAATATAAAGAGGTTAGGGAGATGACATAAAGCTATTTTGGCAAACTTCTCAGGTCGAGTCAATACAGGCACTGGAAGAGATAACCGATCAATTTCTGCTATACGCTCCCCCGATAAAGTACTGAGCCAATGTCTGTAGATTGTAAGCGATTCAAATATGGTAGATTTATACTGCATTGGCAATAAGAGTGAGTGTGACATGACCTGAAAGGAAAATTAAAATACAGTTAATTTGTTCATCCATAACCTACAACTTACTTGCAAAATCCACCTCAATCCCGTTTCTGTGGCATACATTTGTTCAACTTGAAGAGGATTGCCTAAAGAGCGCGATATATTTCCTATAAAACTACAAATATCTTCGGGAGGCAAGATTCCAATTGCTTCAACCTTTTCGATTGGTAAATGTTCCTCTAAAGATGGTGCAGGGCTCCAGCCAGCATACATCCCGGTTGTTGCCATTTAAATTTTGAGTTTGGAAGTCGATTTGTTTGCAAAACGAATTGTCTAGCTAGTCGAATTACAACGAAAATTGCACAATCTTCCCACTATTAAGCACAACAATATCCCAATTTGTTACTAAACTCCTTCCTTGCCGGATTAATTAAGTTAAATGTAATGACATTTGTAACGCAATATATTTAGCTTCGTAGACGGAATAACAATAATTAATCTCGCAGTCTTCATGGAGGAAAAATTTATCAGTTTCTCTTGATAGTTAAATAGAATTCTCCAGTTAACACATAGGATATTATCTATAACATCGTTCGTACTGACATTAAATTATCCATCATTGTTTGGAATTTTTTCAGGAATTTGGTTAGTTTCAAGCAAATTTCCCCCAAAAACAGTGTCAACGAGTGATTGATTAAATTGTGTAACAATTCTCAATAACAATATAATAAAATGTTCAGCTGACAGACTGGTAGTGCAGCTCAAGGACTAATTTGGACTCCTGAGCCCACTGAACTTCATGTTCTATCCTCAAAAATCTTATGGATAAAATTTTAAATAATTATCCTGCAATTACCCCCTGTTTAACTTTAGAAAAGAAATTCGCATGGCAGCGCAGACGTAAGGACGTCGCACATCGTCCATGCCATTAGGGCATCTCCCTATAGGAGCTGCATTAAAATATAACACATAGCGTTTTATCAAAACACGTTTATGACCATTAGCATAAACCTGAGAATTGTTATACCTTAAAATTAATAATTATGTCTACAAGTTTTGGGCATTTGTTTCACCAAAACCAAGTTACTTAACATATCATGATTGATTTATCACATTAAATATGTTCGTTCAGGTCATTTAGTCTATGTTTTGACCCCGATAATAGAATAACCACTTTCTATCGATGTGACCATTGAGCTATTACACGTTAATACATTGTATCATAAATACCTTCAATTCATCATTAGACATGTTATGAATACAATTAGTGATGAATAGCTTATCAGTAATATATTTCAAAAATTTGTTTCCGAACATCGAAATATACTTTTCAATGATGTGAACGGCATTATTATCTTAAAACTCAAATAAATCCTTATTACTGAAATGAATAGATTACATTCATACAATAGTTCATAGTCTTCATAAATAAATTACATAAACTACGTTCTGTACAACACTAGCACAAATTTAGATGACGAGATGGTGACTTCAGTTGTTCGAAACGACTGTATTAATTACAATTTTAAAAATGCAATTAGCCTCTAATATTTGCTCTGATGTAGCCAGTAGCCAGAATGAACTGACAATTTACGTATATGTACTTGTAGCCTTTTCAGGTTCATAATAAATTTGAACACATCATGAAAGAGACCAGCATCCCATACAATTATGCTGTACTATCACGGTAGTCCAAAAGTATATATTCCCTTGGTTATCAACAGCAAAGGAAGAATAATTTTGTAGTCAACAACTGACAATATTAGGGATGGCAAAATGAATGATTAGGGATTATAATATTATTCTAGAATTCAATCAATTGTAAAAAATATAATTATTCAGTGGATAACACCAGTTATCTGTATGCATTATATGAGTCCCCGCTAGTACCATAGGGATTATGAACAGGTACATAGGGCTGAGTAGAAGCTCCCATACCATAAAGGCTGCCATAGTAACCATAGGAATATGGAGGGAAACTGAGAGGATATGGGTAGTAAGGTGAGAATTGTGAATACATCCCAACACCAGAAGCATCCGCAGCTAAGTTCTGAGCAATCAAAGGAGAAATCTGTAATTCACCATTTAACTTATTATTGAGCTGTTGCTCACGTGGTGTCGCCTTTTTCACTTCAACACGGTACCCGTCAATTGTATGGAAACGCTCCTCCACCAGATCGTCAACAATTCTCTCAGATTTGAAAGTGATGAACACAAATCCACGACGAGTATTCGTCTGCTTATTAGTAACCAAAGCTACCTCATCTATCTCACCCTTTGCACCAAAATATCCCTCAATCCTTCCCTTGGACATGCAAGTCGGCACGCCCCCAACAAATATTTTCTTGGTTTGTCCACCTGTGCCTGTTAGTTTTCGCGACTCCAGACGTTTGGGGTCGATCAGTCTACCATCTAGCATGTGTTCCTGCTTAGTGAGAACTTTATCAACGCTTTCTTTCTTCCCAAAAGTTAGAAATCCATAACCCTTACTACGTTTGGATATTGGATCGTATTTGATGGTAAGATTCACGATCTCTCCGAATTGCAGGAAGTACTGTTTCATTGATCCGTCATCTGTACTAGGGCTCAGCGCTCCCACAAACATCTTTTTGGAATCCTCATCCTCCGCTACTTCTTGGATTCGCTCTGTTGTCCCGATGCTACTCTCTTGGTTCTTCTTCTGGCTATCTTTTGACCGTATACTGATATCATTGTCGAGCTGAGGTTCCGAATTGCTCACAGGGATCTCGGTCTCTGGGGAAGCTTTGCTTGAGTTATCCATTCGAGAGAGCCAGAGCCTAAGAAAAACAGGTTATGCCCCATATAGGTTAAATCATATACATCGACTCGGATTGTTTTTGGAAAATTAACTAAATACACATGGCAGAAACCCAACAAAAGAACTTACCTTATAATATTCAAAAATAGTTCAGTTAACACAAATCTGTTCCTAGTAAAATCTTAGAGATTACTTTCTAGCATGCAATACCCTACTATCTAAACCTATAAACTAATAAATAATTGAAATTTTAGTATAAATTTCTAATTTTTAACTTATACATTGAAGAACCCTATTTTTACTTAAACCTACACAATGTGGGATTTTACGAGTAGATTTTATGGTTTAGAAATATATCTACAATCATGGGATAATTTTTATACGTTTTCTTAGATTGAAGTGATTAAAACATTTAAATACTCTTCTGGTTGTGGGAATTATATGGTTATACTATATATATATATATGACGTAGTACGACTTTAGATTATGAACTGAATGCTATAGAAATACATAATCCATATACAAATTGCCTAAATTAAGTAATTTTCATAGTTTTGATACTGAAAAGTTTGATAGAAATTCTATAATGATTGGTGCTACCACTTTGGGATGTGTCAAATGCACATGATGTATGCCAGGCACTTCTCTGAGACTTATACACTCTGGTAATTTCAATCCTTGTTTTATTACATCTTGTGCATCGGGATATTCACTGTCTAGTGGTAAAATGAAAAGAGATGGAAAGGTAACTCGATTATTCACTTTTTGTGCAAATTCCAAAAAAGATTCTGACATCAACATCATTGGCTCAGGGGCCCTTAATCTTAGATCACGTGAAAATGCATACCCACCTTCCACCTCGTGACATCCTCTGATCGCTAAGCTTTTGGCCGCCGCTTCAGTCAAATGTTTGTTACCTGACAATATTCTACTGACTATTTCATCCATCGTGGCATAAACTTTATATCCATCTGACTTGGTGTAGGCATCAACTTTAGAGAGGACTTCCTTTAGGTGAGAACTGAACATTTCATTTCCTGTTATAGTTTCAAAATAGAACTCATCAATTACAATTAACTTTGACATCATTTCTTCAATACTTACAGCTAGTAACAGAGCTACACCACCACCTTTAGAATGTCCCAAAAGGCTAACCTTTTTCCATCCGATCTTATCAATTACTCGCTTTACGTTAATAACATATTCAGAGTAACTATAAAAGTATCCATCACTCAAATGCGAGGATAAGCCATGTCCAGGTAAATCCAGAGCTAAAATGGAATAACTATTTGATATTCTAGCATCCGAGAAAAGTAATGGAAAGAGACCATCAAATGTGCCTGCATTGTCTAGCCAACCGTGAAGAGCAATCATTTTGTTTTCCGCTAAAGGATTCCCCCAAAGTTTGCCACATAATTTGCCGAAAGGTACAGCATATGAAACTTCTTGAAACATAGAATTATCTGTTTGGATAGTTGCCATTGATTTGATCGACCTTCCTAATAATGATAACACTCTTGTAATTGATTTCATTTAGAAAATACTATTAATTAAATTCGATTCCGTAAGACTTCGTTAATTATAGTAATTAACATTAGTAAATTTAAATTCACTGATTATATCAGTGATCTGATGATACATCTGAAGTTATGGAGTGTAAATGAAGTCGATTAGATTTATTGGCATTTAGCATTGAAATGTAAAGAGTAACCAGTCAAAATCACCAAATATATTCATTAACATTCTGGCAACGGGGACGATATTATGTAATCAATTATGAAGTGAGTCTGACTTACAAGAAAAGCAATTCGATATCATCTGATATCAGAGAGCAGATGAATGATAGGTAAAGTTGCACACGAGTTCTGAATGACTGTATTTGTATAGCAACTTCACTCGAAATATTCCCCTACCAGATGGCAATCATTTGATGTATCAATTCAATATAGATATGCTACCCAGTAATTATGGTAGAAAATGAATATTTTTCAAATGATATGTGGTAGAAAATGAATATTTATTCAAATTATTAGCATATAGTAGAGCAATACATTTCAATGTATTTATGTATATTACTCCTACATCCCTTAGAGTTATGCCCTCAGAATTTACGAATAATGCCTATCCTATTTCGATATTATCATAGAGTATACACTAAACAATTTGCAATGAGATATGTTAGTGGTTATCTGTATTTCCATGTTTGTTTTTGTACCAAAGTACAGTCGAATTTTTAAGATCATTCTTCCAATAATAATAAGTCTCTTCCGTAGTAGCCAAAACTATAAACAATCCGATGCCCCAGAAAAATCCAGGTAAAAGATGGGGAATTTTGGCCTTGAAACTGTGTTCAGGTAAATCGCGCCAAGCTTCTAGGCGTCGCCAAGGATCATGAAAATTCTTGTTTTTATTGGCTGGAGTAAGCCAGGCTTCAATAACTCTTGTCATCATAGTTCGCGTTTTCATGCTAATACAAATACAATCAGGTTAACTACTCTCATAATATGCTAAGACGAACAAACCAATGAAGTCAGAAAGTATTATATAATATAAATTAAATAATTCAGCGCAATGGAGGTAAAACTGGCTACAAAGTTCAACATTGCGAAACTAAATTCAAAAATTCTAGAATTACAGGTGCAACAACTTCTGGATTATTAGTGTGCACATGATGGTTTCCAGACACAAATTTATTACTATAGTTCTCAGGAAATTTCAATTCTGAAATCATCTCCGTCAACTTCATATGACTTTCATTTGGTATAATACATATAGTTGGAACGAATATATGTTTCAACACTTCTTGAATGAATTCTAGATATGAATTCCCAAGAAAATATATAGAGCTCCCAGCTTTGATTCTGATATCTCGAGTGAATGTAAACCCATTCTCCACTGGCTTGGCACCACGTATAGCAAGGACTTTCGCTGCCTCTACATTTAATTTCTCGTTCCCTTCTAAAATTCGTTGAATAATAGCTTCTTCAGTTGGATACGTTTTAAAGCCATCTGGAATTGAATAAAGCGTACTAGCAGATTCCACTGCATCTTTGAGTCTATTCAAATATTGATCAGCCCGAATACCCAAAGGAGTAAACGCATCAATCGTAATGAAATTTTCAATTTGATCAGATATTCCGATTGCGAGTAGAGAAGAAATCGCACCCCCCAAAGAGTGTCCAAAAATTGTCAATTTCTTCCATCCAAGCTGATTTAACACAAGCTTAATATCCATAGCATAGTGCATTATTATATAAGGCACGCCGTCTCCACGATGGGAAGAGAGTCCATGCCCTGCAAGGTCAATAGCAAGCATTGAGTATTTCTGTGTGAAAAGCTCATTAGCAAACAGTAACGGAGCGAGTCTATCAAAACTGCCTGCATTTTCCAACCAACCATGAATAGCGAGTATCTTCTTCTCTGAATCTGGATTACCCCATAGTTTTCCAGCTATGATACCCCATGGAAGTTTAAAACTCACCTCTTGTGTGTTTGGAATTGTGACATCAGGATTGGTTAGTGTAGCCATTCCACAACAAAAAGTATTTCTTATTGGCGAAAATATTATATTCCTAAATATAAATCGAAACATCTTAGAAGATAAAGGTTCAAATGCTCAATAGTATAGATCAGATGTTGCACAAACTTATCGTAACTACGACGAAACAACTATTAGATAAAATTATTTATACATAAATGAGTATTTTTCTAAGAATATTCGTAAAGAATGCTAATAGACAAAAGGAAAAATCCTATACGGAACTACTTTACAGTAAGTGTCCCAATCCTTCTTATACTTCTTTTGGCACATAGACGAATCTCTTAACTCCCTATGGATCAAGAGTATCGAGAAATATAATATATAGAAATAGGGGAGTGCATGAGAAAATCCGCAAGTTAAGCACCATGCAAGCCCCACCATGAGGTCACCTAAATAATTAGGGTGTCTGCACATGCCCCATAGACCAGATACAATAAGCTTTGTACCTCGTGCAGTAGAAATTGTAATGATATCTGCATATTCAGGGGATTTTGGATTTAGCCTATAACCGCATTTAACAGAATTCGAAACACGAAAGATATAATATCCTCCAATCCATAGAGCAAATATAATGGCAAGCATTGTTGTTGATAATTCAATTGGATTGAATGCGAGAAAGCGTGTGTGCATTGAAAATACGATGGGCACCCAGCTAATATCACCAAAAGCCAGCATATAGCCAAATCCATCGGTAGTTATATCCATCATTGACAAAACAGAATCTTCATATACAAATGCATCCAAACAATATACAAAATGGAAGAATAATTCGAGTAGCATTGATGGAGTGACATACCCAAAAGTTTGATAATGATACAACAAACATGAGTAGTTTATAAAGATCCATCCTATCAAGCCAGGGCGTAATTCAAAGTAATATTTCAAATCTAGCTCGCCTATTTTCGGATTGAGTTCACGCCCAATAAAAAAGTCATATAACATATTCCCTGAGTCTCCGCCTTCAGCTAATAGTAATCCTTCTCTAAAAGAATTAACGTACAAGTAGACACTAAGTCCAAGCGAAAAAATGATGGATGCTATCGCGAATTCAAAATAATAGTTGAATAGATATGAGATGTCAATTTTGAGGATGTAGAAAAAGAGTAATAATATATGGCTCACGATAAATGCGGAAAGTCCGTTGATGTTATATATCAATCTTTTTCCATTTGACAACAGGGTACCAGGCACTCTCCGCCCCAATGGAAGTAAGTAGAGAATCGCTTGGAAGATTATCCATGCTGAGAGAATGAGGAAGCAAGAGAAGATAGCTTTTGCATCAAGATTGTATAATTCAATTGGTGGGATTTCCAGAATGGAAAAATTGAATTTATCAGCAAAAGCAAGATACAAGATAACTATAGGTAGGACAATTGTAAGGAATCCTGCACCAATCGGCCCTCCAAAATTGTCAGCTGGTCTTTTCTTTTCTTCCGCCATCTGCAATAAAGGTTTGTTGATCTTATCTAGTGTTGAAAATTTTAAAAGTCACATAATACGTTTCAAAATATGTTAGTTATACGTACGTATAAAGGTCTTTAAAAGGTTAAATTGAAATGCTTATAACAAGTATACCACAACCTTCAAAAATTTCTAATTAGAAAGTAATAAATATACTGCTGCTGCTGAACAACCAAGAGATACCCATCCACTAAGCCTTCGTCCTATAACAGTAAGTTTATATAACGTCTGGATGATACCTTTGGATTGCTTTGGAATCAGGCTTGGAGATAAGTGTTGCACATACGTACACATACAAATAATCAATAACAATATTACAATGAGGCTTTCAAAATGAAACAAGGCAGACATCAGTATTACATATAATCAAAACGCTCATAAGAGAGAAAATGAGTGTCTAGCTATGCTAAGAGAGAAGACAGTAAAAAAGTGAAAAAAGAACTCGTTTAGGGTTCAATGTTAAAACTGGATAGTATCCTCAATGGAGGACAGACACGACGACACTACTAGGTAAGTTCTCTGAGATTCATTCGTGTGATAACTATGGTTAAGCAAGGTAGGTATCCTCTTACTTTTTCTTGCTGGAAAGCAGTAGCGTACGTATATTATAATGGCAGCTCAACCCCATGGATAATTACTTTACGCTAGCTAATGAAATATAATAGAAGCCTAAGATACGCCGATACATACTTAATTGCTAACAAAATACGTATATACAGAGTTTCTCAATAAAGGTAAGTGATAAGACAACGATGTTATATATAAATCCTCCCACGCTTACAGTTTCACACCACAGGTGAGTTATCAATCATAGATATGTATTTCAAAAGAGTAATTTAGTAAGATGAATAAAGTATTGTAATTAACGATTATACAGACTTACATACACACATAAAGAAGTTGAGAATATACAAAATCTCAAGGAGAGCAGGTGGGGTAACTACATGGACATAATTTACTTTAATTATGAACACAATAAACAAACCCTAACTATTTGCATATCGTTGTCAAGTTATTAAAACAAATTGAGATACTGAAGAGACTTATAACGCTTAATATCCTCAACAAAAGGTTTGTCTTTTATAAACAGACGAATCATTTCAAGAGATACTTCGGGCTGATCCATTGGCACCATGTGTCCAGCATTTTCCACCTCCATAAACGTAAAGTTTGAGTAAGTTTTGTACTCGGCAACCTTTTTGCCATCGAAAACCCAATCAGTAAAGCTTTTCGCATTGAATTGAGCTTTCCCACTCCACTCCATATCTCCAGTCCATGCAAGTCCTCCCTTGTAATTACAGATAAAATCGTCTTTCCCGCTATACACAAGTACTCGGACACCTTTCTTAAGAGTCAATGCAACAGAAGTTTCAAACTCTTTCATCCAGTCGCCAAGGAGCGCAATATGCACACCCATGTTACATTCGGTCCAGGAGCGATTCACTCCAAGAGCTGCCTGTACATCTGCACTATTGAGGAATGCATCCACATTGCTGAAATCATAACAGAGTGGGGGCGAGCCACAGGGAATCCTCACGTCATAAACATTCATCGACCGTTTTTCGTGCAATTCAGCTGCTTTCAAAACCGCCTCCATATATAGACTACATGCGTCCATAGCCTCCACAAGAGAGCCTGCATCAATTAATGCCAAACATGCATCTTTTGCAATATTGAAGACTGTATATTCAGCATTTGTAATATAGCCGAGATCATGCATGAATTCTGTATATGCTGGGTATTGTTGTTTTGGATCTACCCAACCATTTCCAATGCCAATACCTTTCAAGTTCTTCGTTACTATTTGACTATTCTGGAGTATGTAAGCCGAAAAAGCTGGCACGTAATGACCAGCATAGCTTTCACCAATGATGAAGAGAGGAAGAGAGGCATATTTTGGAAATTTCTGATAAAACTCTTCCAAAAATACTGTCAATTCACGTGCAATTGTTTTCTCATTAGTTTCAATACCTAATGGATTATTAGTGTAAGAGAATCCTGTACCAACGGGCTGATCAACATATAGAAGGTTAGCAAAGGAATTCCAACCATATTGGTTCAAAACAGGCTGTTTAGCACCATTTCGCATGACAAATGGGCCATTTTCCGCCAAAAGTGCCAAAGAACTGGAACATCCGGGACCCCCAGTTAGCCATAAGATGAGAGGGTCTTGAGAAGGTTTGCTCCTACTTTCAAAGAACCAATAGAAGAAATTGTTTCCATGCGTTTTATTTACAACGATATAGCCAGTATGTTGTGTAACATTACCTGGCCAGGGATAACTGTTGATAATAGCCTCTGTCTTATCGCAGTATATGGATACAAGGGTGATAAGTGCGAGTGCGATGAGGAGTTTCATTGAATAATAGCTAGATTGCAAAAGAAATAATTTGTAAAAGTTTTGTAACTTCCGAAATTTCAAGACAAAATCTTTTTTGGAATCATTAAGTATTGATCAGAAAATGGGGAAACGATATTTACCGGAATTAAACTACAAAAGTTTAGAAAGAAATATTTAATATGAGAGTAATCATTAATCTACGTAACCGATCAGAAAAAATCAGAATTAGAATTCAATCTGATTGAAAGGGCTTACCGTTAAGAAAATGGTTTACCATAGCTAAAGATACTTCTGGTTGATTCATTGGCACCATATGACCCGATTTCTCGATAAACAATAGGGTCAAGTCTTTTACTGCTTTAAACTCACCGACCTTCGCACCATTATAGATCCAATTAGTGAGATTTTTCTCAGAAAATTCACTTTTCCCAGACCATTCCATTGACTCTGTCCAAGCCTTTCCACCCAAATAGTTACAGATGTAGTCATCTTTCCCACTGTAAACCAAAACTCGTACACCTTGACTAAGGGTAAAAGCAACATCAGCATGATAATCCTTGTTCTCATCCAGAAGGAGGACTATGTCAGGGATAAGGTTACAAGACAGCCAATATCTATCCACCCCTAATGCCATTTGAACGTCTTTTCTATTAAGAAATTTATGTGTGCTACTGAAGTTATAACACATAGGAGGTTCAATACAACGAACTCTAACGTCATATGTATTTATCGAACGTTTCATATGCAATTCTGCTGCATCCATCAAGGCTGAAGAATATATTTCACACTCAATACCGCTCAAATAGTAAGAACCAAGCTCAAATAACTTCATGCATGGTTTTCGGAAAACCTCATCAATCATTTCATAGTTCGATTGTGATATATAATCAATACTGCTCATGTAATCAAGATAGGAAGAAAATTGTAGTTTCGGATTGACCCAGCCATCCCCAATCGCAATGCCTTTCAAATTCGCTTTTACGATTTGGCTATTCTTTAGAATGTAGGCTGAAAATGGAGGGATATAATGCCCAGCGTAGCTTTCACCAATTATATAGAATGGAAGTTTGGAATATTTTGGGTAGTTTTGGTAGAACTCCTCCATGAAGGTTGTCAACTCACGTGCGATTGTTTGTTCATTAGTTTCAAAGCCTAAAGGATTGTCGGTATAGGAGAATCCAGTTCCTACGGGCTGATCGACGTAGAGAAGATTCGCGAAACTATTCCAACCATAAGGGTTGTAGTTCAACTTTCCGTTGTCATTGTCGATTAAGAAAGGTCCATTTTCAACCAGTAATGCTAATGTGCTAGCGCACCCAGGCCCACCTGTTAACCACAATATTAGAGGGTCTTCAGATGGCTTGCTTCTACTTTCAAAGAACCAGTAGAAGAAATGGTTTCCATGTGTTTTATTTACGTTAATATACCCAGAAAATTGTTTCACTTTGTCAGGCCATGAGAAATTCCGTGGTAATCCCTCGACTGGTATTTCAGGAAGCGTATAAATATGTTTTACAGCAGTAACGGCAAGAATAATAAGAAAAGCAAAGAAATGAAACTGAATTAGTGGCATCTAAATGATCAGAATGAAAGGATAACTTACAGCAAACTCGTGATTTTCAATAGTAGCAGTAGGTTAGTTGATGTCCAATTTTATTCAAACTATGGTGGTAAAGTTTATATATGATTCGTTGAAGGATAATCAAACTATGCCTAACAGCCATAAGAAAGGAAAAAGTATTTTTCATGTGATCGACTTCATCATTCCTCGCCAATGAATTGAACATTGAGCAATCAACTCAAGGACTAACTTACCTAACGAAACCCATAGTATACTTATGGAGTATTATGTATTATAATTAGATAAATGTAAAGAAGCAGATGGCACGAGATATTTCAAGAAGTTGGTATACGTTCAAGGTTTCGTCATCTTACGTAAAATTAATTTCTGCTATCAATTCGGAAATTACCAGAAATTCCCAGAAATACTTCGCTACTAGCTATGGCCTATAGATATAGACATTGGACACTATTGTTCAATCGGAAACTCATAGAAAATGCAATTCTATTTAACAAATCTTCATATAACTTATTTTAAACAACACAAAAGTCATACAAAGAAACAAATACTATCATAGAAATATATATGGCTAAATGAAACCGTCAGTGATATGAACAGATTTACACGCATGATATCCATTGCAAGATTTATTTGAAAATCATCGAAGCTTTCACTGTGAAAATAATTGAAACGATTAAAGTGACTAAAGTCATTGCGAATCCTAGCATAAACTCACCATAATAAATGTAATTATTCGCAGCTAAATATATCCAAATGCTAGGTTCTTCCCATGTAGATTCAGCCCATGTGGAGTATATTGAATTACTCCCGAATGAATTCAATTCTACGCTTGGAGAGATTGCTTTATAAAAGTATACAGTACTATTGACACATACACCTAACATTGTGCTAGAGTTATAGTTAGGGCCTTGAGAGAAATACGTGCGGTAAAGAGATTTGGAAGTCGGTGAAATATTCACACTACAGTTTTTGCTAACTGTAATCTCTCTGTCACCAATAAAATACGCAAGTAAGTTGTGTGTGATTAACGAAGTAAGAGAAGTTGTAGTTTGTATGCTGACGTAACGTGACACAGGCCCTGAGGAAGCTGGGAGATCAGGTGGAGATACCTTGCTGAAAAGAGGACAGGACGAATTTACCAGAAAACAATCTAGAATTTGTGTCAGTAATGATTCATTACAAGATTTATCAATAGCCTCATCAACTTTAATGTTAGAAATAGATAGAATAGATTCAGTGAGAGATTTGCATAAGATTTGAAGATCCGTGATAAGATTCGGATTCGTGTTTATCCCCAAATTCTTTGCGTTATCAAGGAAGCTACCGTGAAATCGGTTATTAAACGTATCATTAAAATCAGTTATAATCGCTCCTGATATATTAGCATTGAAATGACTGAAATATGTCATCGTGCTTGGTAAATTAAGACCGTCATCAAGAAAGGTAAAGCTAATGTTATTCAATTGAGAAGAACTCTGAAATGCTGATATGAACTCAGAATCGTTTTGAGCGGATGGCGTTGAGTGAACATACCATGATTGATTAGAGGGGAGAGCAACTTGATCCATGCCGATAAAATGCTTTATACCTTGATGTGATAGTTCTATGTCTGGAAACAATGGAAATTTCCCTTTAGAAATGTCATAAGCCATTTTAGAAGACCCAATGTGTTGCCACTCCTCTCCATCGAAAAAAGCAAATACAATAGGATTTCCGGTATCATTGATGGAGTTATTGCGTTTCAATTTTCCAAGCACTTCCGCAATCCCTAATAAAACCGCTATAGCACTCAAATCGTGTTCAGCTCCATAGGAAAGATCATGAAAGAATGCTGAAGCATCTAATTGAGCTGCTATTAGAATAATACCATTTTCAGTATTGTTATAGTTGGTATTCTCCTTCAATGGAAATAATGTACCCCATAGAGACCAGCCTTGTAGTGGGGAGCAATAAGAAGTTGAACTGGTAAATTGAGGAAGCACATAGTCTAATCTGCGCGTACATACTTCAGTATTAACTGATGCGTACATGCGAGAAGTTAGCTGTACGGAGCAAACATAGGAGAGTCCAGAAATGTATTGATTAGATTTAGCGCAATCTTGAAGATTACTCAGAATAGTTTGATCATTTATACTGAAGATGGGGAATTCATTGAAATCATAAAAATCCAGGCTATTACCATCCGGATTCAGATGACAATCATTCTTTTGGAATCCTGCCATATTTGGGCATTCAGTCTGTGGAGAAAATGAATCTAGACCGTCAGGCTGATTGATGACGTCAACCAGAATACCAGCAACATAGGGAGATGCTTCAAGTTTCAATATATTGTCTTTAGCATAATGTGGAAGGTGTATCAAGACAATGTAAGGGCTGTGAGGGCCAGGTTTCATCACAAAATCGAAGTCGGAGTCTGTATTTAGCTCAAATAGCGTTCCTGATTTAGGATAGGCCCCTGTAGAGCAACCGATTTGATGTGTAGCATTCACCAAACGGGTACATGGTGGAGCAAGCAGATCGTTATCATACTTATAGTATATATAACCGTCAAGGACAGTTGATGAAAAGATGAGATGTGTGAATGTCAAGATTAAGAAAACTGTGTGCATAATTGCTAAGATATACAGAAGACAATAAATTTAAAGAAAATTGAATATTATGATGATAAACACGGAAATACAGACATATGGGAAATAAAATACGTTAAATAAAACAAAACTGTGAAAGAAATTTGGTTGAGTTTGTAGCGAATAAAGAAATCTTACCGTCCCTTGTAAATGGGAATAAATGGACTCTTCAGGTTTAATGGTAGGATAGGCTTGTGTTTGATACATTTATCAAACACCTCTAAGCTTAGGATAATACTGTTTCGCACAATATTTGGGATCACATCCAACAGGTCACTGCAATTGGTATGCAAGGCTGGGTTCACGTTGACTTCAATTAGCCAAACTTTGAAGTCTGTATCAACCATAAAATCGAATCCTAACAATTCAAAATATCCAATACGATGATGAAGTTTCCGCATTATACTCGAAAAACATATTTGCATAATTACCTGGATTTTCTTAGTCATGGTAGTGAATACCCAGCGAGGTGGCAATTGCTTCGCTTCTGTGTAGAACTCGTCAATATACTGCTGGAATTTTTCAAAACTCCAGACAGTAGTCTCCTTCACCTCTTGGTAAGATGGGTGTTGTTTCTGTATGAATTGGTTTGTTAAATGAGTGTGCATATCTTCGTTCTCCAATACGAATGGTACACATGATAACCTTATATACCCACTATGGTAGAAAACTAAGTATGGTTTGGCAGCAATGATTAGCATATACACTCGTATATCGAATTTTCTATCTTCAAGTAGTAATGGATTCATGATGTAACGTTGGACAAGTTTACGCACACCTTTATATGTATTTGTTTGCGGCTGAGGGGTAGCAAGCTTGGATTCAACTTCACTTGGGCCCCGAATAAGAAAGATGCCTATAAAGTAACATTAGTTTTTGCGCGTAAAAATATTCTAAAATGTCCGAAATTACCTTGTCCTTGGTTCCTATGTGTTGGTTTACAAATCCACATACTTCCTTCAGAATGGATTGTCTTGAGAAATTCTTCTTTTTCACGTGGACTATCCAAGATAAAAGTTTCAGGAAGAAACTCATTCAAAGTGATCGGTTTCGTAGGATTGAATCTAAATTGGATTCTAGAATATTCCCTCAAACTTTCGGCTAAGTTCCGCTTATTACCTATTAATTCCATATTTGGAAAATGATTTACAATCTGAATTCCCTCTTTGAATTCTTTAAATGTAATGGATGATTTCACTTGAACCCACTTTAGTTTGAAGCGCTCGCGGTTTTCACTCCGCTCCCACCCCATCTCCTCCATGATCGCCTGTATCAACTCACAATTATTACCCTCACCAAGGAAGAACAATGGTTTGGAAGGTAGAGCCCTTGTACTTTTGAATTTTGATTGTGGAACTGACTTGGCTCCTTTTGTTGTGTGAGCTAATGTTGGCGAAACAATTATTCCTGTACCTAAAGGGGTTTCCATTGGAATTCTACCAAACAAAACATACAGGATTTAATGGACAATTGTAATCTATGATTATAGTAACGTAGTTAATTATGTGATCCAAAAGTGAAATAATCAAATTCTACCAAATTAGAACTCATTTTCCTATGATTGTGAACAAATTGAGACCCAGCAGACTCAAGTTAACCTGTCCAAGCATACCACTCTCTTTATGGTAGCAGTAGTGGAGGAATGCCACGATGGAATGGAACAGATTTAGCCTGCCCTTTGGCACAGTAAGTAAACCCTTTTCCTTGATCAGTATGCTAAAGTTAGGTGGCAGAATTTGAGTTTGGTATATCGCAATTACACCTTGGATATCTTCAAAACGCTGTGGAGCTGATGAGAAGAAACGACTTGTGAATGGTTGTGTGTCTGCAATGCTTAATGTTGGTGGAACCATTGAATCCATATATGTACAGAATAGATGTATTAGTATCTGAGCATCTGTTGGAAAACTACTGTCCCATTTCTTACCTTTGTAACTTCCACCTGAATTCCATCGGTATAAACTTATATCTGAGCCCTTGGCGAGCTCACGAATACGATTAACCAAGTAATCGTGGTTAGGATGCAAGCTAAGATAAGGAATGAGTAAAGGCAAGTTGGTGAGTTGGTCCTGACGATTGATTGCCAGCTGTCGTAACATTGACATACTGATTAGACCTATTTGATAATCTGGGCTTCCTAAGTCAACGAGGATCTTATTGTAATGATCAATTTCGTCTATGATTTTATGCAGAATTGTCATAGAAATCCAAAGCTTGCAATTCTCAGTCCATATCTCCAACTCATTACGCTTAATCCCTAGCTGAGACCAAACTTTAGCTTCAATCTTCTGACTGTCATCTGCATTAGAATTCTGTAAGTGTGTAGCTATTTGGTAGGTATTTGGGAAAGTTAACGAATGGTCCATAGATCTGCTCAGTGATAAATTTGAATGATCAAACAATGATTGGCTTAGCGAAGTGTTGTTAATAGCCGAGTTTTCAGCTGATTTTAGGTAATTCTCAAGCGAGTGCATGTCTGTTATGGGCTCATCATTGTATGAACGAGTGAATGAAAGGTTCATTTGATTAAAACTTGTGCTTAGTTGCTCTTGATTAACATGCTGTGAAGGGAAGTATGTAAATGAACGAGATCGACTATGATGCAGTGAGTCTAACTGTTGAGATGTTGGTGATCCTTCTGGTGTGCTTGTTTTAACTGGAGAGAGTGGAATCTCTGAAGAAATTGAGTCATCTATTTGGACGTTAGACTTGTCTAAGCCTAATAGCTGCATTTGTGTCGTGCTCAAGGCTTTGTTAATAACGAATTTGCTCGGAGTAGAATACGCATATAGACTTGTAAGGGCATTAAAAGTAAAGATTGAGATCAATCCAAACTCGATGTACCATAGAATTTCGATTTGATAAAGTAGCTTGAATGTGTATAGGAAGTATAGGTCCATACTAAGCAGGAATACTAATGATGCATTGAGGAGAAATCCATAAAGAGATTGATTTGCGATTGTTCTATTACGCTGGTAAGCCAAAGCTTCTTGGAGAAGATGATGTGGCACTCCTAACTCTCTTGTCATTTCTAAAATAAGAAATCATAGATCAATTAGATTTTCGAAAGCAACCATAATGACTGTTCGAAAGAAATTATCACTTGTGAATCAAAATAGCGGAAAATACATTTGGAAAGTGCAAGTATTATGAGTTCTGAGTGAAAACATAACCATGGATAGCATCTAATATATTGCAAGAATTTTTATAAATGAATCAAACCAGCTAAGTTATTTTCTCAGGTTGGGAGTTGGAGTAGTTGTTGTAGAATAAGGTGTATCGGTTGGTGGTTTCTTAAAGCCTCTTACTGATGGTGTATTCTGTAAATTGGGAGTATAAGAACTTCTAAGACCAATACTGTCTGAGTCTCTGGCAGAGGGTATTGTTCTTTTCAGTAGATTTTTCGCTGCTGGTGACAGATACAAACCTCTACTGTATAAATCATTCTTAGTGTTGGGAGTTAAACTATGCATTGCTTGTCTAAGAGCAGCTCTCCTTTTATTACGTTTATTCCTTACAATGTCCTCAGATAGTTGAATTCCGATTTGTTCACGTTTGCTTGCTTCTTTCATTTTGAAGCCAGGTGTGTTTGCGAGTGTTGGGGTTGAAAAAGATCGCGTTGGTGTCGATATATCGTCCGTTCTCGGAGTTGAAATCAACCCATATTCACGACCTACATGAGGATCTAGAATGGTTTTCCCATATAAATCAACCTTTTCTGGTATCTCAACACGGGTTTTAGTCAATTCTGATTGTATAACTCTAAGGCCCGCTTTATCATTGAGAGACTCGATAAGTTCCTTAGAAATCCTCGTATTTTCATGGCGGATATTTGGTCTAGCACTACTATCCTGTTCAATACCTTCAGGTACATACATTAGGGAATTTTTGCCTCCGATCGTGAAGTCTCTCGGCCTTTTGAACTCAATTTGTCCAGGTGATTCATGCTCGATCTGTCCAAGAAAAAATTCTTTACATTTCTCTCGAATACGTTCTCTATCTTTCTGGAGTAATTCCGCAAACGAAGCGTCATCTTCACTTATAATTCTCGCTAAATACTCATCTAATGACTCGCCATCTCTCGGGGATAACTTGTCTCTGGTATTAGTATCAAAGCTGCTAGCAAATTCAGGATAAAGTAGTCTGTTTTCATCTTTGAATTTTTTCAAATCTGGAAAAAAATCGCGCTCGATTATTGTGTCCAGTGCTTCTTCGTATTTTTCTTCTGATATCACAGATTTATGTGACATCATCTATTTATTGAAAATAAAGATTTTAGATAAATTCAGCGCCAATTTCCCAATATAATATATGCATATAAATACTATTGTAAATAGACAAAACAGGGGGATTTGGTCATGCAAATAATATTGAGCTAAAGTTTTAATGCCAAAATATCATTGATATGACCTCTTCTGTCGAAACTATTAATTCTTGGTTCAACCGCTGAGTTTCTTGTTCAAAGTCCTGCACATTATCCCATTTGTCATTCTCTCTCATGTGAATCATTTTCTTGATTATCAGAGACTGACACTTTTTCAATACACGTATTTTCTCTTCTGGAATATTGTTGGCAAGAAAATCCAGAATATGTGGAACTCCTTTACCAGGAGAATGTAATACTAGCCCTGTTACCTTTGTATACGAAATAACTGTGGCCAAATGGAGGATCGTAGCAAAGTCTTTCTCTTCTTTTAACTGCTCTTCAAAGGTGTCTATCAAGCCGGAAATGATCGATTTTCGTTTCTTAGTATTCGGATAGTCGAGTTTTATAGAAAATGCTTTATGCTCAAATATCTTATCCATGGTTAGGAAAAATATATCAATTTCTTTACCATGAAGAGATTTGCTGAGCTGTACCATTAGAGGCTTTTGTTTCTCATTGAGCAATGAAATAAGTTTCATCCTTTTTGCTTCTGTGAATGTTTTTGGATCATTAATCGGTTCGTTACAAAAGTCCTTGATAAGCAAGTAGAGGAGAAGGTTAGTGATTTCTGAACAGATCGAACTTAGCAGGTATCGAGTGAATATCTCCCCTGGTATTCCAATAGCCTCATCAATTGCTTGTTTGAAAATAGCTAGATGATACCAACACATGGTCAGCTGATTGTATATATCTGTGCTTGACAATTGGCCCTTCGTTTTCGACTTGATAGAATCGAGGAGCATAGAATGGAAATGAGATGTTAGTGGTTGTTCAAGGTATGCTGCCAGTTCTTCCCTGAAGTCTGGTGAAATCTCTTGAATATACCTGGGTAAATATCTTGAAATCTCAATTGAATTCATGAATTCGAGCTCAGGATAAACATATTGATTTGAAAGTTCATCCTCTTGCTCATGAACTTTCCGTTTTCCTTTCCCTTTCCCTTTCTTTGGCTTCGAAGCTGAATATACCACTTTGAACTTTGATACTCTTCCTGTGAGCACTTGAAACAGTTCATTTAGATAAGAACAACTAGCTGTTATCCTTTGAACTTTTGCTTCAATGACATCATCAAACTTTGATGGAAGGTTTTCTAAGAACAATTCTGATACAACAGCTGTTTCAGAGAACAGTTTAAACTGGACATTGTTTGATATTTGACTCGCGATTAACTGAAGAAGCATTATGCAGTCTTGTTGGTTAAATACTGGCGGAGCTATAGAAACTATATCAACCCATTCTCCGCTAGTAAGAGTATTCTCAATATTTGCTTCAATTTGTGACAAAAGTTGGTTAGAAATGCAACAAGAGTCTAACAAGATTAACTTAAAATTTTCCACATCAAGTTGTACTGCGTTTTTTCCAAACTGTTTCCGTAATTGGAAATAGGTTATAGTGTCATAATTCTTCTGAACATAACTGATAGGATCAGGAATGCCAGATTTCAAGAGACGCTCATAATCCGTATAGCCATTAGCTTGGATCGAACTATCAATCCATTTTTCTTGAGCCTCAATGTAGAAATTTGGAATAAAAAGTTCTTTATCAAGTGAACCACGGATGGTACCTTTAATTTCCCCACTAGTGAGAAGTTGAGTTAGAATACTGTGGAATAATTTTTCTTCCTTCATAGTTCGTTTCAATATAGTTTGTACCTTCAGGGGCTGTGTAGTAGCGTTTAGTATGCCACGAATAGAACTCTTTTGTCGTTCCAAATATCCATCAGTGAAAACAACATCAGCATTATGATGCTCGATATGTCCTTGGATTGAATGGCCAAGTCGTTGTTGTATTTGGTTTAGAACAAAATCTTTCGTGAAATTGTGATGGGTACATATGTCTGTGATCGAAAGGATTCCAGCTTCCTGAAGGTTGTCGTTCAACTCTTCACTCCATTTATCCAAGTAACGTCGGTTGATGAAATCACCTTGGATTATCAACCATTGATTATCTTGTTTAGATAAGTCACTGGTAAACTTTTGAATGTAACCAATGTCCACATTCAAATTGGTCTGTAATGATAGCAAGCTTACCCGCCCACCCTGAGCGAGGGTTTCTTCTCTAATTTCTTTGAAAAGTTGTTCGTGTGTGAGATACTCTTTGCCATCAAGAGTATGTATAAGTTCAATAAGATTGAGTTTTATAATCTTTTGGATTATCTCTACACAATTCTGTTCAGAAAGTCTTGGTGGTTCTGGGGCATTCTGAACTTGATGGAGCATGTCCTGTAGTGCGTGAACATCCGTCCATTCGTTTGTTGCCATAATGGAGTTATGCTCTTTCGAGGGAAATATGAAATAGCTAATTCGTATGATATCAATAAAGCTGAAAAGCACGCCCAGAATAACAAAGATCAATACTGAGCCTTACACTAAAGTATAGTCGAGCGGAATACAAGCATAAAGTCAAGCTTATTGAGAGGAAGAATAACTAGGGATTTATTCAACCACGGTTTGTTTTATGTTTTATCATAATCGAATATTACATATCATATTTCTAAGCCTTTCCTAATACATATTTAGCTTCCTAAAGATATATCTTATTCTATAATTTGGTAAGTTTCTAATGGATAGTGATGCCAGTGAATCAAAAGCACTACTTTCTCCGAACGAGGACGAGCTGTACCTCAAAGCATACACCAATGTCAACATATGGAATTTGACAGACCTAGAGCTGGACAGCACAAGCATTCAACTTGGAAACAAGGATGTTTTAAAATCTGGAGGCCTAATGTGGCTTCCAATGAGTATTTTTAATCTGATTACAACTGTAGTAGGTGCTGGTCTTCTTTCGTTGCCGTTTTCTTTTAGTATTGGTGGTGTTATTCCAGGTGCTGCCTCGCTAATCTTTACCACGATTGTATCACTATTTTCTGGCCTACTTATTGTGGATAGTTTGACGTATCTTCCACAGTCGATTCGTGTATTCAACTATGAAGATATCGCACAGTTTGCGTTTGGGAGAATCGGTCGTGTGTTCGTGCTCCTAACTATAATAGTGCTACTCCTGCCTTCCCATATGGCGTACATGATAATTACACGTGACCAGTTAGATTTAGTAATTCAGTTTGTACTAACCCAAGCAAACGTTAGCACATCTGAACCCAGTCTTGGATTTTACCTAACCAAACATTACATTGTTCAAACTATTGCTTACTTACCTATCATCCCAATTTGTTTCTTGACATCTTTACGCTATTTAGCTTACTCTAGCCTTTTTGGGTTTATCTGCATCCTGTTCGTATCAGGGTCGTTTGTATATCTTTCATCTTATAACCTGGTGCATAACTCACATAATATTTCGATTACTTCATTCTGTGGGAATATAACGAATGGTTCTACTACAAATTCGGTGACATGTATTCCTCTATGGCCAAATAATGTCTTTGAATTCCTACACTCATTTACTATAACTGCGCTTGTTTTTGTGTGTCATTTCAATATTTTACCATTGAAAGCTGAGCTTTACAACCCTACTACGACACGAGTTAAGTCTTCAATCATTGTAACCGTTTTAACCGCGTTTCTTCTATATTTTATAACAATTATATTCACATTGCTCGAATTCGGGTATGAAATCAAGGCAGATGTGATGAAGAATTACGACCCAAATAATATCCTGTTCGTGGTAGGAAGGATTGCATTGTTTCTTAGCCTTCTTTTGAGCTATCCGCTATTACTATTCCCTTGTCGTGCTGCCATAATTTCTCTATTTATACCTTTGGTTCAATCTCGATATTCTATAAGGAGATGGTTATTGACGCAGAAATATGGAAAAGCGCCTTTTCATGAAAAAGCAAATTTTACTGTCAACACATTTATATGGGTATTGTTAACAGTTTGCATTTTCCTTGTCGCATTTGTTCCTACTTGTTTTATCAATAATGTAGATATGGTTTGGGGATTCGTTGGAGCAATTGGATCATCTTTGGTTGTGTTCATCTGGCCTTGCCTCTTCTACCTTCAAACTAGACGACTCTATTGGAAACGCTTGGCACAAAGAAAGCATTTTTTCGGTATGAAAGTTGTGTGCAGTATTCTTCTTTTGATTTTCGGGTTTATAATCATGTTTGTATGTACAATAAACCAAATGCTTATGCTGGTAATACCAAGCTTATTCTGAACAGCAAGTATAGCCAGTAAGGTTTTGTACTTATCATTTTACTTTTGTCTAAATTTTTGTGTGTTCATAATTCATAAATATATTTCTAAGTTTTTGATAAAATCCTTTGTGAATTCACATAATATGTATAGGATTCCATACGAAGTTAATATATTAATTTGATGAATGTTATATTAAATGAATTCATCTATGCTCAATAGATCGTATTTCATTTAAAATAGCTAACTCTTTCACTATAAATATGCATTAATCTATCTGTATTTGTATGATTTTCCGATGTCTTATTCAGCAGAAATCCCCAGAAAAGACTCCACAGAAGATCGAGATTTCGTTTCGCGATTTCTCAGTGGAAACACTCAAGTAGAATTACCTCAAGACCATCAATCATTATTACCGAAGGAAATAAATGATAAATTGGCCCCCACCGGGGGTAAGATGGCCCTACCATTTGGTGTTTTCAACTTGATTACAACCGTAATGGGAGCTGGACTACTATCATTACCTTATGCATTCAGTATTGGTGGACTAGTCCCTGCATCAATCGCATTGATTCTTATCCTCATCATATCACTATTTTCTGGCCATTTACTAATTGATACTTTATCACTGTTACCACAGTCTCTGAAAGTATTTAATTTTGAGGATCTTTCTGTGTTTTCCTATGGAATAATCGCTAAAGTTTTATCTCTTCTAACCATTATCGTGCTATTATATCCATCACATATTGCATATATGATTTTAACACGTGATCAACTGGAGTTAATCACGGAATTTTCCTTCAACCATCTTAACGCTACAAACAGCACTGCTCACTATTGGATTACGCAAAAATACACTTTAATGTCTCTAGCTTATATCCCCCTGCTTCCTATATGTTTCCTACCTAAAATACGGTTTTTAGGATACACCAGTTTCTTTGGATTTTCTTGTCTCTTGATCGTGTCTATTTCCTTTATAGTATTCTCTGTGATTGGTTTGGTGCATGATGCGGACGCTACTGTAATCAATTTTTCCTGTGCTAACTTCACTTCACCTGGTTCGATATGTGTACCGTTATTCCCAAGCTCAATATTTAAATTTCTCGAATCGCTGACTATAATTGCGCTTGTATTTGTCTGTCATTTCAATATATTGCCAATCTGCCATGAGTTGTATAGATCTACGAAATTACGTAGGAAGCTTACAGTTACTTCTACTTTATCGATCGTATTCTGTGTCTATATTTTAGTTGGGATTTTCACTACGTTACAGTTTGGGAGTAATGTACAGTCTGACGTCATGAAAAGTTACGATGCTGATAGTATTGTATTGTTAGTTGAGCGATGTTTGCTGTTCTTAGCTCTTTTGCCTCATTACCCTATCTTGCTATTTCCCTTTAGAGCTTCGGTGATTTATCTTATCGGCCTTATTTGTGACCTGGTAGTCCACTTGAAATTAGTTGTAAAAGATGATTTGAGTTTGACGGTTAGGGAATCGAGGTTTGTTTGGTTTTTCGTTACTCTCTGCTCGTTTATATTAGCATTTGCTCCTGCTTGTTTCGTCCCTAATGTAGATATTGTATGGGGATTTGTTGGTTCATTCGGATCGGTATTGGTTGTATTCATTTGGCCAGCATTATTTTATTTGAAAGTTAGACGCGATTATTGGAGAAAAACAACTGATGCGAAGTGTAATTTGGGGATAAAAGGAGCATTAAGTATTGCTATGATTATTATCGGAATAGTCATTATGTTCATGTGTACTACTAATCATATATTAGTGATAGCTGGGGTTGAAGATTAGATTTTACCTATTGTATCTTATGTTATTTGACATTTTTATCTGTATACTGTTGTTGAAATTATATACATACATATGCTCTCAATTTTCTCTTTTCTAGATTTATATCAACTATTATATAAATTATTCATAATTTCACTCACTATTAGCCTACATATCTCCAATGTTACTCAGCTATTATACAACTCTTCTGAGTTTTGTAGACGCTCCAGGTATCAAGCTACGCAAGCCATCCTGGCTCAAGGTTCCCAGTCCTATGTTTATGTATGGACTCGTCCTCTTATCATATTTCCTAGTTACTGGTGGAATTATTTATGACGTCATAGTAGAACCTCCTAGTATTGGCTCTGCTAATGATGACAAGGGTAACCCATTACCCGTTGTTTTCCTGCCTTATCGTGTTAACGGGCAGTATATTATGGAAGGTCTGGCATCAAGTTTCCTATTCACTTTAGGTGGATTAGGATTTATAGTGCTAGATCGGAGTTTTTACTCGAATTCTAAAGGTTTTCCTATGGTTCTACAGGTCTTTGTTGGATTTGGTTGTATTCTCTTTTCATTTATCGCAGTTTATTTCTTTTTGACTATGAAACTGCCGGGATATCTCCACTAATTGTAGGATAATATAATTGCTATTTTGGTAAATTTGTGCTACAGATTTTGTGTAATTTCTGAGTCTCAATAAAGTTAGGACAATTATCCTTATTCTTATGATTATAAACCACGGATGGTTGCTATTAAATATTCTTGATTATTTTGATAAGAAAATGTTAGAAGAAGATTTCGAGTTAGCTCTGAAGGTGATTATTGTTGGGAATGGAAATGTAGGGAAGAGCAGTATGATACAGAGATTCTGTAAGGGAGTATACACTAGTGAGTATAAGAAGACTATTGGTGTAGATTTCCTTGAGAAACATCTGAGGTAAATAAATCCTGTATTTGTTAGATATGTAATGGAGTTCTCATATTAGTAAGTAGTATTTGCAGGAATTTCCCTTGCTAATACCCGAATTCTTTCAATCAAAATGGATTCAAAGTGCTAATAGGCAAACACTACTATATACCTTATATGCTATATAGTCTTATATAACAATTATACACACATTTTTGTATAATAATTTCTAGAACACACCAAGAGGAGATCCGTCTAATGGTCTGGGATACAGCTGGGCAGGAAGAGTTTGACGCTATTACAAAGGCTTATTATAGAGGTGGAGTATTATCATAAATATTTCTACAATAATATAGGAATCCTGGGGAGTTGACTGTATTTTCTATTATTTAGGTGCTCAATTGTGTATTCTTGTATTCTCTACAGTAGACAGACCATCATTTGATGCAATTGATTCCTGGAAGAATAAGGTACATAACAACTTATTGAGTTCAATTAACCTATGATTGATCCCTGTAATATTATCTAGGTGTATGCGGAGGTAGGAGAGATTACAACTGTGTTAGTGCAGAATAAAATTGATTTAATTGATGAAGCTGTCATTAACACGTGAGTATTATACGTATTGAGTTTAATTAATATTTACATTATTTACTGATTGGCAATTAGCTTTTTATGATATCATAAATGGCTTGTTATTGGTTCATACCATTTACAGTTATGATTGCCTAGATTATAATATTAATATTCTTAAAATCTTGGGTTCGTTAATTTTAATGCTAATGCAAGGCTGTATCATTCAGTTTTCAATATATATGCCGGTGAGGGTAAAACCTAACCAACGGTCGCCTCATACTGCTATAGGTATATTTCAAAAGATTTCTCTATATTGTATTGTCAATGCTATAATGTAATGTATTTCTGCTTATTGTATATATCTACGAATAAGATATTACTCTTATTATTGTTCAATAACGTTACAATAATGTCCTTTTATGGAAGTTACCAGTTGAAACCTTTTATATGGATTATTTTTACTAATTAGTAAATTTTTAAAATGGGGAAAATTAAAGTATACGCACGTTTAAAGCCTTCATCTATTGACAATACTCAGATTAATACGATCAGTAACAAAGTGTTAATCGATAAAAAGATCATTAATCGTGATAGAAGAGCTACGAACAATTCTCAGGTCCAATACGTGTTTGATTTCGACTCTGTTTTCGATCAATCAATTTCACAAACAGACATATTCCAGTCAATAGCTATTGAGGCATTGGATCGATTCCTTGAAGGTTTTAATTGTACTATATTTGCTTATGGACAAACAGGTTCTGGGAAAACTTACACTATAGAAGGCTCAGCACGTAGATTTGAGGATAGAGGATTAATACCGAGGTGTATTTCGTATATCTACGATAAAATCAAAGATAGGGAAGACCAGGAAATTTCTATACACATTTCCTATTTTGAGATATATAATGAAATCGGCTTTGACCTTTTGAACCCTGCTTCTCGTCTGGAATCTTTACTGTACACTGGTCTACCTAAGATTTCTATTCGTGAAAGAGGCGATGGACAGTTCGTAACACATAATCTGACGTCACATTTGGCTGCTGACGAGCATATAGCCCAGCATTTGTTGTTACAAGGCTCATTGAGTAGGAAAGTTGCATCAACTACTATGAATATACATTCATCTCGATCACATGCTGTTTATACTATTTTGATGACTTCAAAGGTTATTGATTCTGATACAATGACAGTTTCTAAGCTGAATTTTGTTGATTTGGCTGGTTCAGAGCGTGTAGCGAAGACAGGCGCAGAGGGGAAAATCTTGGACGAAGCCAAGTTTATTAACAAATCTCTTCATTACCTAGAACATGTTATAATACAGTTACAAAAAGCTGCCAAATCTGAAGGGCCACCTAAAAAACCTGTAAGATCATCTACTGCCCCTGGATTGGATCAGCCACGAGCTGTCCAAGAGGCTTGGTCACTTACCATTTCTCGTAGCAAGAAGAAATACCATATTCCTTATAGGAACTCACTACTGACAATGTTCTTAAGAGATAGCCTTGGTGGTAATTGCTATACGTTTATGATATCTACAATATCATCTGACGTCACACAACTTGATGAGACCATTTCTACGTGTAGATTTGCACAACGTGTGTCTTGTATTAAGAATATAGTAACTCGTAACGAAATATTGGACGATAAAGCTTTGATTAAGAAACTGAGATTACATATTAGAGATCTTGATAGGGAAATATGTGAGTTGAAGAAACTTTTGGATGAGAAAAATGAGGCTTTGAGACAACCTATTATACTCGCTTCTCAGCCGTTATCTGATGATGATAAAGAAGTTTTGTACAAATTGATAAGGCAATTCTTGAAGGGGGAGGTAGTTGATCCTCTGGAAGGGGGCCTTAATACTCGCGAAAAGATCCTTGAGAGTTTATTCTTCCTCAAAGAAATTATTCTACAATCTTCTAAGAAGAAAGGTTTTAGTATTGTTAATGTTAACAAGCCTCCACTACCAGTTAAACACGAAAATAGTAAAATACTCAAACAAATATCTTTAGAGAATAGAGTTGAACATGAAATAATCAAGGAAAGGAGAATAGTCGATAAAGAATCACCCAAAATTCAAAATTATCCTGATATACTAAACCGAGTTCCATTACAATCCAATAAACATATGTACACACAATCTGCAAATATTGAGAACAAGGAATTATCATTGAGTGCCATACTAAGTAGAAAAGCTGTATCATCTTCTGATAGGAATATCCCGTTTAGAGAGAATACCATTATTACACCCCCAGTGAAATTCCCTGGTCAGAAATCAATATCTCTTCCTGTTTCACCTACTTCACAGCCTTCTATTCCATCTTCTCCAAATGTTTTATTCTTTAACCAAAGTCTGAATAAAGAAGTTTCAAAGCCACCAATAACTCCAGAATCTTTCAATAAATCACTTCACTATATTTCTCCTTTTGAACAGAAAAGACGGACTCAAATAATAAATAAAATAGATTCCTTGTCAAAGAGTGAGCAGAGTTTACGGAATGAGAAGAGCTTTCTGCTACAAAATCAAATAAGCTTAGAGTTACAGAAAAACGAAGATAAATTAGCTATTATTTCTAGTACAATTGAGAGCCAGAAAAGGCGAATAAAATATCTTTTGCAAAATGGCAATGACAGAGGTGAAATAGAGAATGAAATAATCGCACAACGGCGATTAGAAACGAAAGCTAGAGAGTTGGTATGCAAGATTTCCGATTTGAGGGCAACGAATGCTAATAGCGCTCAGAAATCTGATCAAAATAGTTTCAAAGATATTCCAGAGATTTCCTCAAAGAATACTGGACTTATTCTGCACAATTTAGCTAATGAAGAACGTCACCAACATAAGCTTAAAGAAGGTATTGAGCAGATTAAAATATTGCAATTTGAACAACAATTAGAGCTCAAAGAAGCTGCAACCCGAAGGAAACTCCTAGCACTTAAACAACAACTGAAAGGGAATATCACTATAAATGAATTACCAACAAAATCACAATCTCTACCCAATACATCATATTCACTTGATAGAGAAATACAAAATATTGACTCTGAGAAAATACGAAATGGGCCCGATTCACATAATGACGCCACGCCTAATCCATCCAGTAACTCTGAATTTCAATTTACACCTCAACCACCTTCAAAGCAGAGAAAATCTGAAATTTCCAAACCGTCCCCAATATTCCGAATTGAATCAAATACCCAATCTAAAAACGAGATTAATTCTAAGCCAATGGATATTACAATTCAAAAAACTAAGATTGAAGTAAAAACTAAAATATCACAGGAAAGAGCTTACATGAGTGCTGTACAGTCGAATCGCACTCGTGTTGAGAAGATTCGTAAAGTCATGAGTGCTGCAATTGTAATACAGCGCTATTGGCGATTGTATAAAAACCGAACCAAATAAAAACCTCACTCATTTGTTACATTTATACTGTCACTGATTATGTATGTACTTGTTTTTATAACCAGCTATTAAATACAATTTTATAATTCATATAATTACTCGAATATTTTCCTCATATTTATCCATGTATTTTCTCGTATTTAGATGTTCAGCTATATATACATCTTTAAGAAAATCGATATTTAATCCATAATACAATCACTCCCATCATAATAAATGGCTCTGTAATCTAATACTTAACATGCTATGTCACATAACAAGAAATACTACAAGCCTTCCCCGGTATTATTACCTGCGAAGAATTTACTGCAGTTAGCTTGTGTTTACGGAGATTTGCCTTTTATTGAGTCTCTTTTGAAATCTGGAGATTTCAACGTTAACGAGCCAGACCAAGAATCGAACTGTACAGCCTTGCATTCCAGTGTTTACCATGGGTTGCTAGGTGTAGCAGCGTTGTTGACGTCATATGGTGCAAGCTGGGAGTGTCAGGATTTTGATGGTTGCTCCGTTTGGGATTATTTGAATGATAATAGGAACAAATGTTCCTTAATTGATGGGAAGAGCCTTCTATATAGCTGGGGCAATAACTACACGTTTAATCTCGGGGTCGGCACAGGAGATAGCAAACAATTGCCCGTTCTCGTTAAGGGAGTGGATAAGACTGTTATAAAGAAAATAGTATTGAGTAAATATCATAGTGTAATTCTAGATGAAAATGGTAGTGTATTTTCCTGTGGTATAGGCAAAGGTTGTAGACTTGGTCATGGTAACGATGAAACGTATCTTTCATTCAAATTTATACAAACACTCCGTGAGAAGATAATTGATATTTCAGCTGGTAATAGCCATACGCTGTTTCTCAGTGATCAAGGTTATTTGTATGCATGTGGGAGTAATGAATTCGGGCAGTTAGGTGTTGGTAATACTTCTGATAGTATTCCTACACAATCGATGTTCCCTGCTAAATTGAACCATAAGGACATACGTAATGTCTTTTTCACATTCATCGCTTGCGGGAACTTTCATTCAGCGGTTTGCACGGAGAATAAGCTATACACGTTTGGACGTAATGTTGGACAGCTTGGTTACCCTTTAGGTAAACTCGGTAGAGTTCAGTTTATTCCTAAAGTTGTTACAGCGTTTTATCATAGAAAAGAAGCGAAGATCATTTCCCTAAGTGCTTGCGATACTGTTACTACTGGCATACTATCTAATAATACCATTTTTGTGCTTGAAAATTTTAACTGTAAAGTGTATTCAGCAAACAGAGCGAATATTGGATTAGTTTATTCAAAAACTTTTTATTTTACACAGATTTCTTCTTATGGAGTTGCTTCTGAGGTTGATTCTCTTTCAAAATCTTCTTCCCAAAATTTACCGTTTGAAATAATTCTTCTAGATAATTTCAATTCTATTTGGAGATTCTCTACTGGGAATGTCTGTGTTCACTTGTGTCGCTTTGAGAATGGTTATAACATTAAAGTGTCACATTTCGCATTAGGAAAATCGTTATTTTTAGTTTCAATTTTCGGTGAAGTATTTCAATGCAATCTACCACCGATAGTACCAAGCTCAGATTTACATTCTAACAAAAAATTGCAGCTTGATTTGGTTCAAGCATCTAAGTTTGAAGATAATGTGAATCCAATTATCTCGTTAACAAGGTTAAAATACCTCCATAATATTCTTAACATATATACAGATGCAAACTGCGAGAATTTCTTTTGCTATCTACAAGACCCTGTTAGTGAACTTGTGTTACTACCTCATATATCTAAAAGCGTGTATCTGTCAGATTTTAAAGTTCATTTTGAAAACATTCAATTTAACCCTCCTGAATGTTGTATAACTATTGAATCAGAGGATGGGCGACTTATTCATATTGATTCTTATATTTTCTGTGTTTTTATTTCAGAAATTTGTGAGACAAAATGCGATATTTTAAATTATATGCCAAAATCTGGTAAGACATATAAATGCTCTCTCAATTATACAATTCTTCACGCAATATTCGCGGCTGCCTATCTACAAGGGAATGCTATTCCTGAAGAATTGCCTTTCTTGATAAGTGTGCTATTTCGCAACATCCCCAATTCACCTATACTCAAGCGTCAGCCTTTTCAACATAGAAATTTTGAATACAAATCATTTCATATTCTTCATGATACAGTTATCAGTTGTTTGGATGGTGAATCTTTTAAATGTCATAAATGTATCCTTATAGCTAGAAGTGAGTATTTTTCTAGCATGCTTACTCTAGGTTGGAGAGAATCCTCTCTGCAAATTCCTATACTAAATTTCCAATTCACCCTCGTTATAATGGAGATTATCATTGAATACATTTACACTGATCTCTATCCACGTTCTATTCATGAGCACTCCCTCTACCAATTACTAATCGCATCAGATCATTTTCTATTACCAAGACTGAAGGATTGGGTAGAATACAAAATAGGTAATTCACTAACAATCGATAACGTCATTCCTGTTTTGGAGCTAAGTCGTATGTACTGTGCTCAGCAATTGACGGTTAGTTGTGTTGAGTTTGTTTGTATTAACTTTAGCTGGCTTATGTCGAAACATGAATTGGATATGTTAGATCTTGACGTATTAGCTTTGGTATCAGACTGTGCATGTACACGTATGCGAAGGTTAGGCATTAAAGAGAAAACTGTTTATTATTATGACCATTATAACGATTTAGTCGACGAGCAATTTTTTGTTGCATCGAAAAATAATGTTTTACCACAAAGGGAAAGGAGTAAGACTGTTCCAAAGAAGACAAAGAAACGTAATTCGATGAATAGAAGTGTTTCTGAATGTTCTCATGGTCGTGACGATCCTATCCTTATCTCTGATGATACAATTTTAGCTACTGAGCCTTGGAAACCAAATTGGCTAGCATCGAAAGAAGAACGAGATAGCACTCCAAATTTCAACGAAATTTTATCTGAGGAAAAATCGAGATATTTACTTAATCAAAAGTATTTGCCAAGAATGCGGTCTAAATCTAGTACTAATAGTCACATGCAACAGTATATGAGTTGGGGTATCAGTCATAATATAAATGCCAGGAAGAAACGATCGAAATCCAAACGAGCAACTTCTGAAAGTGAAGTCGAAGTTAAAAAGAGAGAAAGAACTTGGTCTACTGTGGAAATCCCTGCTGAAATATCCTTTGAAGATATTTATAATCACCAGTTATCTTCGCCAGCAATTGAACCCATACTTCTATACTCTGATCCAATTTGCCTGCCCAAGGAAGAAAAGGTTCCTCTCGTTCCCCCTCAACAACCTTTGCAGGTCATAAATGCATTTGAATCTATCGTTATTGAAGAACAAGCTTTAACCGATCTGCGACAGTATTACCAGAATACATACCCTTTCGAGCAATTCACAATTGAACGTGAACTTGGCAGTGAATTTTGATTATTTTATTATTGTAGATTTGCCTTATTAGTTTTCCTGAGTGAAACCAAATTCATATCGTAGAGCTAACCTTTACCCACAATGAACTTTTGCTACTTTTTAAGTGGCTGATACAAATAGGTGAAATTCATAATTCTGTCCTGCACAGTTAGGCTTTATAGAGCTTAATTATATATACCATTTCTTGCCGTACGCTATATTTTGAGTTTTAGCCGAGTTTTAGCAGCAAAAATAATCCTAAATGTCTCTAATGCCGAGAGAAACAAAGTTCGCTTCTTCAATCAATGAGAAGCATCACACTAAATCAAGATTCCAAAATGTAATATTGAATGATATTGATAAGGGTAGAGGATGTAGAAATTGTGGTGATTCGTGCCCTGGCTTACAATTGCATGTTTGGAGGAAGATCTGCCAGTTCTGTTCTTGCCCATGGGAAGCACATGATGTTGAAATTGTGAGAAGAAAGCCCAAACGAAAAACAAAGCCGAAAACTAGTTCCACTCAAACAAAGAAAGGAATATCATTTGTTGATACTCCAGAGATAATCCCTTCTCTGAGTCCTGCAATGGAATCTACTGAAATCAAAATCGTGCTTGAAGACTTTTCGAATGAACCCAAAGTTGACTTAATTATTTCGCAACTTTCTCTTGAAGAAGATAAGGATAGTACAAAGATATTATCACCAGAAAGTCCGTTAAGCCCTGTCGATAACTATGACGACGATATCTCGCCAACTTCACAGACTTCTGAAGACGATAATCCTGATTTCTCACTTTTGAAGGAAAAGTACTTATGGTACCCGATGAGCATGAATTTCAAAAATGTTGAAAGCTTCATGGCTTCATTACCCCCTGAGTTACGCCCTATCAAAGGCACACAGGCTGCACAAAATTGCAAAAATGTACTCTTAAGACAACTTCCACCTCAGGACACTGATCATCTAATTTGTCATCCTCTCTCGGAAAAAGAGTTCTTTCTCATGCAGAAATTTGTCGAACAGAGAGAGAACAAATATAGAGGTCAGGGTATTGTGCAGTTTGACCCGAAAGGCGACTGTGTTTCCTGTAAGCAACAGTTTATCCCAGAAGATATATGCGTTTTCGTTCCGTTAGTAGGTTCCAATTACAGATTTCATGTCAATTGCTTTCGATGCTCTAAATGTACAGGTTTCTTACAAGATCTCCATTATTATAAGAAAGGTAAGGAGATTTTCTGTGGAAGACACCATGCGGAGCTATTCGGGAAGCGCTGTGCGGGATGTGATGAGATTATATTCTCGGATAAAGTGATTGAAGCTGAGGGTAAGAATTGGCATGCTGAGCATTTTTGTTGTGGAAATTGTGACATACAATTAGGAGGTGATGACTACGTAAAATCGCGAAATGTGATAATGTGTAATAAATGCTTCAAAGATCAAGTCAATGCAGTGTGCTTTTCATGCAAAAAGGGCATCGAACTACAAGGTAGAGTTGTTAAATATCGCGAAAAATCATGGCATCAAAAATGCTTCATTTGTTCTGTCTGTGAGAGGTATCTGAAAGCTGAAAAGTTCATTGTTAAAGGCGTAAGCATTTTTTGCTTGGAATGCTTTGAGAATTCTCAAAGCGAAATAAAACCAGAACCTAGTGGGTCCTCGAATTGTGACCTTTGCCAACAACCAGTTGATGTGCATGACCCTCATATGTCATCTGAAGGTATAGTATGGCATAAATCTTGCTTTTCTTGTGTATTTTGCCATCAAGAGTTGATTGGGAAGGCATTTCTAAGACATGATGCTGGTCTGCTATGTGAAGGTTGTTATAACGAGAGAGTTGCGCATTCGTGTCATCAGTGCTCTGAAAAGATTGCTAAAGGGGGCGTGAAACATGATGGAAAGTACTTCCATAAAGATTGCTTCAACTGTGCGAATTGTCAGATACAACTTGCAAACATAAAATTCTCAACTAGAAAAGGTGTAAACTTATGCTTTAGTTGTAACAAAAAATCTTCACCACTTTGCCATCAATGCAGTAAAGAGATTCTTGGGAAATGTTTTGAGTTCAAAGGTTACAACTTTCACCCAGAATGCTTCTCATGCACAGGCTGTAATAAAGGCATCGCTGGCAAAGAGTTCTATCAAACACGTGGTGCTATATATTGTAAAAAGTGCGCTAAGAGAAAATTATGAACACAGCCCTTAGCTACTTTTAGATAATACTACTTTCTATTACATTTCCTTATTACTTATTTTGTAATCAATTTACTTTTCAGTGCAGTCTGTTATTGTTTATTTTATACATTCGTATCCTACATGAATTTTACTCATATTTCCCCATAATTTACAGGGAAGAAGTTGAAGAAATTGCCAATAAGTTAAAAGTGAAGGTTTTCCGGTCAAGCGTAAAAGATAATTTTAATATTTCTGAAGGTAACACACATTTTCGCGAATTTCTTCAACTTTTAGTGGAAGTTTTTGCTTTAGTTTTTGAATATCTTGTTACAAACTATTTGGATGAATCTCACAGAAGTAAACAGCAAGAAGCACCAATGCCAGTCAACCAAATAAGTAAGTTAATCCATGGTTCATTCTATATCAAAATACATACTATTGTATTGAAAATTGAAGCATTGTAGGCATAATTCCTGATATCCTGAAACCAAGTTCGCATGACAAAACTAAAAATGAAAGACCTTTTCGTTTGAGGCCAGGCAAACAACGTGCTAAGAAAAAGAAATCTTGTTTCTCATAAACAAACAGAACAACAACAACAACAACAACACAACACAAACACACTAACACACTACGAAATTATGTTACCCGATCACTCATGTATTTATGCATTATTTATTGTTAGAGCAGTTTAGCTATCATTGTACGTTAACTGTGTACAGTTTCTAGAAATTATTAGGTATTTTCTAAGACAGACACTTACTAATTAAATTATAATTACAACTGAGTATTTACTCGTACCGCCTGGGGTATAATACGCTCTAATTTTGTACTAATAGGGGGATAGGTTCAATTTGAGCGACCCCTGACAGTACTTTATAATATTAAAGACATGTGAACTCCATACAGAGTTACTACTACAATTTGCTACGTGATTTTTGTAGAAATTCACTGATGTTAGTTTGGAATTATCTGCATAATCTTTCCATAATTGGTAAACATACTGATTGGATGGTATCCTTGAATCCTAAGCATTTGTAGCCGTTATTGACATGTTTTCTCGAATTCCCGACTGAATAATTGCATTTAGCGTCTGAATTCATTAATTTTAAGATTTGTAAGTTACTATCTTTACAGATTTCTTGCCATCAGAAATACTTAATTATTCGGTGAGCGTTTAAATTACTTTTTACAAGCAACAGAAAAAATTTCGTCCTCTATTTATCAAACTTTTAGGATAAACATTAATAGCCCATGAATTTCCAGTGAAAATCATACTCAATATATTCAATAATTCGTTTTGTCTGTTGGCAAATTTTGTCCGAATTTGAATGAAAATATGTTTAACTGGTGTTCATAGATTCGTGTATATTTGTGGGTAAACTCTGCTTGTATATTTACCATAATATTAACCTATAACATGAATGATACATTGTAAAATAATTCACTGAATAAGTCATTGTCTGCGCTTTAAATGGCTTAGGAATATTTGAATAATTAAATTAGATTTGGGTGATAAACTTTAGAACTGGAAATGGTTTCATACACTAAAACTATTTTTAATTCATTTAGAGACTTGTTTCCTGGTCTAGCTTTCTAATTTGTAATTAGACTGTAGCCATTTATATCCTTGTATGTCCTATCAGAGTTTATCTACAGTGTTTTGATAGGAATCGTTTATTATTCATTTTAATACGAATAATTTATGAATATTTATAGTTGAGACTGAATGATAAACAAATTTGTGTTTTTAGATTTGTCATGGGCTTCTCTATCGTAGGTTTCATTTTGCTATTCAAATCCTTAACAATTCAAAAGATATGTAAATATAAGGTACATGTATAGCCTAGTCAGGTTTGCAGTTAATGTTTGAGATTAGTAATTGAAATCTCCATTATCTCTTCCAGCTTCAGTGAATGCTTAATTCGTCAGGTTTCTTGTTTTGGTGGCAAACTAGGTCATTTCTAGAATTATTATAGTTTATTCTGCCAGTAATCATGCTTCTTTCCCCTCGGCATATGACATTCTTCAAGTCCTGAGAAGTGATGTCATCATGACATTGAATGAAGAGACACATAGATTTTGCATATTAGCAGGGTTAAAGAAAATTGCACTGGTCCTATTGTCTCCATTTGCATTATAGTTGTATACAATACAAATGACATGTCATATTTTTGCATACTAGCCTTATCACTATGTATTTCACTGCTTACACGTATTGACTTGTATTTGTTTGCGGTATATGACTTGAACTTTGAGGATACACTTGGAGGAAATACATCACAAATTCATTGCCACAAATTACTTCCAAACACAAATTACCAACCAAACTGCGTAAATTAGATTAAGTGGGGAAACTTTCAGGGTACAAAGAAAATCACCGACTGGTGGTCACGATTTTGATCTGACACTTTTGTGACACTTTAAACAGCCTCAAAAGTAATTATTTTCCAATACGCTTGAAAACTCAAATACTCGAAATATCAATGTATTCATTGTATAATTATATTCCAGCATAAGGTTTGCATAAAAAGAGAAATATTTACTTGGACAAATGGTTATTAACATAATAATAAAATTTCAACTGTGATATTAATGTATTTGTGTAGTGCCATGTAACGACACGCAATTCTTGAGGGTATTATTATTGAAACATGGTATCTTTGTATAAAAATTTGCAGAGGTCTATTATCGGAATTATGTGAAGATTAGCCATTCAATTCGATTCTTGTAGCACATCGTATCGCCCTGTGTAGAAGTATAGGGGTTGACATTCGAGGGCACAAAGTGTAAATGACTCGTTGCTAAGTTTAAACCGCCAACTATCTTCCAAGTTAAGTCTTGTGATTTCTTTTCTGAGGTTCAATCGGTTCTTAGTTACGACAAGACAAATCGTAGCTCCGTGGACGAACTGAAAGTTTTTGAGGAACTTTGAATCTTCCAACATTTCTGAGCTAAAAATTAGAAGTCCGCCATATTTTGTATCTTTATGTTGTCCATGGTTACTGTGTGTCTTTTCATGTACGAATGATACAAACGTGTTATCTGAGAAATTCATGAATTTGTTGACCTGCAGCACTGGATGATCTCTGGAGTTTGCGAGTGGAAATATTTTACTTGCAGCTTTCTGTAAATAAGCTTCCATAATGTATGAACCTGATACAGTAATGGAAGATGCTTGATCACAGTCTGGAGTTCCAATGAACTTCTCGGGGTTACAAAGAAGATTATATCTAACTTTATTGTAGGTAGAATCATGGAATGATTCTCCACCATTTTTGATGAATTTTTTAATGTAAGAAAAGTTGTTGATTCTGCAGAAAGGTATCCCGAATGCCTAATAGAGAAATATGAACAATAAAATTCGGGTTATTTGTATTGAAATACTACCTTGAACTTCGTAGTAATTCTACATAATCTTCTATTACATTATCTTAACAGGTTCGTGTATACGTATTGTAATGATATGCTAATATTACAAAATGGTTAAGTAGTTGAAATTGTCAGGCATCAAATGATCATTTCAACTTTGATACAGGTACATACCGAAATTTAGATTTTTTCAAGTATCTGCAGTCAGGTTCGCTTAACCGTTATAACTTACAAGGAGTTTAAGCGTTACATCAGCTGCAATAAAAGTATGACTCAGAGGATCAAAGTGAACGTCTTTTAGCATAGCAACGTGTAAGTATAGGAAACTTGTGTTTAGGAAACTTTTGGTGAAATTTTCTTCTGGCACACTCTTCGACGTCCACTGTCTGACGCTCATTGCACCGTATTTAATGAATTCAGGATCCACCTCTATGAATTTTAGGATGTCGAATAGTGTAATACAATTGTTCTGACTTCTGTTAATAAAATATATGCGTAATGTAAATTAAACATGTGGACTACTGAAGTAATAATTTGCAAATTTTATTTAGAATCTTTGATGAATTATTAGTGGCTATCTAAGGAGATTAAACATAATTAAATATCTATTAGCTTATTGGAGGCATAGAAAAAACTATTACCAAATTCTCAATTAATTACAACTAAGAGGTTGTAGATTAGATTTCTAATCCAGAAAATATGGAAGATTGCTACACTATTTTTGTATTAACTCTATTCCGAATCGTTGATTGTCTGTCACGCACAGACACGTAATTATTCTTATAATTTGGATAGAAACCTAATAGTTTTAATTTCACTGATAACTCTCTTCCGATAATGTCGGTAATTCCTCCATTAAATGACCACCTGCAAATCCAATATGGTAAATGGTTTCACATATATTATCTCTTTTCTATACCAATTATTGTGATAAAATGGTGAATGGATAATGAGAAAGCAACTCATAATTCCGAATTAAACTTACGTATTTGGTGGCTCAAGCTGCGCGGGTGTTGACTTAAACATCAGACATGAATCGCTGAGAATTAGGATGTATGGCCAGATAATGTAATTCTGGTTCAGAACAACTCTTTCATGAGCGTTATAGTTCTCTGTAGAAAATTGCTTGATGAATTCCATTACGCCACCTACGTTGATAGGAAATAGTAAATAAATTTCAATATCCTATATGCTATATAGAGCTACAGCTGCATATGTTTATTTATGTAACTACGTCAGGGACCAGAGCAAAGCTACCACATTATTCAATATGAATTGAATAGTAGACTTACCTAAGCTATAGAATTCTGGTAGATTTGGAACTGCCATTATGATGTGTGTTGGCCATTTTTTTCTATATTCAAAAACCTCATTTTCGTTCACCACAATTATGTGAATGTGCTTTTGATGCTTCATAACATGAGCTAAATTAAATAGACCAGATTTAGCACGACCTGTTGATGGAGTGAAGATCGGTGTCCTGCATATGAAGTTTTCTGGCTTCATAGGGTTTTCACGCTCATAAAATGCCAAATTCATCCGAACCAAAGTCTAGAGATACAAATAATAAATAGACAGTCATATTGTCTATAATACAAATATTTACCTTATTAGCAGTGTACTGGAAATTTACTATATGTTGTTGTGGTATATAGAATTTTAGCTGAGGACCTTGTCCATTATTCATCTTATATGTTAGTTCAATTGCTAAGTTGTTTAGACGTCCGTAATACTCAACACAGTGTGGACATGAATGTGATTTATCATAAGCATATGCTAGATCTGGTAACTGTTGTATTACAGAGAAACAGTCTTCTTTCATTGGCGTAGAGTGGTCGAATTTAGGGGTAGGAAGCTCATTGAAATTGTGTGTGGAAATATATGTCTCATCTTCATGTACTGGAGATTGGATTTCTTCTTTGATAATCACGGAAGAAGCGTTGGTTACACGGTATTCGGAATTGAGTTCCGGAGATGCGCCCTGGGTGTGTGAGACGAATGTTTGGGCTGGAAATGACCGTTTTGGAGATTCACCTTCTATATATATTAATTTTGACAGCCTCTCGTGTTGATACAGGTTAATAGGATTTGAATCAAATTTAGATTTCAAAATATCCATTGATTTAGGTAACGAGAAATTTGATGTGTTTGTAGAGGCTGGACTTCTTGGATTTGAAGTTGAATTTTCGCATTCGAATTTGTCATAAATTTTAACAAAGTTACTTGAATGTACGAGATCTTGTAGTAGTTTGATGAATAGAATATAAGCACCTGTCTTGCCTACCTATAATTAGTATAATAGCATTTGAATATTCGTAGATTTGTAAATTTTAAGAAAATACATACCTGTGGCGGTCCAGTTAATAAAAAACGTGTTGAAATAGGTTGAAGCTTTCCAATTTGAAATTTTGAAGATAATGATGCCCGTATAAGGTCAATATGATTAGTACAGGGACTAGCCCATTGTCTGTAATATTTGCTTAACTTTCCATAGTCAGATGTGTTATTCTGTGGTTGTCTGTCTAGATTTTCCTCGAATATCAGATTGCGTGATGGCGCTAGAAAATAGACGAATTTCTCAATAAACATATGTTTTTAATAAAACACGTTGTTCTAATTGCCTTATAGAGAATGTACTTATCATTGTAGGCCAAATTTGCATGTTTTAATAGTCCAAATATTTAAAATTAAATATTAACGATCTCTTATGTGAACTCACGTAGTATATTTCGTATGTTCAAAGTTGCAAACTTAGAAGTTAGAATATTCTTATAAGGTCTGGAGAGTAAACAAGTGAGTGTGTTATAGTAATCTGGAACACCAATCGCATCATCTTCATCCTCATCATCAAAATCGTCTGCTTCAGTAATAATTTCCTCTCGTGAGTTTAGTGAAGACATGCTTATATTATGTAGAGATGATAAAGGGTGAGGCTTGAGTAGCCTGGAACTTTGCTGAATGGCATTTGGTTTGTATTTGATGGTATGTGGCATGCTATTGGAGATTTGAGGCTTCGAAACGCCAACACTTGTATAATCCATTCCTTGTGCAGGTGTTTTCTAGAAAATAACTCCTGTAAATATTGCATTGATATATTTTGATGGAAATATAGGGAAAAGTAATGGATAATTGGTTCTGCTATATTATATGAGTTCAACAGCCATCAAATTTTTGATAAATGAACAAATTGTTGTCATAAAGACAAACAGATAGATTTCCATTGAATTCTGCTGCTTACCCAAATAGTTGATCTGGCAGCCTGAACAGGTTCTGTTTGAGTTGATTGAAATTCCTGTGGGTGTTGATTTATTTCTGGGTCGGAGAAACTTGAGATTACACTGTTGCGCCCTGAAGAAGGCCCATCAGCGATATCTGTACTTATTGCTTCTTCAGTTTCCATTAGATGGGAGGTCACTGTTGGTTCAATATTTGATGTTAAATGCTCAATGGAAAACTTTTTATTTGAACTGTGACTCGATGTGTTTGAAATTTGTGAGAGTGGAGATTTGGCTGGACTGATTGAAATCATAGGAAGTGAATCTTCATTTGAGTCTCCGATTTGTCTAGAATACAATTAATTATATTGTGTGTAATAATACTGACAGACCCACTGACTGGAAATACACATAATTACATCATAATGCAATCAATATAGTCATAGTATTCATTTAGGAAATATTATACTCACTCTGGAGGGTCTTCAGTGTTCATTCTGAAATCTTCATTATTATTCCCTCCAAGTCCGTTTGTTACACAATCTAGAGATTCATCAGGATTTGATTCTTGTACGAAAATGCTGTTTTGTAGCAGAGATTTTGGAAGAATTCCTGATTGACTCATGCATTGTGTATTAGCACGATCTTTCTTGGGAGTTTTCTGAGAGTCCACATAATGATGGATGTATCCAAGATCCAAATTCAGGCTGTGTGATGTAACTGAGATTCCACTGACTAGCCTCAGGTCATAATGTGATACGGATCTATAGACACAAATGGTATAGCATTTGCAACCAGAAGAACTTTGTTATAACATTGAATGAACTTTATTCCATGTTGATATCTACTAAGTAGACCAAATAGAATACAAAGGAAGTTTATAGTGAAAATTAAGGGGTCATGAAGAGCTTTGTATTGTATTAATGCTGATATCATTATATTGAAAATCACTTGTCCAATCGAATTGGCAACTAGATAACACTATACCAGCAATTTTATATGAGTTCTCTCACAGTAAATTGCTAAGAATGTACTCTGCTGACGCTACACACAGTGGTTACTATTGTATCGTTGTTTAATCTGTAAGAAGAGTATAACCAATCGGGCTAGTGTAAGAGTTCGAGGAATTTGTTGATTACATTTTAAAATTGATTGCTTCACGAATTCTGATTCTATGTTTGATGGACAGGGTCTCCCGTCTAGGATAGAGTTAAGGATTCTTTTGTTATCATGATTCTACCATGTTAAGTAATTCTTAATTAATTAGATCGATTTCTAATGTTTTCAGTATAATTAAACTAATTTGAATTTAGTATTTGGCACGTACTTTGGTAGTGTTTCACCTCCTCTTTCATCTCCAGCTACAATCAAGATGCAGGGCAAGTTATTGAGCTGTAGATATGTTTTCGGTTGCCATGTTGTTTGGTGCAACTTGAGAGCTGAGAAATAACTGTATTGATATGCACCCTTATCATTGGCGTGCTTCCCAAATTTCCATGTGCGCATCCTTTGGACAAAGTAAGGGTCTATGCTCAGATCTTGAGAGCCATCATCTAAGATTATCTAGGGAATTTTAGTGTTAAATTTTTTGGCAAAATATTATAGGTATTCTATTTGAAAATAATCTCAATGGCGCATGCATTTACATATTTATGTTATTTCTAGAATGTTGTTGGATGATAACAACATTTCCTTTTCAATCTACACGTTTATGCCACAATTCGTCTCTTGATATAATTATTCATGTACGAGTGAGTCAAGCAACGTATTTTCTCCAATCAAACATAAACCAATGCTCCAATGTTGAAAAGGAAGAATTCATTACTTTCCTTTCAAGTGTTTATTTTCTAAACAATATTAATTTTGCCTACACCCAACTCATAGCATAAGACTGTAAACCTGTCTAATTGCCATCAATATTTTGTCAATAACATATGCTAATCTGAAAATTTTCCCTCTTTAGTATATTAATTCTATTGTCGAGTCATTATGAATTCTTTTACTTTTTTAGCATCATCGTTTCTGAAAAATTTCCAGAAACATATGGGCAATCTTACAAGTTATACCATCCTACAAGTTTTCCACCTTATTAATCAAGATAACTGTCTATACGATGTCTCGTTTATAAATTATGTTATATGGAATTAACGGTTACGTATTTGTATTTTCTAAGTCTTACTCAACAAATTATGAAATAATACCTCAAATCTGTACTGAAGCCCAACGTCTTTTCTCGCATTGACCAACTGATCATAGACAAACTTCCCGACATCAGTACTGTGTACTCGTAGTGCAATCATTGGTCCATAGCCATAGTTATTGTTCATAGGCTGGGAAATGAGGTCGTGGAGCATAGAAAATGTTTCACCAGAGCATGTAAGATTTTTCGCCTGTCCTGTCAACTTGAGTAGAGCTGTTGTATATTCTTGTGCTAGTAGACGAGCACGTATTATGTCGAATGTACTGTCTTCATATCTATAAATGGACATGATTAGTTCATTGGGCAACGTAGAAATTATATATTTTCTGCGAACATTGATTTTTAAAGGGAAATTCGATTAGTACACAGTGAAAGTATTTTAATGACCTTTAAACTGTGAAAAATATTAATGATTGCCTGATTGGTGCATATATCATCATTGGAATTATTTGAAAATACTATCGTATTACACTATGGTGATCAGGATGATTAGAGATAAATCCTATAACTATCAGAGTATATGGGATGTGACTTGTTGGTTTGTTAATATTTCAATGTTGTTATGTCTGTAAATATTGAAAGTTTATCTAACACAATATCATTAACGGATCATTGATAGAATCTACGTATCAGTACAACAAGTGTGGGCATTGAAATTGCTTCATTTCTTGGCTCAAAATAGCTTAGAACCCGCACCTGTAAATATCATGATGTATCTTGATAATTTATTCGTCCTTATGCCGGGAAAGTTTGTAATTACATTTCTATTTAAATGGTGGGTAAAATCACATCAAAGATCAAATTCAATAATATAATCCTGAGATCACCTGATCTGCCTATAGTTGGACAATTTTTGTGACTTTCAATATACTAACAGACACAATATAGACATTATTGTAATCATATCTAGCGTAAGATTGTTTGAATTTCTAAAATCTACAGGTTGCTGTTTCTTTACGCTGCTACAGCTGACAATAATTTCATCATTAACTACGTTATTATTTGAGAATTAACTTACTTTGAATGCTGGCACAGCTGTTCGACTTTATCTTCAAAAACAGTATCTTCAAACAATTTTACATCTGTATCTTCTTCAAGGATAGACTCAATATCTTGATAATGAGCACCTTGTGGATATGTTAAATGACATGGATTTATTTCAGTTTCTCGCCAGTTAACTTCGTTTTCAGGTGGAATAGAAGATTGCGAGTTGAGTAACGATAATGGACTTGAAGTGACGGCTAATGACAAAACATTTGGCATATGTAATAGATTCATGTATGCGAGGCAAGGATTTGATACAACCACAGAGCTATTATTTGGCTGCATAGATCCGTTGCTTAGGGTAGTAAACCTATGTGCATTGTCTTGCACACAAATAAACAGTGTATTTGTACGTGTTTGCACCGTATTAATCAAGGCTATTAGCTCAGGATTAACTACTTGACTTAAATCAAGTTTGATAACATGACTCTCTGCTAAAGCGATTGAAGGTATTCTCTCATCATTTAATTGTGCCCTAATCGCATCTTTGATAAGATTCGACTCAGACAATCGCTCAATTGTCTGCCAGTATAGTGTGGGCGTAGTAGGAACGAAAATGTAGAAATCAACACTTGTAAAGTTTGAAATGAAGGATGTATCAGTAACTGAGTTACGGAGACCTTTTACCTATTAATTTGTAGAGTAATAAATATATTGAGATATCACAAAATATTGCAAAAAATTATGAAAGTTCGTACCTTTTTCAAAAGTGTTAGAGCTGCTATTTCCTGTTGTTTGAAAGGTCCCTTTGGCTGATACTCCACAATACTTGAAGTTTGAGGTAGCACTCTTTCTAGCATTGCAGCTGTGCAATACGTTGAGAAACTTGTAGCCCTAAAAGGAGGTAATGCTCTATCTCTTAACAGTTGACTTCTTTTGTATAAAAGCTTTCTAATCTGATCCTCGTCAACACTCTTGGTAAAATTGAGATTGATTTTATCTTTGGAAACTTGAACATCTTGCTCTTGAATTGTTTTAGAAATGTACTTGTTTAGAACAATTACACAGAATTCTAATGGTTTGTTTGTCTGAATTGAGTTGTTATAGAGTACAACAATAAAGTCAGGAAATTTCTTTAACTCAGATAATGAACACAATGCATTATTGACCCCATTGACAAGTGAGATTGCAGATTGCATTATCATAACATTAGAGTTTGATTGGTATGCTGCAAGCCTGGCTAAATGGCTAACTTGCATTTTCCAAATAGAATTATTAAACTGGTAATATACCTAAATAATAAATAAATAAATAATTTCAAGAACTTCGCGAAATTTAAATATACAATTCAAATTCTCACTTACTTGCATCCAATCATGCTCTCCCATCTTGGCATACACTAACATTGTCTCGAGCAGTTCTTTCATTACAATCCCACCATTCGATACACTGGTTAGATAGTTGATTATGAACAGAACCAATGATTCAGGTGATAAGCAAACTTTCCAAGATCTGTTCGCGTTAGGTAACATGCTATCACAGACATCTTTGAATAATAATGATTTTTTGATGTCTTTTTCAAGAAAGTGCGTAGGAGAATCTATCAAGTCTCCAACACATACTAACACGAGGGGATTAATATGTTTAAGTAGGTGGAAATTTGGAGGATCACTTTTAAGTGTTGAATTCGATTGAGGTAAGATTTGGGCTAATTCAGTAGGAATGTTTGGCTGTTGCATAATTGTATCACGCTTCATGGGGGCTTGTACAATGAATGGAAAGGGATAGGTAGAAGCTATATAGAATGAAATTTGATAATCACAAGCGAGCATTAAGTAGGTTGAGCCAATACAAGTGATGTAGACTAAACATTGAGTGCTGAAAGATGATGAAATCTACTATTAAGATTTTTATGCAGGGTAATTTGGTTGGTAGACGTGATTGAATGAATTGAAATTGCAAGAATTTTCAAATTAATTTGATAATGGTAGACAATGTCCAAATCATCCATTTTGGACATCCGTACTGTGTGTGAAGTGTGAACTACCATAAATTTAGGTTATTTTTTGTCCACGTCATCCTGTCTTAGAAAATATTCCATGAAAATAGTTAGCATAAGTGAGTAACTTATTCGACTTATTTTTCACTCTATATTGCATAACTTTTTATTTGTCCGTCAAAACTGCTACGAACTTAATCTTAACATCTGAATCATTAGAATTACATCCAATATTTGCAAAATGAGGTATTATAGCATCTCATTTAGCTATTTACTAGTCTTTATTCTGAGAAGACCAAAATTTTCATAAACTAATACTCACCCACCAATTACTACGTATTTCCAAAGGATTTTTGACTAATCTACATTTCAAGGCAAATTAATAAATAAATGGAATCCAAACAATGTATAAACAGCTCTTCCAATCAATTATGTAAATCAATATCTGTATTATGGTTACACAAATTGATCTCTGTAGACATCGATACATCTCTTGTAATAATTGTGTCTAGACAACTTGGCTTATACTGTATAGACAATAATCATACACACACACAATACAATATTAAGTTTATTTACTAATAAATATCAACTTTTCAAACTACCCAATTCGAAATTATTTGGTCTGAATACTATTAGTTGATAAAGCTAGTCAGGTACAATTCTCGCAATTTTACAAATCCACATGCACAATTGTGGTCAAGAGAATATACTATTTATTACATGTGTATAGACGTCATTAATGCCTTGAACAGATAGTACCTATTCATGAATAATTAGAAATTTCATGATTGCAATTATTGCAATTCTCAGCTAATTTCAATCACTATATTCTCTGTATAGAAGCAAATTACTAAATATTTAACTTACATATCTTATTATTTTGTGATTGTAGTTCGAATTGAGTTGTCTGTGTTTGATCTTGAGGTAATACAATAACGTTTGGTATTGGTGGTTTGAATAGACTGGCTGTTAAAACATGTTTCCGTCTTTTAAGTGCTTTGTCATCACAATACTCTAGCGGTCTCTTTTTGTAGATACGTGGAGTATTTGCTATAGGAAATATTAAGCAGACATAGTTTCAATAATTATGTTATCACTTGCTTTATTTATGTAAATATTCTATGCAAATATTCTGTCAATGTATCAGCTAGTTTATTCGAGTGGGCGGATTCTATAAAGTAATTCTATATTCCATAATTAGCATTAACAAAGTATTGATTAGCAATTAAATAGCCATTTGATTACCCCGTTGGTCTACAAACGATCTTATATTTTCAAAATGTATTCAGTTGTAAATTGGATAGATAAAGGATTATGTTAGTGTGCTGATTATATTTATTTATTCAGTAATATTTCTATGTGAATTGTTGTGTCTTATAATTCTTAACAAACCTACGCTCGTAGAGAGTGGTATCTAATTAAATTATAATTTGAAACAGCTTTAGTATCTGGTTTTATTTACATTTCAATAGACAGACACAAGTCTTCCTTTCCTTCATGAAAGCAAATAGTTTGAATTCAAATTTGGATTGTTACATCACCTTAAGAATTCATAATTAACTTCCCTGACTTGCTCGTCTAGAATCATAAATGGCAATAGGCTGTAGTCATGTTTCTAGACATTTATTAGAGATTTATCTATATTCAATTCTTCCTTGGTTTCAAATTTGATATTCTACTTGGTCACTTACAACATTATTAGTAAAATTTGCGTGAAATTTAGAATATTAATTATTTCTAAATATAGCTATAATTAACTTTATCGCGTTAAAATCAGATAGGTCTGTACTACTTGCATAATCTAGAATACAATAGAAACAAATTGCCTCATTATCTGTACACCACAAATAAAGAATTGATTAGCCAGTAAATAGCTCACAGACATATAATCACATCAAATCATGTATTATAGCCATAAATCTAATCTTCTTGAGACTTACTACCGAATTTCAGTTAGTAACCAGACTAAATACCTAGTGTAGACATGGTGTCTTTTTTGTTGACATCGACATATTCTATGTATATCTATTCAGTGATTTATAAATTTTAAATTTATTTATTTTTGGACTTGCATAGAGATAGTGTCATTCCATGTAATTAAGTAAATTGTTGAATTAATTCAATTAAATTCTTTAATCAAATAGTTTGGCTAGAAAAATGCCTGCCTGGTGTTTTGTTATTCAAGCGGAGTGTAGCCTTTCTGCCTGTATTTGCTGGATTACATCGTTTAATTTTAATATTTCTCCATTTTTACTTATATTAAATTTCTATTAATTTGTAACAAAAATATTAGCTAACAAGCGTTTATAATTAATTTTGTTGAAAAACGTTATTACTATATCAGAGTTGAAATATTGCAATTTATTCTCTATCATGGATTTGACAAACTCGATAAAGGCGAATTTTAGCGTAAAATATATTTATAAACTAATTAGCTCTGAATAAATATACACATATGCTAGATTTTATTGTAGTAAATACAAAAATTGTTGTATTTCGAATGAATGTCAAAATTCCAAAGTTTTCCAAAGATAATATGAAATCAAATTTACAAACCTCTTGAAATTGATGGACTTGATATTATTGAACTTGGAGAGATATTCGGGGAAATATTAGCCATTTTAATAGATTCTTCTTTTGTCTAGACTAGTTGCATCAATTGTATATTCTAACTTTTATCAAAATGCTGATTTTATATAGTCTAGCGCTAGAGCGAAGCTCTGCTCATCAGACACTATATATATTGCATAGACAGACTATCTACTGGCTTGCAATGCAATTTACTAAATCATGTATTGTCTGGTTCCGACTGTGCCTATCATAGTAAATAGTGTACTTGCGTTGCCATTTTACATTATCATAGATAGCCGGCGGTTCCACCAAGGCTTCAATTTGTTTTATAATTGATTCATAATGCCCTTACATCACCTTTTATATTATAGGTTTCGTTCATCAGCATGGTGTTTGAATCTCGTTTTGCAACTACTTGCGAATTGGTGTAGAACTGGCTTGGTCCGCATAATTCTTATTAATCCGACTTTGCTTAGATTAGTGGAGCTATTATAATATAGTCAATCACTAGGAAGCCACTAAATGTTGGAACATCCACAGTAGAGGACATTTAATTATAATTCTGCTTCCTGCTCCAGTGTAACTAAGTTAATCTCGGTTTGGAATTTGTAGATTTATAGCTGACATATTAAACTGCTCTCAATATTTGACAGTGTAGGACTTGGGAATAATATTTGAAGGTTATGTGGCATTTCTCAATTCTCCTTACTCAGAAGAAACTCGTTCATTTAGTTCAAATATTTGTTAATAATTCATCAGAACTACAAGGTATTATCACTACAAGCTGGTACTACATTCTTCTCATGAAATAATGATAACAATTAACGTCCAATTTCTGGGAGAATGTTGAGAATTCGCTGATTACGCAAACTCACGCGGAAGAACATTTATATAATTTATCACTAAGAATAATTCATTGAATGCAACCCATTACTAATAATATTGTTTTGAGCGTAGATATAATGCAAACATATTTCAGAGAAATTTCTAATCCATTTTGTTATTGAGAAAATTGTTTAGCATATCATATGCACGTCTTGGTTGTGAGGAAGGTACTTGGTGTCCTGCATCACGTACAGTCTTGAACGTCATCTTATCATACTGTAGAGTAAATCCTCCTACTTGTACTGTTGAGCCATACCATGGATTCCAATCTTCGACTAGGTTGATTGTACCATCTTTTTCCAGGTCTTTTATCCACAGTAGAGTTCCAAGCCATGGAACTGCAGCATCAACATCTCCAGAATAGACTAGGAATTTTAGCTCATTGTGGTACGGCAGTAATTGCTTCCATACCTTTTTCATTGGTGTCATCATGTCTTGAACTGAATAGGTCACAGCCTTTGAACGCATACTCCATTCTTGTGGCTCTGCATGGATTGCTTTCTGGACATCTGCCCTGTTTAAATATGCAGTCAAATCGGTTGGACCACAAGGATTATCTTCAAGATTGTAATTTTTTAGTGGACTCTTCCTTGCAGGTGAAAACCATCCTCCTTGGCCAATAAACTTATCACGCATGCAAATGTCATCATAAATATCATAAACGTTTATGATATCAAGAACTTTTCGTACTTTTGTAATCGCGGCTAAACACAACTTATTCATGTTATAAGTATTCGGATACATAAGAAATGGGCCACTTTGGTTGAAATTGCAATGTTCATTAATAGCAGAATAATCTTCAATGCTCATTAGGCCGTGCGTGAACCAGAATAATGTTGTACCATTATTGTCAAACTTTGGGTAAGTCCACGGATTTCCAACTAAGAATCCTTTGAAATCGATATCAAGTTTGATCTTAGTAATATCTAGCGCTAAATTCGGAATATAGTGGCCAGCATATGATTCACCTGCAAGGTAAAATGTTCTTTTCTTATATTTCGGGTACTTCGCTAAGAATCCTGTGAGAAACTGAATTAGATCTGTTGCAGTACGTTCATCACCAACATTGTAATCACTCTTAACTTTTGAACTAGAAAATCCAACCCCAGCAGGAGATTCAACGTATATCATGTTAGCTAATAAGTTCCATGACCAGGTATTATTATCCAGCGCTTTCCCTTCAGGACTTGGTGTGAATGGACCATTTTCAAGGAGCATAGCGTATAAGGAGGACCAACCAGGCCCTCCAGTTTGCCAAAGCACCAAAGGCTTCGATGCAGCATTTTCTGGTGCCTCTACAAGGAAATAGAACAGTTTGCGTTGATTCTTTTCGTTCACTGTAATATACCCAGCATATTGATCAAATGGGACATTTTGTGGTTGTCCAGGGAGTGAAGTTATTTTATCAGGATTATTTTGTGCAACGAATCTTACAAAGAATAAGGAGAACAACAACAACAAAATTAGGCAAATTCTTTCCATTTCAATTGAGTATGGGACGTTTATACTCTGTTATATATACCAATACTACTCTATTATCACCCTATTATCTTGTGATATTCAGCGTAATGGTCATATTTATATTGTGAATGAGTCTAATTATTTGCAAATTGCACATGAGACCCTTTTGTATAATATCACCTGTTTCTGAATTTCCAATAACTTATACAAATTATCATTACAATTGGAAGCCCTCTTTTTAGCATCTTTACAATATTTTAAATTCAGTATAGCTCCATTAAACACAAACATAATACTGATTGTATAGCATGAAATGATACTACAAGTCTTTTACGGTAGGTTAAGAAAATCGTTTAGCATATCATATGCACGTCTTGGTTGTGAGGAAGGTACTTGGTGTCCTGCATCACGTACAGTCTTGAACGTCATCTTATCATACTGTAGAGTAAATCCTCCTACTTGTACTGTTGAGCCATACCATGGATTCCAATCTTCGACTAGGTTGATTGTACCATCTTTTTCCAGGTCTTTTATCCACAGTAGAGTTCCAAGCCATGGAACTGCAGCATCAACATCTCCAGAATAGACTAGGAATTTTAGCTCTTTGTGGTAAGGCAGTAATTGCTTCCATACCTTTTTCATTGGTGTTATTAAATCATTTATTGAATAATCCAACTTTTCTGAACACATTGTCCATTCAATTTCGTCAGCATGAATTGCTTTCTGCACATCAGGCCTATTGAGATAAGCATATATGTCTTCAGTGCCACAAGGATTGTCATTCGATAGTTTTGTCGGTTGGTTTGAAAGATATTGATGCAATCTCATTCCTTCATAACCACCCATTCGCATACACATATCGTCATATATATCGTAGGGGCTGATGATATTAAGAATCTTATCGACATTATTCAGTGTTTTTAGGCAGATTTTATCCATGTTATATGTATCCGGGTATTTTAAAAATGGTCCGCTTTGGCTGAAATTGCAATGAGCGTTTATAGCTGAAAACTCTTCAATTGTCATTAAACCATGCGAGAACCAAAATAAAGTTGAGCCGTTGTTGTCAAACTTAGGATAAGTCCAAGGATTTCCAACTAAGAACCCTTGGAAGTTGATAATGAGATTGACTCTGGTAATGGCCAGAGCAAGATTTGGAATGTAATGGCCACCATATGATTCCCCTGCAAGGTAAAATGGTCTTTTCATGTATTTCGGGTACTTTGCTAAGAATAATGTCAGAAACTGGATTAGATCTGTTGCAGTGCGTGCATCACCGACTGTGTAATCACTCTTAACTTTGGAACTAGAAAATCCAACGCCAGCAGGAGACTCAACGTATAGCATGTTAGCTAATAAGTTCCATGAATAAGGGTTTTCATATAGAGATTCTCCACCAGGACTTGGAGTGAAAGGACCTGTTTCTAATAGTAATCCTAGTAAAGATGAGCACCCAGGGCCTCCTGTCTGCCATAACACCCACGGCTTTGAGTCAGCCTCGGTGGCAGCCTCGACAAACCAATAGAATAGTTTCCGATCATTCTTAGCATCTACAGTGATATAACCAGCATACTGATTATAAGAAACATTCTTAGGCTGCCCAGGCAGCGAAGTTATCTTATCAGCATTGTCCTGTGTAAACACAGTGGCGAACAAAAAGCAGGCAACAAAAAAAATGCGAGTTTGGTGCATTGAAATTTGATAAATTTTGATTTGAATATACTGATATATGTACTGCAAGGATTCTGAATATGGTTCAGTAGTATTGATGTCAACCACAGTAGTGTTAAGTTACTAAAGGGTTCTACTTTGAAATTTTGGGATATTCAAATTTGTATAGCTACAGTATGTTGATGCCATTCATTGAAATAGATACGTAGCTGATTAAACACAATATCACATTATGCCTATGCCCAAATACTTAAAATTATAAATATACCCAGAAATCTTCTGTCATTTTAGAAATGTTTTGCTACGTCTACATAATCTTGCTGTTTTCCATCAATCTCGCTTCGTCTACTCCGAAATGTGTAGATTTTGTGGACCATAACCGACAGTACCCATTGGTGTGTACATGTGAAGATCCTTCGCTCTGTCAGCCGATACCCAGAGCCAAAGGTAAAACCCGTCTAGCGTATTCTAAAGTGCCTGAGAACTGGAAATACTATGATTTCACCAAAATAACCGAATTGATATTGTCCTTCGCCACAGCAGATATAGACCCTGAACTCGTGTGTATGGCACATAAGAATAACGTGCAATTACATCTAAAAGGATGTTTTACAAATGAAACGTATCTTAACCCTGTAAAGCAAGACGAATGGATAGATGATAATCTTAAAAAGCTGACAGATAATTATTTGGATGGCATCAATATTGATTTTGAGCAACCACGTAATGCAGAACATGAACCACTTCTTGTTTCATTTATGGTGAAATTATCCAAAAAACTTAGAAGTATGAACTCGAACTACCAATTGACTTATTGTCTCGAAACATTCCCAAAGCCCAATAACGACTATACTACTATCCCAGAGGTAATGGACTATCTAATGATAATGGATTATGATCAAGCAAATATCAATGAACAGGAACATTGTTATGCATCAGCAAATGAGCATCCACTGACAACAATTACAGGTAAATTTAGTAATTTGAATTGCAAAATGCAAATTAAGTATTGCTACATTAAAATAATTGTATTTATAGGTCTCACTGAATACCTCGAACTAGGGATACCACCTTCAAAAATAGTGATAGGTATGCCCTGGTATGGACTCTTGGCTACCTGTGAGAAGATTACATCAAGTGGAAGATGTATCGTGAAAAACTGTTCTCACGATTCTCGAATGGAAATGACTATTCCCAAGGTATATGAACTCTACGATGTCAATGGTAATTATAAGCTCACTCAAGGATGGGATGATGCAAAAGTATCTCCATTTCTCACAATAATCCCTAAAGTCGATAATTTGGATCCAATACAGTTCTGGTATGACAACAGTATCAGTTTAACTCGCAAAGCTGAAATGTACAAACCCTTTCAAATACGAGGTATTGGAGTATTTCATGCTGACTGTCTGAACTATACTATGCCAGTGATGAAGTCTATGAACAAAGATTTTTGGAACCTTTTCACTGTGTTTCAAGATTAGGGAACTAGTTTATTTTACACATTTTTATTGTAATTGCACCTCTATTTAATATCATTTTAACTTTTCTATTCTTATCTACTTGTACAAGTTGCTGTAATTAGTAAAATTATACATTTATTAGTTAATATTGAGGACTCAGAATTTGTTATCCAATCTTACAAATACTCAGATTATTTCATAGAATCCTAATGAAACCTGAATTATTTGTTATTTTGAGTGATTTGGATTCTTTATTGAATTCCATTGGATTATGCAAATACTTTCATTGAGATTCATATAAATATATATAGTTTCTTCTCTATGCATTTGCGAATAAATGGTCTGCTACATCTGCATATTTTGTCTAATTTTAATAAATCTTGCTTCGAGCACTGATATTGCGGACCATAACCGACGTTCAACATCTACTTGTCCATGTGAAGACGCCTCATTATGTGAACCGATACCCCCAGCCAAAGGCAAAACCCGTCTAGCCTATTCTAAAGAACCAGGGAACTGGAAATACTATGATTTCACAAAAATAACTGAAATGGTATTATTCTTTGACATTACAGAAATAGACCCTGAAATCGTGTGTGTAGCACATAAGTATAACGTGCAGCTACATCTACGAGGATGCTTTGGAAATGAAACATTTCGTAACTCTACAAAACAAGAAAAATGGATACAAGAAAATCTTAAATTGTTGACAGATTATCATTTAGATGGGATCAACGTTGATTATGAACGTCCTCGTATAGCCCAATGGGAGCCACAGCTTGTTGATTTCATGGTAGAACTATCCATTAGAGTCAGAAGTATGAACTCTAACTACCAGTTGACTTATTGCCTGCCAACAGATCCATTACTTCATTACGAGATGGTAACTATTCCAACCGTTATGGACTATTTAATGATAATGGATTATGATCATGTCTGGGACATTCACCCTAATCATTGCTTTGCTACTGCAAATCAGCAACCAATGAAGACTATTTTTGGTAAGTTTGTATTATTAGTCGTATTATTATGTACTTAAATCATTTCTCCTATTTATAGGACTCACCAAATACATGTCTCTTGGCATACCACCTTCGAAATTAGTAGTAGGTATGCCCTGGTATGGATACCTATACAATTGTGATAATATTACATCAAGTGGATTATGCTCTCTCCACAATTGTCCGTATATTAACACGAGACAGTCAATTATACCCAAAATATACGAAAACTATGTAGTTAATGGTAATTATGAATTTATTCAAGGATGGGATAATGAAACTGTATCCCCATTTCTCACAATAATCCCCAAAGATAACATTGATTCCTTTCCAAGACAGTTCTGGTATGACAACAGTGTTAGTTTAACTCGCAAAGCTGAAATATACAAACCTTTCCAAATACGAGGTGTTGGAGTATTTCATGTTGACTGTCTGGACTATACAATGGATCAATCAATGGTCACAGCTTATTGGAACTTCTTTACTGTGTTTCAAGATTAGATAATACCCATATATATAGCTTACTCACCACCTCTGGTTAAAATTATATATTGAATAACCGCAATATATCAAGTGGTTATCATTATTTACCTTTAATATTTACTTCGAATATGATTAAACGAACTTGTAAACAAATATTTTTTGAGTATTATTTATAATAATTGTATTTGATTTTCATCTCTGTTACAGACGCTAACAATCAATCCATCCTTACCTATAGCTAGCCCCTGTGGGTTTATTAACTTTCCTTTGCCTTTTCATATCCTCCAATTACTTTTAAATTCATCATAGCATATATAGCTAATAGAATGGTTTATGATTCTGCGATTTATGTTTCCTACAAATCAGTGATTGTATATATATATCTACAACAGCTGATCAGAATTATTTCAAAGTGACTAGTTTACACTTAATATATAGAAAAGTGTCTAAATACTATTCAATTAGAATTGCCGTATAGAATAGATCTAAGTAGAAAGTACACTATTGAATGTTGTATAGGTTACAATTTCAATAAATTTTCTACTTCAGCAACCAGTTCGTCTGTAGTTCTCTGTCTACAATAGCCCTTGATATTCCGCAGTGAACTATCGTGCCTTTCCTTTGTCCTAGTAATGCATGCGTCAGAAACGAGGGTAACCAAATAACCCAAATCACAAGCATCCCTTACAGCAGAGTCAACACATTGATCAGTTAGTGCACCCACTATTACCAATTGCTTTACACCAAGATTACCGAGTATATAGTGTATGTTTGTAGATACGAATACATTGCTTGAGCTTTTAGGGAAAACAATTTCATCATTGATTGGCTGTAGTTCATCTATTACTTTACCATCGAATGAACCCTTCGGTATGTTTAAACCGGATATTTTATAGTCTAAACTACGGTCTCTGCCATCAAACGTCAGATTCTCAATCACAGTGTATAATACTTCGATTTTTGCTTGCCGAAACGTTTTCAGCAATTTTTGCCAGTTGGAAATATTTTGGGGTATTTGAGATTGGAAGTAGGTGAATGAAATAGGATTTTTCTCCAATTCTTTGTAAATAATTCCTTCAGAGTGCAGCGAATAATTTTGTATATCTACGAATAATATCGCGCTTTGTTTGGGTTGGAGTGGAGCCTCACGAATTGAAATATTGGGTGTAAATGAAGCCATTTATTTAGAATATTCGTTATGACTTACTAGGCAATTATGTTTAGTATATCATGATTTATTTTGGTCTCTTTTGAAGTTGGTTAAACGAGTATTTCCTAAGCATAAGTACTCACCCTACATCCAATTATGGTCATTCGTCGTGGAATAATTATTTCTATGAAATGTCTTGTTAGAACAAACTTACTACAGATTCGTTCATACTATGATTCATAAAAACGGGTTAAACCCGTGTAGTTCGATTAATAGAAAGTTTCCCCCAAATAACCTTAACACATTTGGCTTCAATAAAGCAGCCATTTCTCGCAGGAATAATTAGGCATTAATATACCCACAAGCTGAGATAGCTATTAAAAGGGACAATCTCCCTTAATATCAATTATCTCAATGGAGAAGAAAGATTATGTGAGGGAAGATGGGAAGATTATTGATGTGACTTATGAACACATTTACAGGTATGTGAGCTAATTGTCTCGTGTATTCAGATAGGGATTTACAGGAATTTATAATTGTTTCTGTGGGGCAGTCTTTTATATACTTATTAGTGAATATCTTTACATTAACTCACGTTTGATTAATGATAAAGCTGATACTCTTATCTCCAAATAACTCGAAATATATATAGTTAACGTGACCATTCCTTATAAGGCAATTCCAGTTATTTGGGGTTAAGTGTATGCAAATCTGAAAATAGCAAAGTATAGCTTTAATAAACCTTGAAAATACATTAATTATCTAGAAAATGATTCAATCTAAACAACATTACTCTACCCAAGTCATTACCTACAGCAATATACTTAGAATTATAAGAAAAGTCTAATGCATTCACATAACCGAAATTACTATCCTGTCTGGGCCAGTTATTGAATACAGTGTGAGTTTGTGTGTGTGCAAGCCGAATTGCCTGCTTATTTCTATATGAGAAGAATGCAAGAATTTCGTCTGTAGGAGAAAATTTTAGGTTAGTGATGGAAGTTGTAAGGTTTTTGTATGTTTTGATTGGCTTGGGCGTCTGTGTGGAGTATAAACAAGTGCTGTCGTATATATTCACAATACCTGATGCTGTGCCAACTGCTACTGAAGGCTGTTCGCCTGATGATGCGGAAATACTATGAATTACAGCGGTACCTTCATCGCGGAATTTGTTAACACAATCTCTGGTATTCATATCCCATACATAAACCTCACCATCGCTACCACCAGTAAGCATTAACTCGCCATTTCTAGCGAATGCAACACTACGTACAGTCCCGTTCATTTTCAAGTCTGATATCCATTGTTTAGTCCGTGTAGATAGCAAAACTGTGTAACCATCTTTCCCCAGAAAAGCTATGACGTCACCTCGTGGAGAAGGTAAAGAGTTATTGAAATACTCTTTCCTGTGACCACGTACTTCATATATCTTTTGTATCTTATCAGTTTGAAGGTTATAAACGAAAAAATGTGCTTTATCAGAATTCAGAATTATTTCATCACCACTTGATGTAAAACGTGCTGAATAAATTGGAAAGTTTTCAATATAAACTCCTTGTACACGTGTAGATAGTTTCCCGTCTATTTGGTATACATCAAGTGTCTTATGCATTCCAGCAGATAGTAGCAGCTGGGAACGAGGATGGAATTCAATACAACGCATTGCAGCATCAGGCTTGTGTGACTTATTAGCGTCTATTAGTCCGGTTATACTAATGAATGAGGGTCTTAAAGTAGACGGTAGCTCTGTCAATTTAGTTTTCTTCAGTAATAAATGCTGCATTTCATCATCAGAAGAATCTAATTCTGTTTTTGTATCGTAATATTCCCTTTTACGGAGATGTTTGTTAGCCCAAGATGGACGACAACCGGAAGCGTCTTCAAAACGTTCTTGTAATCTCTCTCGCGTGGTTTGCTGCAGGGCTATTTCTTTTGAAACTATTGTATCATCATCTATGTCATTCCATGCTGGTTGTAGAGATTGTGTTATATCTGTATCTGAATCAGCTGATTCATCCTTATCGGTATTTATTGAAGGGATTTGTGCAGGCTCTGGTTGATTGAATATAATACTGCTTAGAGTCTGCTCATCTTTCTCATCTTTATCGTGTTTTATTTTGCGTTTTTGTTCACGTTCAAGTTGTAGCTGTTTCCTCTTTTCTTTTGCTTCATCTTCTTGTTCAGGTACTTCAGTTTTGATAATGTCATCGACAGGATTAGCTGTTTTGTCAATAACAAACATACTATTGATGTCTATAACTGTATTATCATCTTCTGTACAATCTATAGGTTCATGTTTCTGTTTGGTTTTACGTTTGATGGGCATTACCTATCCTAAAAGACTTTTAGGGGGATTTGGGCATAATTTCGAGAGGTCCAGGAGTGCACTTAAAGGCGCTTAAGTGCACTCCTGCAAATGTGAAAAAGGTTTACTTTATGGCATGAAGAGGGCCAGTTCATCAACGGGAGGACGTATTACTCCTTGAATAGCCAAATAACAATACTACTGTATTCATTTTTGAGATCATGATGCTAACATAAAATGCATTAGATAATAATAATAGCATTCAATTCAAAAGGTTCTAAGTTAATAAATCACAAGTTAGTTTTAGCTGATGAACCATGAATATACAGATATCAGGATTACTTCTGTTGTGTGGTGCGCTGTGTCCTAGCAGGTCTCTGTGTAGCTGAGCTAGATGCTGTACGGTGACGCTGTGCAGACTGGTATTGGATCTGATAGGCCATAGGGTGGATCTTAAAACCGTAAATTCTGGGAATGAACTGATTTTGTGGTCGAGGAGGCCTTAGTTCAGGATGTACCTGCAAAATATATATTTAAGACAAAATTTGTTGAGTTTATAAAAAGTGATATATGCTTACATAAATGCTTTTCAGCTTTGCTGCAACAAAATTATAATATTCGAAAATTGTATCAATTGTATTTTAATATAAATATACGTAAGTATATTCAAAACACATGAAAGTATCGCTTATTTGAAACATAAATACTTGCACCAATATACAAACTACTAATACACAATGCTAATTCAAGTCTCAGTTAATTGTGTCCTTTGACAAACTCTCTTCATGCGTTTTCAACTCAAGAGTGTTCTCAAACTCCTCATTGGGCAACAACGGTTGTCCCAAAGTTGCTTTCCTAACTTTTCTTTTAGAAAATTTCAAGCACTTTGTATGCAATTTTGGGGCTATTTTAACGTAAATACGATACCCAATGTAGCTAATGGCATATACGTATGGTAAGAATAGCAAAATCAAATCAAGATAGAATATACGTTCAGTAGCCAGATTGATATCAAGATTCAATGCAGAAAGAATGAATAGATCGTAAAGCACTAGAGCTTCCACAAAATTCACCCATTTCTTCTTGTAAGGCTGTGCTATAACATGAGAGAGGAGAATAGCTAATACAGCTATACAAACTGCTATTTTACGATAAGGCCTTTGTGCTGTAGTTGCTATTATGACAACAACGATTAGAAGACGTCGAAGTAGGTCTACGCCTGTCCAATACCAAAGATGAGATTTGTATGGAGCACGGAGCACGTCAGCTAACAGTTGTAACCGTGCGAAATATCCATAAGCTGAAATAACGAATAATATCGGTACAAACAGTACTAATAAACCGAATATAGCACCAAAAGGGGCTACGTAGTAATACGATATGTCTGTTTGTAGACCGAATACTGGAGCACCATCAGGTGAATACTCTAGATTAAAGAAATAGAAGGAGACTTGTCCGAATGTTACGTAAATGAAAATCAACAGAAACACGAATCCGTTAAGAAAATGGTGATTATAGAACGCTTTCATATAACGAGTTAATAAGTAGAATATAGTGAGGATAAGAAGCATCACGATGAAGTCGTTAAGTTGGTAAACAATCGAATAAATAACTTTGAAATCTGGGAATACGGAACAAGGATCTAACACTGTTTTAAGGAAATCACTATGAGTATAGTATTTTAATGGTAACCAGAAAAATTGAAAAATTACCCAACCATTTGTATTAGCATTATATACAAGAGCAACGATTTGTATGTAAAATATCACGCCGGCTAGTTCAGGAGGATATGAAATGTTCCACCAAAGCACACCAATGCAAAACATGACTAAAATCACCAGATCAATTGCTGCTACTATCGTTCCTATGATCTTTTTAATTGTCGTGCATTCTCTACACTCAAATGACTTTATACCTACTGATTTGTTAGGCTTACAAATACCACAGTAAATACCTTCACGGTTGGTATGGCATTGACGGTCGATATATTCCTCAATCACATTCACTTGACAGCCAGGGTACCCCGTGGTTTCGCCAGGTGTACATTCACAGAATCCACTAGAACAGTATGAAACGTAGATATCATAGCAAGGGTCGCCTAACACAGTACAATTCGGTTTTTCCGTAAAAGACATCCATGATCCATCTTTAATATAAGCCTTAGCATTAATTTCATCAAAGGCAAGAAATAGCGGATTATTGGTACCACTGTGCAGTGAACATGAATAAGTTCCATCTTTTTCATTCTTCTTAAGCACCAGATATTTCTTACACGGGCGTATCTGTAATTTCATTGTATGCTCCAGCTGATAGCTTGAGGTAATAGCTGTTAGGGTTAGTGTGACTGTATCATTAAAATCTGGCTGTATAAGACTGTATGTAAGTTTGGTTTGGGTGACATTTTTCTCGACGACTATTACATCCGGGTATACAACGACAGACTCTTTAAAATTAGATTGCAAAAACAGAGTTGCTTTCGTCCGAGTGCCAAGCTGGTCGACGGCTTTCAGAGATGGGATACCAATCTCCTGCCCTGGATATCCAAACAATACTTCTACAGAAGACGTTCTATGGATATTTACAGTTTCAACCTCTGATGGGTCAGTTTGAATATACAGATGAAGAAGTCGTTTTAGTATATGCATATTCCCTAGGGTAACAAACATCTCATATTCATCCGGTGGGAGAGTACCATTAGGCTCTAGTAACGAATTCAAACTGCCAGGTATACAATCATCCAGGTTAGTCATGAACATAGGATAATTAGGCTTTCTAAGTCTACCATCTGCATGCCTTGCGAGGTTACCTTCTAGAATGAAATGTATATTTACACCCAATGTAGGGGTAATGAGGGTCTCGTTATAGTTAACAGCCTGCATTGAACAATCAGATGCGAAGAATACGTTATAATCTGCGTTATGTAATACTCCAGTGTCAATGTATATAGCTGGGCCTATAGATGCGATGTTCTCAGTGAAATTCAACTTAGTATGTATATTAATATACACATACGATCCATCATACATTCGTAAGCCTCCTCCTCCGCTTCCTGGGTTGTGATTAATATTACCTACGAAATATATTGAACCTATGAGTTGTGTTGATGCGTGTGTGAGATATAATCCGCTATTGGAATTATTGAGGATCTTTGTTTCACCCTTGAATATTAACGTAACACCAGAAGCTAGGATAGCTGCGTAGCCTTTAGCGTGATTATTGAAGAAAGTACAGTTCTCTAAGACAACAGCTGATGGATGAATTAGATAAGAAACGAACGCCCAGGCTTGAAAAGCCGCAGCATCCAGAGTACTGTTATTATTATTAAACACACACTCTGTTAGAAATAATGGCGCAGGAAATGTAGTAAAAGATGGATAATGGAGAACGAAATCACTAAAGGTCTGTACTGCTTTTGGATAATTGAAATTATATTCTATATTGAATCCTCCACCTGCTCTGAAACAATAATTACTTGTAAATTTAACTTTCGTAAGATAAATTCCGTTATTTATACTAAAACCGTCATGATACACTCCCATACCACCGCTGTGTACGAATGCCTTGTTACCACTGAATAATGTATTGGTAATTTTAACAGTGTTATTAGCCGCGTATTCATGGAACGTTGCAAATAGACCACCACCCATCGCCCCAGCCGTGTTATTCTCAAATTTCGAATCGATTATTTCTATATGGTTACTGACTGTATGATTCTTAAATATGAATAGGACACCGCCACCAGTTGACCAAGAAACCATAGTAGAATTGCCGATGCCGATAGAGCGATTCTTCACTTCATTATCAGAGAATATAGTATCGCGTATCGAGATGATAGCCTCGAAATCTGAATGCCAGAATATCCCAGTTAAAGCTCCACCGCTAATAGTATCATTGTAATTATCAAATGGTGGTGTTCTCTCCATATACTCGTTATGTAGCTTATCAGTATAGAAGGTTGTTATATAGCGAGTAAATATACATGTATAGACGTATAGACTACTACATACAAGGTGTATACCACTTGTATTTGTGTTGTCATGGTTACCATCAAAGGTTACGTTACAAACATGAGTAGTACCAGCTGATTCAACCAGATTTAGGGCGGGATGACCGTTTATGAAAACTAAATTCGAGAATACGACACGAGAGTAACCTTGCATTTGAAACGAGTACCCATTACAATCTATTGTCTTTGGGTGTTTAGCATCAGGACTAGTTATGTATGTTAATGACATTGCCTTGGTAGCAGAATAGAATGTTATATTACTTGTTAGGTTTATTGTACTACATTCAGATTCTATGGAGAAGATAAGGAATGGCTGTGTAGCTGCAGAGAACATTGCTTGATTGAGGTTGCATTCCGTAAAACGAAGTGTTTGAGTGTAGTTATTGTAGGTTTCAATGGAGTTTGATTGGTTGAATTGTGAATATATGGTTTCGAAAATGGAGTTAGGTTTCGAACAATTGACTGGATGGATATCTCCATCTAATTTAGTAGAGATAGATGGAGTTATCAGCAGAGCGAAGAGTATAACGATTATCATTTCGAGTGAACAAATCAATTTGGAAATGAATTTATTAAAGTGAATATCAATTATTTGATTTATCCTGAAGACAAGCCTAATTGTAAACTGATATCCAAACTAATCATTTGCCCAAAGCAACATCAGAAATACTATGACTATAAGAGGGATCGTATTCGTCACAAATGAGAGAAAATATTGGGTAAAATTTCTAAATATAATTCTCACCATAAACAGCATATGAGGGAAAGTAGTACCAAAGAAACATCCGTCAATATGATGGTGTCTGGATGATTTAGGGTTATACACGTCTTGACATTTAGGACAGTATAACTTCACCATTGCTTCATTAGGAATATCTGATAAACCAATGGGTAGTACAGGCTGATTGTCACAGAATACTCTGCTACAGTGGCCGAAATCTCCGTTTTGATATTTCTCTATCATCTGAGCGAGACCCCGATTAGTCAGAATATACCTAAAATCAGGAAAATGTAAATTGAGAAATATTAAAAATCAGAAATCCATCCAATTAACCTTGCATGTATAAGCCCATATAACATCTCAGCTGCTTGCTCAACTACGTCATTTTGATTTTCTTCCAACTCATCATCTGGTTCTAAGTCAAGGATCATGTCTAGAGCTTGTCTATAGTGAGGAACCTGCTCACTGAGGCCTGTTAAGTTGAATTTATCTTGAATATAGTCCTCGTCTACTTCACAGAAAAATTCATTCCCTCTCAAACCACAGAACCATGTTATCCATGATACTTCCTCTGAACTGCTCATCTCTATTCTACTAACTAATTAGTGACTGAAATTTTAAAATTAATAAATGTCTTAAGTCAGTTGATTTCGGGTAAATTCCAAAAAGAGAAATTTGATCATCAGGCATTGAATAAGGTAAGAATTATTAATTCTCAAAATGGGTAATCTTTCCCAAATAACTTCATTTGTAATCAAGAATGTAAGCTATTCAAAAGGAATGGTTAATAAATAGGCAGATTAATTAATATAAATTTATTCAATCAGGGAATATCGTAATACAAGAATAATCCCACACATAATGTATTCCACTTCTAAATACGTAACAAGGTATTTGATATAACTGCAACCTGTGCCGACAGCATAGCGAAATTATGAATTTGAGGCAATATATATTGGGGGACAAAATGTAAATCTGTTTAGTGCCTCCAATCAACAGTGCCAGTTTGAATAAATTCAATTGATTTTCTCCATTAATATTTATCAATTTTTTTTAATAGCAAGATGTCTATAACCAGGCCTTTCAGACAAATACTCAACAGAAAGAGATTACACAGTACTCCATCTATTGAGCCATCAGGAAGTATAGCTAACGAATACAAGGACTCTATTCACACTCCTATATCCGTACAGTTAAGCACACCAGTAGAGATAATAGAATACAAATCTCAACCATACAAATACGCGTATAACATAATACTTATCGGAGATAGCAATGTAGGGAAATCATGCTTGAAAGATTATTATCTCGACAGAGAGTTCAATTCCTGTCAACCCAGTACTCTAGTCGTTGATTTCCAAACAGCTTACGCAAAAGTTGACGATAATAATCTTGTTGTTAATATATGGGATGCAGCGGGTCACTCTTCTTTCAAAATGTTTGCATCAAGTTACTACAAAAAATGTTGTGCTATCTTGCTTGTATTCTCATTAACAGATAAGAGAAGCTTTGAGTCAATTCAAAATTGGCTTATGAAAGCCAAAGCAGATTCTCCAGCTGTTGTATATGTATTAATCGGTAATAAAGTTGATGCGAAAGACAAACGAGAAGTTTCCTCAGCAGATGCGAGGGAGTATGCACAGTTTAACGACCTATACTACTATGAAACTACCTGTATGGGAGGTACTAGTGTTGAGGACATGTTCTATAATACTATTCAAATGCTATACAAAATATCAACCAAAACTAAGCAAGAGGGTCTGAAGAAACTCGGTATTAAGGTGGGACTAAAGGCTGCCCTGAAATAAATACAAGGGCAATATAATAGTATCAAACAACCCCCGAAAATTATGTAATTATAATTACACGATAAATATCGTGAATTTATGTATCCATTGTTGAGCATGATTAAAAGAAAGTGAATTCAGTATTGATCGTTTGTTTTGTGCGGATGAATATACAGGGAAATTTGGGCTCGAAAATCCATCTGTGCAGACAGCATAAATTGTATTTGAATTTACTTACCCAAACTGGATTCGAAATAACGAATTAACGGACTTTAACAGAGTGAATATTAGAATGGTTACAATTAGCAAAATAAATAAGTTAGTACGTACTCTTAAGAATTCAGTTTCAGAGTTATTTCCCGCCGAAAGCTTCCTTCATACGATCAGTGTGTTCTAACAATGACAAACACACGAGAGACCAATCATGGAGACATTTGGCAGGTTGTGAGCCGTGCTTTTCTACCTCACCCACTGGCACAACAGATAATAATTCCTGTAATTCCTTTACCTCTATGTTATCACGACATGATGTAGGGTCATACATGGCGATGGATTTACTCAGATCCATGTTAACAGACTGTTTGCAATTACGCCATAGTTTGAATGTTTCAGATTTTTCTGGGTTGAAAATGTATAAAACAGCTCTCAGCACATCGTGTATAACCTTAGGGGGATCTATGTATGATTTTATTTCTGCATAGGCTTCTGAATCCAACTTTTCTACCTACAAAATGAATCAAATGTTATGCACGAATAATTCAGGCGTAAAACAACGTTACGAACATTTCTACGTAGATCTGTCAGCAGAACTCTACTGAATAGTACAGCTAGTCTATTCTTCTCGTCTATGTCTTCTACTTCTAATACATGAGGTTTAGGTGGTTCTCTGTAGCCTTGAGATAGCTCTAGCACAGCTATAGTTACCAAACGGGCCTATAGGAATGCTGGATAAACAATTTTAATCTTGATTTGATAAATGAATATTACCATCCAATGTATATTCTCTTCATCAGGTTTAGTCAGTCGTCCTCTTATTTCTATATCAATAACTGCCATAGGATTTCCTTCACTATCTCGAACTGGAATAGTCCAATGTAAACGTCCAAATGTTTCAGTACTAGTTGGTTCTGAGTTCTCAGCACATTCGAATAAATACTCCTTGAATACGTCATCTTTTCGGAATATTCTGGCTGCAATTGCATCTTCTATCGGGTCTCTCTCGCCTTGATGCATTGTCAAGACCTTTCGCAGGATATAGCCTGCATCCGATCTGTGGGTAGGGGAATCTTCTACTATAAATACTGAAATTTTATTGATCGGCTCAACTTTACTCAATGTCCATCTAAACGCTGAGTGAAGGATCTTTACTAGTTTTATTCGCAATTCAACATGAGAATAAGCTTCCCCTATTGAAAGATGAATGATAACTCTCTCCACACTGTAGTTTAAAAATTAGAGAGAAATATTAAAAGTTCTAAATTAGGAATAATTGAGATATTGTTTTGAATTGTAGGCATAATTATTCTATGCAAACTATAGGCCTAGTAAACAGTATATAAACCTGGGAACACAATTCAAATCATACTGTATCCATAGACAAAATCTCTTTTATAATCTTTATCAGTTTGACTTTGTTAGTTAACATGTTAGAGTGGAAGGAGATTTTGCAGGCTATTCCGATAGACCCCTAATCTGATTGCAGCTTTCTTCGTTTTTGGCTAGTTTTCACTCTTTTTGAGGAGTGAAGCTAGCCACAGCCCGGCCTGGAGGTCTCCTGCGCTAGCGACCCTGCAATCTCTTAATTGAGAGCGAGGGGTTTGCGGGAGATCAAAAGGCCACTCCTAAATGTCCGTGAAATACCCACCACTTAGCTAAGGTTGGATATTTCCACGGACATTTAGGAGGGAGAAGTATAAGAAATATCCTAGTAGGATATCATAAGCATATGGAAACATACGAAAATCCGTATAATATGCACGCAAACTTAATACGTGTATGGAAATTCGAGAGAATTTGTAAACAAATTTGAATCACGGTAAATACAATATCTAGTAGTTTTCATACCTAATGTTTTGGCCACTCCCTGATAGAAAGAAATCTCATGAGGCAAATAATCCTTCTTCTCCATCTCAGCTAATGTATCTATCCCTAACACACCTATTACATGTCCTTTGGGGTGTAACAATGGGCAGCAAATGAATGCACCATTTCTCTCACGGTCAAGTACTTTTCTTTTTGGATAAAAGAAATGTATAGGTTGTTTTGTTTCCTAAATAAGAGCTGAATCATAGAGGGCTAATTACTATAACAATATCCACTCACTAGTATTTTTGGAATATGGATCATACGGCCAGTTTGGACTACAGAAAATCCAAGACACTTCTGTCCTTCACGCAATATTTTACCTACAACACCATCTTGATCATCTTGAGATGCTGTGACGTAATGCAGTGCTTTCTTGCCTTGTAAATACTCTAGCAAGCCTAAATGAGAACTTGTATGATCTTTGGCCCAATAAACTAATAGTGGTCAATTTGTGAGAACTTCCATTTTGGCACTTTCAGAAAAATTATAAAATTCTAACTGACATCTCTCAAACTCACCAACGTTACATCTAGCTCTTTTACTAAATCCATGGTTCTCATTATCTTTATAAATACAACCTAAAGCTACCTTGAATATCGTGTCATATGTTAGTCCACATGTACGACTAGCTATAATAATATTTTCTAGCCATCCAGTACGAGTGAGCCCTCGCTGTTTCTCTTCTTGAGTAAATTTTATACTTCTCTGAACAAACTAAGGAAAGCATAACATATAAATTTACCTAAAATCACCATACCCTGATCGCACAATAACCTCAATATATTCTTGGAAATCAATTTCATTTTCCAAACAAATACAGACATCAGCTAGAATAGATAAGACTTCTTCTCTTGAGACTATATCTCCATTCTGAAACGGAAACTCTTCTAATAATTCTTTGACTTTTGAAAGTTTGGAGAATTCGCCGCTTCTAGGCCAGGAATTGATGATTTCTAAACAGAATTAGATATGATCTATAGAGGCAAACAAACACAGAATCATCCATATCAAATAGCTCGTTAATGTAAGTACTCTCCAAACAATTAAATAGGATAAATAGCAAAGAATACATTATTTGTACTTTGGCATAAATGTTAGCTATGAAATGAGTGAGGATAAACTCTGCTTAGAAGTTACTTCTGCATGTAATGCACTACTCCCGATGTGTGCAGACAATTTCTGCATTAACTTCTCGTGATTAACAGCTAGAGTATACACAGAATCACCGTTATTATTCTTCATCAAGGGGTCTCCATTGTGTTCTAACAACGTATCCATCAGATCTACACCAAAATCACCTGATTTAACTGCTACATGCAGACTTGTATTACCCTCCTTATCTTGTAGATTAACATCTGCTCCATGTTGTAGCAGTAATTCTATTACACCGTCATGACTATCAACTTCAATAGCCTTGTTTAGTATAGGTTTACCTGCATGGAAAGAGTTAGCATTAGCTCCACCCTCTAGCAATTGTTCTATGACTCTATCCCTTGATGTGCTGATGATTTCCTTCAACAAGAGATGATCATCAACTGATTTAGCCGGCTTTAAAGACTTTCTTTTTGCTTTATTCTTTCCTTTTTTTGCTTTACCATTAGTCTCGCTTATAACAGAATCATCTTCATCTAATTTCAATTTACTTATATTCTCTATTACGTTATTCTCTGCTTGAGGCTTAAGATTGAAGAATATTTGCATAACAGCCTGATGCTGGTCATCCGTGTGTAGTGTAGCAGTTTTTATTCTACCTATACACGGCTTGCCTAATACTTGCTGGAAATCTGCATTAGATTGAATATAAGAACGTAGATGGCCGCATATATGGTCGGTTTGTTGTCTCCAGTAGCCATTCCCGGGGCTGAAGGCTTTCAGTGACGCATTTTCGCGTTTTTTAACAACCTCTTTTACAGGGGAAGTTTCTCCTTTAAGTTCGATTGATTTAGAAGATGGAAAGAATATACCTTGAGTTTGTGTAGCTATAGAATTAGTTGTTCTAGAATCTTCTATAATATCAACATCTAGAGTATGATCACTGTCACTACCTCCTGTATACTTTGGTTTAATCCTATACCCACATGCTACACAGAATATATAACGTCTCCCGTTATAAGCAGAGCAAAATGGACACTTCAAGGTATCACCAATGTTCTTAGGCTTTATTAAACCCTCCTCTGTGGATAGTAAATTCTCGCATGTTAAACATTTGAAAGTTCCGTCTGGGTTCGCAGTTCCACATGATAAACAGAGCAATTTCTCCTTTAAAACATGTGAAGATTGCGGGAGTAGTCTGGGAGTTAGATTAGCTTCACAGACTACACAGTGACTGAGGTTCAAAGGAACAGAACATTTACATTCAAGACACTGTCCAATTGTACCAGGAGGTGGGATAGTGAGATCCTTAGAAGCAGATGGTAGAGTTGGGAGAGGAGAACCGCATTGAGGGCAGTGACGGGAAAACGGATCAGAGGGACGCGGACAGAAACAGAATATACACTGTAAATAATTAGTCTCTTGTAGTAGCTTTATTGTATCTTGTGCTGTGCTCATTACTTCTGAGCTCTTTAAGCTAGGAGCATTTGATAAATGGGAAAGAGATCGGGTTGATAATTTTAGCTGAGACTGAGCCTGAGTTAGACTGTCTTCGAAGGTAATGGAAGTTGCCTTCACTATAACAGAGATTCAAATAAAATAGTCAACTCTCGTCATATCGAAGTAATTATCGCGATACATAGAGCTTCGATATAACGGGAATTGATGGTACTTAGATTTACCTGAAGATGGACGTCCAGAATTTGGCCTAGAAATAACCTTAGGAGACTGTGGAGTAAGAATAGAAGGTTTAATCATATCACAAGTTTCTTGAGAAACTGGCCTAGCCTTCCCTATATCATCAACAGCTGGAGTATTTTCTGATACGGGTTTTTCTGCAACAGGCTTATGCACTATAATCTGAGGCTCAACCACAGTAAATACCTTTGTTACTGTACCACTCTGTGCTTGCTTATCATTTGTAATAGCAAGAGCTTTTATCGTATGTTTGCCTATGCATAGTGTGAAGGGAGCTGTATAAGGAAATGTTGAAGACTTTTTGAAATCTTTCTTATAAGGATTAGGTTTAATTCCATTCAGAGAGTAGTATATCTTAACATTTGGAGAGGGTGAGCATAGTTCTATCGGAGTGTTTGTGTCTATACAGAGCTTGCTCTGTGAAAATGAAGTAGGTATACGGAGAGGAATTACTGTAGGGGCGCTAATTGAGCCAGCTGCCATGCTGGTGATTAGAAATATGTCAATATTGTTGTATGTAAGATAGAATATGCTATTTATAAGAGGAATGGAATTTAGTATTATAGACCTATCGAAACATGGAGGCCAGAGCCGCTGATACAAAGAAATATAATTTTAAGCTAAATATTATGCTAGTGATAGCATCAACTAGTGTTCGAGCTAGGAGCTTACTTATAAACTCTTCCCTGCTAATATATCCAGCTCTATCATTATCCCAGATAGTGTATAGTCTGACTAAGTGTCTATACTGATTAATTCTTAACTTCTGAAGCCAATCTTCTCTCAATCTCTCTTCTCTCTCATACTCTGTCTCTATATATCCCTCTCTTATAAATGCTAATAAGTTTTCTACCAATTCAGATTCTGGACAAGTTCCTAGAATTGCTCATTATAAATATATTGCAAAATTTCTAATTATATTTACAACAAGCACTTACCCCAAAAGAATTCAGTCAGCTGACTAAACTGTTCTATAGAAATGAAATCAACATTCCATGCTAGCCCAGGGCTATTGTAATCCAGTGGAGTATTAACCCGCGTTCGAACAGGACTCGGATCAATGTTAGCTAACCGTGAGAGGGCCTTAGCTCTGAGTACCTGTGTACCTTTAATACTCAACACATGAGATTCAGATACAGCAATAGCCTTGTGTTTATTTGCTTGTATATCTTGTGTATTGTTACAACTGTCAATAGCACCATCTTCAATTGCAATCGTGACGTCAAGACTTAGTAATCCATTATCTACTTGAGCTTCTGTATCAGATTCTCCTTGTATAACAATTAGATTAGTAGCTGAGATTACAGGACTTTCTTTGGCTGTATTTTCGTTATAACTCTCTTCAATTATAGAAGGAATGTTTTCACTGTTTTCCACGATATTATCTTTGATATCTGCAGAGCTTTCATTCTTAGAATGGTCTTGTCCTCCAGTGATTCCCTTTTGTGGAAATTCTTTATCTTCACTAGTTATGTCTGAAGATTCTTTCGCAACAACATTATTCTCATCAACAGCGGATAAAGTTTCTATGTTATTTTGTTGTGTATCAATTTGCTTATCTTCAATCTGGACATCCGTGTGTATATCATCGGGTTTGCCTAAGAAACAAAGTATCAACTAAGTATAAGGAATTGTTGTTGTACAAATTGTAATCATATAGATTTGCTGGATGGTGCAATGTACTGAGCCGAAAATTCAAAGAAATTGTGTAAAAACATTCCCACGCAATGATCTCTGCTAACGCCAAAATCAGATTTGTATGATTCATATTGCGAATTACTTTACTGAATTATGTCATATAGCAGTGCGGGCAACCATAGATAGAGTTGTGGTATCTAAGTGCTAGTGTAGACATTATTGAATAAATGTATAGGCTTAACATAGAATCATTGTAAGTGAAGTATAAATGTAAGAAACAAGATTTCTGTTAGGTGGATTTTAGTAAAAATACAGTCATTAGTATTGTTTGTTTAGGATAACTTTTGTATATGTGATAAATAGGTGCTTGTTGATGCGAATAAAATAAAAACAGAAAAATAACAAAAAAAGAAAACTTCAGAAAAAGAAAAAAACTTTACGCATAAAAACTCGCAAAAAGAAAAACCAGAAAAACAATAAAACAAACTTTCAACAGAAAAATTGCAACAAATCACTCGAGAGTAGCTAACAACCACAATCAATGACAAATTTCCCTCTAGCAAGTCTATACGTAGGTGATCTACATCCTGATGTCAATGAAGCGATGCTATACGAAAGATTTAGTCCTGCGGGGGCTATTGTATCAATACGAGTTTGCAGGGACATGATGACTAAAAGGAGTCTTGGTTATGCCTACGTGAACTTCACCAATCACCCAGATGCAGAGCGAGCTCTTGACACCCTGAACTTTGAACCCATCAATGGAAATCCATGTAGGATCATGTGGTCCCAGAGAGACCCTGGACTTAGGAAATCAGGCTTTGGGAATATATTCATCAAAAATCTGGACAAGGCTATCGACAATAAAGCTCTATTCGATACCTTCTCCGCATTTGGAAACATTCTATCTTGCAAGGTAAGTAATTCAATATTTATTTATAAGTAATATAATCTAACCCTTACGTAATCAATTAATTAATATTATCAGCCTATTAGAATTTCTTATCGCTATCTAGGTCGCAACTGATGAGACTGGAGAGAGTCGAGGATTTGGCTATGTCCATTTCGAGAAGCAAGAAGATGCGGATAGATCAATTGATAAAGTGAACGGGATGTCCCTGAATGATAAAATTGTGTTTGTAGGCACTTTCATTGGCAAGAAAGAGCGACAAGCTACCGGACAAGGAAGGATTATATTCAATAACCTCTACGTTAAGAATTTCGGAACTGAATGGACTGAGAAGGAGTTCCACGAACTCTTCAGTCAGCATGGAGAGATCCTAAGTGTAAAGGTAAGTAAGTAGCCCACATATCTATTTTAGCTATCTTATATTTAAGCAAGACTACATTATTTATTATAGGTTGTGAAAAATGACGCTGGAGTCAGTCAGGGATTTGGCTTTTGTAGCTTCACCAAGGCAGAATCCGCTATGGAAGCTCTGGAAATGCTTCACTTGAAATACCAAGTGCCTACTGGTGAGACCCTGTATGTACAGCGCGCTCAGAGACGAAGAGAGAGAGAAGGAGAGCTGAAACGAAAATTTGAGATTGTGAAGCAACAGAAAAGACAGGAAACAAAAGGTGTCAACTTGTTTGTGAAGAATCTAGAGGATGAAGTAATGGATGAAACTCTACGTACACATTTCGCGCCATTCGGTATCATCACTAGTTGTAAGGTTATGCGAGATGAAACTGGTCACTCCAAGGGATTCGGTTTCGTCTGCTACGCTACAGCAGAAGAAGCAACGAAAGCTGTTACAGAGCTAAATGGTAAAATAATAGTTACAAAACCTCTCTATGTAGCGATTGCACAGCGCAAAGAGGAGAGACGTGCTCTCTTAACTCAGCAGTTTGTGAATCGACAGATGACACACATCAGCCGTCAGAATCCGCAGCATTTGGCTAGTGGGATGATGCCTGCTGCTGCTACACTCATGCCATATGGTCCGAATTTCAGCGCCAACATTCCTCGAGCATACAACCCAGCACTTAGATTGCCTGCTCCTGGGAGTCTGCGTGGAGGAGCCAATGTACCAGCTGGTGTGCCTGCTGGCGGTGCGTATGGTCAGGGTCTGCAACAAATCCCTGGCGCTAGGTTGGGAGATATGCGTGGTGCTGTCGGAAGGGGTAGACAAACTCAGAACCAGCAGCCGAGACCATCTCCAGGTCCAAGAATGAAGTACACTCCAACAGCAGGAGGTGCCCCAAGGCCCAATATGCACCCTATGTCCATGATGATGCATCAGCAACAAATGATGCAGGGACCACCTCAACAACCAAAGGATATGTCCACTAAACCTATTAACATAACACACTTGTCATCAGCTGATCCAAAGCAGCAGAAACAAATCCTCGGTGAAACACTGTTCCCCATCATTTATAGGAAATACCCACAACAAGCTGGTAAGATAACAGGGATGTTGTTGGAGCTAGAGATTAGCGAGCTGCTGTTTCTCTTGGATTCAGGCGAACAGCTGAATTCCAAAATGGAGGAAGCCTACGAGGTTCTACAGAAGCACCAGGTCAGTGGCGTGCCAGGCGGTCCTCAATAGTCCTACATATCTGCTAGCTTAGTCTCATAGGTAGTTTAGGCTCTCTAGGTTAGGAAATACTAATAGGGTCAGAGATTCGTTAGTTCAGCTAATCTCTATCATAGTTAATTTTTATCATAAATTGTTGTTAGATGTATCTCATACTATTTGATTTAGTGCCTGTTAGTCTATATACTTGATCTTTTATTAAACATTGATATTCTTGTTAGGAAAAGTTTATTTTTATTAGCATGGGTGGAATTAGGTGTACAAATCAACATCAAATAGGCTATTACGTGTGTTCGTCGTTATTCAGCCTTATTTCTACTGAAAAGCATCATGAACGTCAGTGGATTATTATGTAAACTAGTATCATATCATGAGATCACAATAGACAAGCACATAAAGTTCCAATCCAGTAAAAGAGTAAATTAATACCCAACACCCTATTTAAGATTATAGATCACTGTATGCACATGATAGATAAGCAGGCTTTAGGAGAGCACATAACACTCCATACAACCATATGTGATTGAAAATTAGCTGTCGTAGCGTCAAAAGTTACCAATTCTACAAGTATACAGAGTTTAATGTGGAGTGTATATGTGGGGGATCTCCAGACTGATGTGGATGAGCATGATTTACTACAGGTATTCAACCGAACAGGGAATATCACCAGCATCCATGTGTGTCGAGATGTAGATACAGATAATAGTCTAGGTTACGCTTATGTTAATTACAGCAAGAAAGAGAGCGCAGAGTTAGCGCTAGAAATGCTAAACTATCATAAAATACAAGGAAAAAGTTGTCGAGTTATGTGGTCACAACATGTCGAAGAATCAAAAAAGATGGGCGATGCGAACCTGTTTGTGAAAAACTTGGAAAAGCAAATAGAGAGTAAAGATCTTCATGAAATATTTTCCAAGTTTGGAAATATACTATCCTGCAAGGTATAATTATAAAACCATTACGTATTATGTCTCTGTGCTGGCCACATGTCATAGATCTAAATTATATACGTATTTTAGGTAGCAACAAATGAGCAGGAAGAAAGCCTTGGATATGGATACGTAGACTTTGAAAGAGAAGAAGATGCAGAGAGAGCCATTAAGAAATGTAACAGAATGCGTATTAGTGGGAAGGAGATTCAAGTAGGGTATTTCGTAGAGAAAAACATTAGAATTCAAAGGCGAACAATGAAATTTCCGCCTAAAAATAAAGTAACAGCACAATCTAGCTCATCATTCAAAGGCCAAGTTCTGACTAATTTATACATTAAGAGACTAGGAAAGCACATCACAGAGAGTATGCTCCGACAAAAATTTGAACAGTTTGGAAATATAACAAGTGTCAAAATAGAGCGAGATGAGAGTAATACTTCAAAAGGGTTCGGATTTGTCAATTTTTTGAATCAACAAGACGCTGCTAACGCTATTAAGGGAATGAATGAAGCTATATTTGAGGGGAAATGGATATATGTGGGGTATGCACAGAAGAAAGGCGAACGAAATGAATTTCTATCAAAGCAATTCAATTCTACCAATAATATACCAAACAGATTAGGACCAGGAAAGTTTACCCCTAATCTCAGACATGATCAAGTGAATAGAAGACAGATAATGGGTAATACAGTTAAAACACAAAATTATATCCCAGAGAAACGACACTCGTATAGCAGCGAGTGTTTAAACGGGTACAATTTGCCACGCAAAACAAGATCATCTACAATCAACAGAAATCTCATTCATACACAAGTATTAGAGTCAGGAGATTATTCACCAAAACTGAGAAATGAAACGGAGACATTCAGCTATTACACACGGCAGAATACAGACACGCGCATACGTCCAATGTCTTATTCTCAGAGTAATGAGCGATTGTGGGATCACAAAGCTCCACTCAAAGCAACTAGTGAAATATCATTAACAAATAAAACAGATTCGTCTCAAATATTCACAGAAGAAAGATTCAAAAAATACAAGCATCTGGTGCCCTTAGCTAAGAAATTGGTAGAAACCAAACTCAACTGCCCTCAACAGACATCGACTGCAAAAAATCTCTATTCAGGAAGTAAATATCAACAGGAATGTGTTGAAAATGAAGATGATGTATTTATGAGTGTGGGTACTGTTAGTGATAAGATATACGATGTTGCAAAGAAAGAGTATCCAAACGAGGCAAACTTGATCGTCAAGATCGTGACAGAAAAATGTAACGGAAAACAACAGCAGTTAATTGGGAATTCAAAATCTCTGTTGGAGAATGAAGTGGAGAAAGCGCATTTGAAAATAAGAATGCTAGAAACACCGCAATGTCTGAACTACAGTTAACATTGTACCAGTAAATATCGATAGAATTGTAAACATATATATTATTTGTTTGTTTATATTCATCAGGTTATTATTAGATTATTGTTGCAATAAGATAAACAAATTTCTTATTTCACGAAGTACACAATCAACACAATTATGCTAAACACATAATAAATAAAGTAATTCTATACGAATTAATACATTATTTATCAATATTCACTCAAAATAATTCATATTAACACAATCGAAATTATTTGCAGATTTTAGCAGACAATTCTTTGAGAGGTTCCAACTCTTTCTTCTCTATAAGATTGTGGGTGGTCACGAAAAAATAAAAATGTTTGTAGCAGGTATTTATGTGTGCTTCAGCTCCAGCAATTTTCCCGATCTCCTTAAAATGATGGATGTACACGTGGACAAACACTCGGTATAAACGGGACAGGATTTTTTTACAAACATTTACAAAGCCTTTGGGAAATGGAATGCCAGCATCTATGGGAAATATACTTTCATCGTTGATCAGTGCTTCGATCCAGTCCATTAGCTCAGATATGTATTCGGGAGCTGATAGTTTGGTTGGTTTCTTATATTTATCAGTATCTTGCCAGAAGTACTCGTATTTCGGTCCACCACACATTACAGGACAAGTTGAGCTAGTGCAATATCTACAAATTGTGCCGTATAAGAGGTTAACACGATTGAAAAAGTCTACAACATGAACTGCTATCCAATCGTTAAATTCTTCGCCTTCAGGGAGTTTGACAGCATCCTTCAAATCTAACCCGGCATTGAGAGATGCTTCAGCTTTCTTGTGTAGATTATACTTTAGTGATCCTACTTTCCAATTTTTGTGACGTTTGAAAGTGTCATCAAGTTTAAGAAGGGCTGAAGCCATTCAAAGATCGTGGCGACTATTTTTGCTAGCAATTTATCAGTGAACATAAATTAATCCTTCTCTACTATATTCTAAGAATTAAGGGCCTACAATTATGGACAATCAGTAGTTTGATATCTTACAATACCAAAACAATAGCTACTGATTTAAAATTTATAATGTGCACATATGAAATACACCCATACATTATATAAATGAAATTTGTTCATGGCCAAATGCCCCAAATCGATATTTGGACTTTCGAGTGTCGAACTCACTGTAGTGTTTCCAGATCATGAACAAAGTTAATAGCTTTTTGCCTAGGGATGAACGTTTGACTTATGGCATAAACTATGAATTTTCGCATGAACTTTCAAGTGTGGTGCGACATGAAGCTTTTGGCACTAGATTCAAAATAATAGGAAAGGATGCATAGAACAATGTTAAGTAAATCTGTAGAATTGTAGGTTAGCGTAAACAGTTCTGTCGGTGAGATTGTTGGCTCAAAGACAAACTATTCCAACCATTATAATAAGCTATAGCATATTAGATATAATGGCATATGATATACAGAGGAGAGTACTCTCTATTCAAAGTCATGTAGTGCATGGATATTGTGGTAACAGAAGTGCTACATTTCCTTTACAGGTATGGAAAATAAGAAATTGGGATAGAAAAGTGCTTATAATTATGTTATCCATTTGAATTGTTTAGGTTTTAGGCTATGAAGTTGACTGTATCAATACAGTACAGTTCTCAAACCATACACAATACAAATCACATTCAGGCAGTGCGATAAATGAAGAAGAGATACTACAGTTAATAAAAGGATTGAAGGACAATCAACTATTTGGCTATACACACATGTTAACAGGTAATACTGTGTTTTTGGTGACACACTACGTCACTACGGTATAAACGAAATGCGATACTCACTAGACTATTATGTCTGTCTACGCATATTGTTGTAATCAGAAAACAACAGTGTCATTCACGTGCTTATTAGTAGTCTATTCGAGATTATTAGGAATATGATAGAGACACATGTTAATGTTTTAGAAATATATTTGTAATTAATACTAGCAGAACTACAAAAGTTCATTTTACGGGGTATGAGAATTCCATTTTACCTTTATTCAATATTTCAAAACTTATTTAGGTTATACAAGGTCATCTAGTGTACTATCAATTTTTACAAATGTAGTCGAAGAACTGAGAGAAGCAAATAAAGATTTCGTCTATCTTTGTGATCCAGTTTTGGGAGATCACGGTCTACTGTATGTACCAGATGAAATGATAGGAGCTTATAAGAAGACTCTACACATACCAAATATACTAACTCCTAACCAATTTGAGTTAGAGCTATTAACAGGAATGGAAGTTGTAAAAATTACTGATGCGATCGCTGCTATCAATAGTTTGCACAAGTTAGGTCCAAAGACAGTAGTAATTACAAGCTTTGAATTAGGTAATAACGATTATTCAGAAAATATAGTTCGAGAGTAGTGAGCAAAAAGCAAAAAGTATAACCTGTGCCGACAGCATACACTATTAAATGGAGGCACTAAAACATGTTAAATTTAACCCCAACGCACATAGTGCCTCAAATTAATGGTCCACTTTAAATATATATTCAAATATGCTGTCGGCACAGATTGTAATTTTATACTTTTTTAGAAGGTGATGGAAATCTTTATTGTATTGGTAGCCAACTAGGCACAGATCCAGTCGCATTCAAATTCCCGAAATTAGAAGCGAATTTCGTTGGCAGTGGAGATTTATTTGCAGCACTATTTCTTGGCTGGTTTCATATGGGATTGAAAACAGCCTTGAAGAATACTCTACAGACTATGCAATCTATCCTACATCGTACTCTTAAAGCTGCGGGGAAAGAAAGAGGACCTAAAGCTTTGGAACTTCAACTCGTGAGAGGGAAACAGGATATAGAAACGCCCCCAGAGACAATAGAACTATCACAAGTTAATTTACAGTGATGTGGCCTGATTGCAACATAGATAGAATAAAATTAGAAATCATTCAATCGCTGTAATGTATCTGGTAGAGATTTAGATTTTGGTCGATAATTGTAACAACAAATTATCATGAATAATATTACTATGCAAATAATGTACTTTAATTATAGTGAAATTTGATAAGTAAACCAATTATATTAAGTTTAATTGAATAAATATATTAGCACCGTCAAATCACGTAGGGGGAGATAGTATTAATTCTTTATTTCTTGGGAAGACTAAGAATGATAGATTCATTTCTCCTCATTAGTTATAATGTCAAGCTGGTATTGGGTTAATTATCAAATTATATAGATGGTTGTTTATAAATTATAGCTAATCTAATCATCTACAAATTTATTAATAAAATTCGTGACCATAACATAATCAAAACCATCTCTTGGCTAGTTGTTGCTTTGTTTATCGAATAGAACTTGCCTACTCAAGTTACCTATCACGCTCTGTATAAATTGATAAATAGAGCAGTTCATGTCTATCGACAAGTTATAATCATTTTTGAAATGGGAAACTGCTGCAGTACTGCATCAGATACAACCGGGCTTATACCCAATGAACAATTCGACAGAGATATTATAATATACGACAAAGAGTATGATCCTAAAAAACCGAAGAAGCGTCATTTTAAATTCAGCGGTGTGAGTATTACGAGTAAAAAAAGAAGTGAAGCGAAAGAAAAGAGAAATCCAGCGACGGGTGAGAAGAACCCATCAATAGATGCCACGCCCAGTCCACAACACTCAGAAATTGAAACTGTTGCATTCAGTAATCCATCATTTAAACCTTCAACTCCGGCCCAAGAAGATTCACAACTAATCAGTACCGATAATAATGTCAATGAAGTGATAGAGGAGAATAAAGCAAGCAATGATATAAAAGAAGTATCAGAAGAGAACAATAATGACGAATTCACAGCATGTACAGACAGTGACGTACAAATACCAGAGGAAACAGACCAACATGTTACAATGCGAAAACACTTCCCTCGAGATGACGTGATACAGAGTAATAGACCAAACAGTCTCCCTGTAGCACTACCAACCCTAAGAGAGGATACAGCTGATGTAGTGACGTCAACTATTTCACCAGCTATGTCACCTGGTATAAGAAAATCCTCTGTACCACCCAAAGGAAAACCGAGGAAAGGATATGACAAACTTCCAAAATTGGAATTCAAGAAATTTCTGTTGAAAGAGACGCCAAGTTATGAAAACGAATTTTCGCCTATAGTCTCAGATGTCCTAAAGATAAAGGGTGCTACTTATGATTTCGCGCTGGGCGATTTGAAGGACGTTAACGGATCCAACTGCTTAGGAAGTGGGGGATTCGGTGTAGTATCCAAAATGAAGCATATCCCAAGTGGATGTGTTATGGCAGTTAAGAGAGTTCAAATCAGAGTAGATGTCAGCCTAAACCGTGAATTAGCAGCCATGGATGAAGGGAGGAAGAAAGGATCACCGTTCATAGTGGAATATTATGGTAGTATTAAGCATGATGGTGAAGTTTGGATTGCAATGGAATTAATGAAAGGGTCAATGGATAAAATAAAAATTAAAGTATATGATGAAAAGAAGAAGTATATACCTGAAGACATCATTAAGCATGTTAGCTATTCGATATGTGCCGCTCTCCATTTCCTGAAAAAGGAGCTGGAGCTTATTCATAGGGATGTGAAGCCTTCTAACATGCTTGTGGGAGAAGATGGAAGCGTTAAGATCTGTGATTTTGGGATATCAGGGCCTTTAATAGAGTCTAAAGCTAAATCTAAGGAAAAAGGATGTAGACCGTATATGGCTCCTGAACGCCTTGACCCAAACATCAGGAACTACACGGTACAGGTCGATGTTTGGAGCTTTGGGATTTCTGTTATGGAACTTATGACTGGTGTGTTTCCATACGAATCAACCTTTTCTAGCTACTTCGAACAGTATAATGAAATCGTCCTGGGAGAACCGCCACAAATGCAACCTAACGGAAGATACTCTGAAGGTCTGTTGTCATTCATTAATCCGTGTCTTTCTAAAGATTGGAAAAAACGTCCAACATTCGACACTCTACTAACACATAACTTCTTATACGATTACGATCTAGATACTAGCAAGAGAATTACACGAGAATGGCTAGAAGAGATGAATCTATAAATGTTATCAAGTGCTGCGACTCTCAACTGTTTTTGTATAATTTTATACTTGCAGTTCTCTTTTATTGTACTATAAATATTTGTGTATTTTTGAGTTTTGAGTACAGTGTAACCTCCACAAAAGTTACAGGGATGCTGAAAATGGTACCCAATTTCTGCCCAGTTTGTGGAGGTTCATTTTAGCTCAGTTTCCACAGCCCCATTTAAGGAGGTTTCAATTTAATATAATGCTAGTAAAATGAGATCAAGAGAGAAAGATTTTGAGCATAGTGCTCTGTCGAGCTATGAATGACCTACATTACACCTAGCATATCTGTAATACAGCATTATATGATGGTATCAGGAATATCTCTGTAAGATGTAGACAGAATGTTACCACAAATAATGCACTAATCATAAGGTAGTGCTTAGCTCGCTGCCTAGCATGATAACATTATCATTATTATTACAGAACACCTGCATTAGATAGATTAAATTTCTAATTTGTTATCGTTAGCTCGTATTACAGGAGAAGTAAGATTTAAAGTTCAATTGAAACAACAAACAACTGATGAAAAACACAATATTGCTATCATATTTCTATATTATATGTCGAGAGATTGCATCCATTCGACCATGGAAACTTTGTTCGTTTCGTATTCGAAACCGTCAAAATATGAATATTTTAAAAGATCTTTGAACACAGGTCTCTTCTTTGAATCCTTGTTGAGACACGGATTGATGAAATCAAGGAGAATTTGCGAGCAATTCTCTTCAATCAATTGTGGAGGATCGCACGTAGCAATTCTATTCCATTGCTCGAAATAACTACTGCATTTTGAATAGGGAAATGAACCAGTAATTACTTCCATCATTGAAATTCCGAAGCTCCAAACATCAGACTGAATCGTGTAGTGAGTTATGCTAGGGTCGAATCTTTCAGGAGCCATGTAAGGACGACAACCTATGTCATTGGTTTTAGCCTTAGATTCAATTAGAGGCCCTGAAATACCGAAATCGCATATTTTAACGCTTCCATTCGCTCCAACTAGCATATTAGACGGCTTTACGTCACGATGAATTATGTGTAATTCAGTTTTCAGGAAATCTAAAGCAGAACAAATACAGTAACAGACATACCAGGTTATTCCTTCAGGTACGCTGCTTCTCTTCTCTTCGTAGACTTTCAATTTTATCTCATGTATGGACATTTTCATCAACTCCATTGCCATCCATACTTCACCGTTATGCTTTAAACTCCCGTAATAATCAACGATGAATCGGGACCCCTTATCTCTACCCTCCTCCATCGCGGCTAATTCGCGCTTCAGACCAATATCAACCTGTATTTGAACACGTTTAACCGCCATGACAACGTTACTCGGTACATGCGTTAGTTTAGTCACAACCCCAAAACCGCCAGTCCCTAGCTTATCACAATTATCCTCACTTATAAGATCGGATAGCAAGAATGGATAAGTTTCACCATTCACGCAAATTTTATCGGTTACAATGGGCGAGAATTCGTTTTCAAAGCTAGACATAGATCCTATGTTTGGAATACCGAAGTGACATGCTAATGGTGTTGTCCGCTTGCCTATACGAAAGGTCTTTTTCGGGTCAATTGGACTTGGAGAGCTGAATCCGTAATTCTGATTAACTTCGTTGAATGGAAGAGGAGTAGCTTTATCTAAACTTTCCTCATTCTCCATTTGCTCTACTGGTTTGTTACCCAGTTCATTTTTTGTACTATTTTCCTCATGTGTGCTCTCTAGATATTCTCCTGTCGCTGGGTCTACAGAAGAGACGCCACTGTCTTTCTCAGTGTTGTGTTCCTTTGTGAAGAGATTACGGATCTCACGCTTTTTGAGTTTACTCTTTTTATCGTATCCAGACTCGAATTCTGCGTTATTCAACACAACAATATCATTAGCGACTAATTTGATCGTATCTTCAGCTCGACTGCAACAATTTCCCATCTTGTTAATAAGAATATATTAGTCTCTTTTGAACTGAATTTGAGCCAATTTCGCCTCTATTTAAATAGGATATTCTATGAGATCTGATCCTACTTTCATCATTAGATTTTCTAATTGGCTTTGTTCTATTATGAAAGACAATATTACTGTCATTCTACAGATCATACATTGCTTATTATATAATTAATGTTGTGTGATTTATCTATCAGTAGTGTCTATTAACACATTAACACGTGTAATTAATAGGATATAATTCAGTGTTTGAAGCCACTAGTAATGCGTACGATAATCTTACCTTGAACATCTGTATAGATATTAATAGTTAGTATTAATGCGTTATCTGGCTTTAAATATGAGAAATCTCACCAAGGCATAGCATAGGCCCCGACCTTATGATCGTCAAATGATGGTCATCATACTTATAACAAGTATACTGCGAAATATAGTCAGCAATGATGATAGCTTTTACAAAATATGACTGCTATATTAGAAAGAATCGATTTTACACTCGATAAGCACGAAATATTCAAATATCATATTATCGTAATACATTATTTTGCTGCAAATTAAGCTCAGAAGGTCTTTAAGGCACTCAGAAACCCTCAGAAACCCTGTCCATGTTACTCCCTCAATGCGTGTGTAGATACAACTAAACAGAAATGCATTACATGTATTTATTAAAAACATCAAATCCTCTGAAAATGAGAGCTAATTGGGTCATTAACGTATTAGTTGTTACATAAATAGAGGAAATGGCGTATCAAACCAAAAGTACAATCCTGTATCTACGTAGGGTATCGTTTACAATATCGAGCAAATAATATTCTGATAATATAATTACATATAAAGTTCCCTATTACACGTGATCCTTAGGTGAGATGACGTTATAAGGAGTATTTGTATTAAGAAATAATGTGTCCTGTTAAAACTCCTATAGTATGAGTGACATCATTAGGGTGTAATTAGGTAAATAATTTAGTAATACATCTAAGATCTTACTGTGATTTCTATCCGTGAACTTGATAAGGATCTGTATATCTTTTGACTTTATATTAAGTCGGAGATATTCGTGGTGGAAAATGGGTAGAGTAAATTTGAAAATAAGGAAATTCAAAAAATAAAATATTAACCTGAAGGATGTATTGTATCTACATTCTGGCCCTTTGAAATATCATCTGTTTCCTGTTTGCTATCAGTAATATCCTGATTAAGTGCTTCGGGTAGTAGAATACCATTCTGTGTCTTAGCTAGCTCAGTTGTAAGATTATTCTCAGAAGTAACTTGCTCGATAATCTGATTATCGTCCTTACCATTTTCCTTATCTATAATGCATAATGTTCAAATCTTAACATATGAACTAAATAACATTAAAATACCTGAAATCGTCAGTATTATATTGGAAATAGATTCATCAATAATATCTTGTTCAAACTCAGAAATTCCAAATGTTTTAGGATCAACTAATGCATTTTGAGTAGACTTATCAGCATGATGGTAGAATGAAGTGAATAACTGTATTATTCTATGTCTATTAAGGTTGCCGTCTATACGTTCATCTATTGATTTGAATACATTTCCTATAACGTCTCTTCTCTTTTCACGAATCAATGAGAGTCTATATAAGTAATTCGAATTGTAATATTATATTCCCAACTCGTAGGCCCTCTATACAAATCTTAACATATTATGTGCTTTCCTCCGTCCCGCATTATAAATAATATTAAATATCTGAGTAATAAAACGTAATTGGAAAATGCAATAGTTCGTATTGATTCAAGCTTAATCACATATAACAAATAATAGAATTAATGACAAATACGATATATGTAATATTAGATTTGATAAAATAGTGTACCAATAGGATTATAATATTGGTTTCTTAATTACTTTTGGTTAATAGGCCGGACAAAAAGTTGTGTATTGATTAGATGTAATAAAAGATGGATAATGTTTACAAGCTTAAGTGGTATAAAATATAATAAAATTGAGACAAGCAAATTATCAAAAATGGGAAATCGTAGTTCAAAGAAATCGCCAATGCATTTTACTTGGAGATCTCCGAAAAAACATTTGCAAATTCTACCGAAGATGATTGAAGAATCAATTTCTGTTAATTCAAAGGAATCACAAGATTACACTGCGCTAGATTTCGAGTATGATAATGCTGCGAGTAATGAACAAGAATCTCCAGAAAATAAGAGAGATAAACATAGACATTCCAGGAGGAAGAAAAGCATTCAAAAGCTCGAGATTAAATTCTATGATCCAATTCAATCTGAAAATACACTCAAACCGATAGAAACTCGACCTACATTAACTCAGCCATTAGGTATAGCTATTGACAAGCAAACTAAACAAATATACGCAACTGATTCTGAAAATAATTGTGTGCACGTCTACTCAGATAATCTTGAATACCAATTTCATTTCCCGAGATGGGAAATTCGACCTTGTGGGGAAATATTGAAGTCTCCTAGCGGTATAACAATAGTAAATGAAAGGATTTATGTGTCTGAAACTAAACGCAGTGAAATTTCCGTGTTTACTCTAAACGGAGATTACATAGGACGAATTGATAAAACATTTTTAAAAGATTCTAATTCGAGAATGAAATATCCTCACGGACTAGCCAGTGATAATGACGGAAAGATATACGTATGCGATACAAGTAAAAGAAGGGTTTTGATATTTTCAGAAGAAATGATACCGATTAGTCTACAGATGGGGAGTGGGATTCTATCTAGACCTGTAGCTATTGAATTACAAAATGATAAAATATTCATCCTAGACAGACAACTTTCACAGGCTGTAATTCAAATATTCGATAAAGATGGTAATTGGTTGAATGAAATAACCAAAAATGTCAAATCAGGACAAATGACAGTTGACATATATAACAACATATACATAACATCAAATCAAGATAAGACTGTATCAGTTCTAGAAGAAAATGGGCGATTAGTTAAAAAGATTATAGCAGACAAGGAATATACGTCATCATCAGAGAGAACACATAAACACAACAGAGTACTACTGTATCAAGATAGCAATACTACTACTGGAGGAAAAGAATTAGTTTGGATTGATGTTTAATTAGTGACGTATTAAAGTTAGTAAGAATAATGTTTAAATAAAAAGTGTAGTAACACAATTAATAGGACAACGTATGTCTATACATGAATTGGACACACAATAAACCGACCTGTATGAAGATCCACAGACCTTCAAATGATCCTTGAATACTTCAAACAGATCAGAAGCTACGTGTTTCACACTTGGGAAAAATAGCATAGCAAATTCAGTATTATCTTCTACTAGTGTTGTATTAAGGAATTCGTCTCTATCTGGTATATAATAGTTATCAAGAGATATGTCTTGTATGTCTATTAGTCGCTCTTTAAATGCTGTTAATGCTGAGTATATAGGTAATCTGGGGAGTGCTGTGAGGCCCAGCATAACCCAGTCTTCATATGACCTACATACGACAGATAAATTCAGTTTATTGTAAGTTCAGTAAAATACGTACTCGGTATTTATAATATTCGCGGAGTAATATAGAAATGATGTAAAGGGATAAATTTATGGTTTTGGCTGATTAAACATATAATGATTGGCTTCTAGAAATGTAAATTCCCTCATGAGATATCAGATCACCTTAACATAGACGAATTACCCATCAATTCAATGGATAAGTAATACAGAATTTATTCAAATTTTCGTAAGGTATGCATAATCAAGCAAGTGATTTCTATATAACTTATCCATTACTTCTTGAGCTCTCTCTGTCTATACTCTTCTCGTTGTTTCTTCAATAATTTTTGTCTAACTCTCTCTTCACGTCTGTACTTAGCGTCAGCTTTTATTTTAGCTAACCTGCTCTCCTCCATAGCAAACATTCTACGTCTCATTTCATCAGAAGCTAACCGTATACCCACTACATACGGGCTGTTCTCTATTGTTGTATTATATCTAAATAAGAATTTGATAAATATTGCAAACAAATATCAATAATTATGCTGTAAGGGCTTTCATAATATAAATCTATTTGTAATATCTCATATACAAATATCCTGTATGTTCTAATACAAGTATATATACATATATATATATATATATATAAGCTTTTACACTCTAAATATTTGTACAATTTAAAAACTTAGATATAAGCGGGTATTTCAGAGTTGACTGTACTAGTATACCCATATAGAGTCCAACTAAACTTCCATATAAGGAATTATTGCAATATTTATAGAATAAGTTTAACCTTGGGTTATTTCTCATCAGCTGTTGAGCTAAGAAGTTAATGGGATTGAATCCAGATGTACTAACATCTCTATCCACTACGCCAAGCTTTACTACTTGCATTAATAACCTCTGTATACTAACAGCCAGACACGGGATTAGTTTATCTAGCATAAATACTCTCTTGTCTATTGTAGCGGAGTTGTTTGTGAGGAATTCTGTAGCTAGAACATCATATGATATCTCGTGTGTAACCTAATTGAAAATATTTTAAAAAGTGGCAGGACCACTTGAAAGGTGTTAACACCTCCAAAATTCAGGAAATGGAGCCAAAAATTTTGTTAACACCCTATTTCTAGCTATAGACAAATACGGAGAAAATAATAACATTGGATAATTTTCATATACCAATTCGTAAGTATTGTGTACCAACCTCCATAAAAACAGTAGGCAATTCTTTGCTAACTTCCTCTAAGCTCTTCTTACCAGCTATTCCCTTGATATACTGCTTACTACTAGATACTCTATTACTGACGGCATCACTGTGTTTAGCTGTCCATACTCTACTACACTCTGATATTATATCAGAGGTTGTATCGTCTAGTGATTCTACAGTAGTATTGAGCTTATCTTCTGTAATCACTGGGGTAGTTAGTGGGGATAGAGAAATGTCTACACTCATTGCTATGATGTATTGAATAAATATTATATAACAATTTGAAAACTCGTATATACACTCAACTGCCGTTATATCGAACCTCAAGGAACCGCGAAAATTACTTCGAAATATGCGATAAATTATATGTTTACTTAAGGTTTGTAGCTATATTAGCACAATTTGAGACTTCAATATACTCACGATATAACGATTATATATATTCAAGCTATCTTGTCGTAAACATGAAATGTATATTCATATCCGTGTTCTTTTACGATATCTTTAGTTGGTAATCTATCATCATATGCTTCTTTAATAGCTGGCAGAGACTGGAAAGGGAAAAACACATTACAACCAAAATCATGTGATATTTCTGTAGCGAATATTTTGCAATTAAAATCAGACTCCAATGCAAGTTTATAGATAAAAGAACCACCAAAAACCCAAATATTTTCTGTCTCACAGCTAGCAGATGGTAATAACAAATGTGTAATAGCATCTTCTAACGAGTTAGCTACATAGTCAACTCCTTCAATAGAATTAATGGATCTAGATAGAACTATTATATATTCAGATTTCCATACTCTTCTAATCAAGGAACAATCTGCAGTCCAAGACTTCCTACCGAAAATTAACACATTTCGTTTTGTAGGATCAGAAATTTGTTTGCTTATACTGCACATGAATTCAAAGTCTGTATGGAATCTTGGGAATGGGTATTTGTCATTTTTCGCGATTCCAAATTTGCTGTCATAGATAACAATTAGGTTTAATAGAATGTTTGGAAATTCTTGTAATTTGCATGCCATTGCTAATCTGATACAGAAATTAGGCAAATAACTCAATTAGTAATCAAAAACTCTCCTAACAGTAATAAACAAACAAACAAACAAACAAACAAACAAACAAACAAACAAACAAACATTAATAAACACAACAAAAAGCAACAAATATATCATTAACAGTAGAGGTAGCTAGAGGACAGAAGAAGAATTTATAACTCAATCTGCTGGAATTAGTAAAAAAGTGATTTAACCACGCATTGCGTACAAACCCATTATATGGACAAATTAGACCTGTTAAACCTCAGTAAATAGAGTACCCCCATTGATTAATTATATTTGATCATATTAAGAATTCTTTTATCTCCAACAAAGGTATACTTAGCTAACTTAAGTGTCTATAAGGTGACCTGATTCAACTCTCAGTTTTAGGTGTCGAAACAGTTTGTACTTCCTCCAGAGCGAACTTACGCTCACTTATATGTGTATTACCTTCATCTTCCTTGTCTTTAACTATTTTCTGGCCTGGTGTCCAGGTCAGCTGTGAACGGGCGGGAAATGTAGATTTACTATCTGGAGTATACGAAAATGTATTTTTGAAGTGATTAGGTGGTTTATTAGTACGTACATGTCTATGTAGAAATGCACAGTCTACTTTAGTACAGTATGGATCGAATTTGCAGTCAGGATGAATGAAATAGCATTTCTGGTTAAATTTGCAATAAGGAAAGCTCTTACAAGGAAGAGATGGGTGATGAAAATCGCATTTATCACCTAATTTACAATTAGGCCAGTATTTACACCTGTCTGCTACAGCCTCAATTGGTTTAGGAGTTGAAGTGAGAATTTTCGGTTTAAGAACTGCGGTTTTTAGCGTCTCAGATAGAGGTGATATATCAGGTGGGGTATAGAGGGGTGTTGTTATCTCCTCAGGGAGTTCATTGGCCTTGATACCCAGACGTTGTTTGATATCAAGTTTATCTAGAAATATATTGAATTAATACCGAAAAGGTATTTAGTGAGATTAGAAAATACTAACACTTTCAACGGTAACAACCTGTCGATATTATGGCGGTGATTGTCCTAAGCTGTCAATAAACACTTACTTGCTAGCTTATCTTCTTTCCCTGTATTAGTACCTATAACTTGTCTATAGTGAGTCTGTGCTCCGTCTAGTGTAACTATAAACTTAGGTTTTGTAGGTTTCTTAATAGGCAGAACTCTGCGTTTAGTTTCTAGTACTTCTTCTGTATCAAACATATCAATATCACCGGATAGTATTCTACGTTTAGGACTATCCTGTCTGGGAGGGAATAGATCATCATCTGATATATAGCAGGCTGAATCTGTACGGGATAGCTTTATCACGTCAAATTGTGCTTTAATAGGATCTATTGTACGTGATGATATGTCTGCTTCTGAGTCTGATAGGCTCATACGGTGTTGAGAAGGAATACTCTATAGGATATAATATAACTCAGAGGTTCTTAGCTGGGGTACACAGAATATGGTAAATTGGTAAAAAAGGGATAACCAGCTTACATCTGTGAAAGATTGTTGATGCAGAACAGCATTTCTCTTCCTGTCAGGAGATGTAATATCACTGAGTATATCAGAGTTATCTACATGAGGTCCTAATCTATCCATGACTCCTCTCCTCTTCCTGGGACTGATGGGATTTCGAGGAAACCCTCTAGCTGTGCTGGCAGCTGCTTCATTCAGTGCTTTATGTACCAGACGTATTGATCCTACATAGAGATACTATATGAAATAGTACAGTGATAGCTCTACAAAAGGTGTTCATGGTACTCCGTTTGTAAGGTTACTCTGTCTATTCATAGCCGAATGAACTCTTACCTTTCTGTTCATCCTGTATAGTGATACTTCTACCAGCTCTTATATCTCTATTAGGCTTTATCCTTACTACAGAAGATAGCTGTTGGTGATTGTCTTGAGTTCTCTTTATAGGAGTTTTCCTTGAAGAATGATGCTTAATAGTAGGAGAGGATGGAGATCTGTTGAAATAGCGGAGTTTAGGTTGTGGCTTGTTGTGCCTGGTATGATGATCTTCCATAGACTTTCTATGGATATAATCTCGTAAATTTACATATTTTCAAACCTCCAAAACGAACCTCAATGTAGGAGATATAGGAGTAGATCTAGATCTAATCCTTCTCTTATCTTCTCTCCTGTCTCCCTGTACAACTACCTGACGGTCTCTCCCCCTCCCTCTATCTCTAACACGTGACTCTTTACTAACAGGTGACGTCACAGTACTTATAGGACTTGTTTGAATGGAATTATTAACTGATTCAGGAGGTGATGATATAGTAGTGTATCTGTTAGAGTGTCTATAATCAATAGGATATATACATACAGTCAACTCTCGTTATAACAAGGATATATTGAAATACCCGCTTATATAGAAAGTCTTAAATCGTACAAAGATGGTCCCAAACCGTCAAAGTGAAATATATTTCATCTTTTCTATCGAAGTAATTATCACGGTCTCTTGGACTTAGATATAACGGGAGTTGCCTGTTACACCAATATCTAACCTTGTGTTTTGTGATATTTCCTTATTTTCTATCTGTCTATCAACCACAGTATTATTCTGTTGTGTTTTATATTTATCAGTAGAGTAAGAGCGTCTTGATGACGTAAGATAGTCTACAACTATAAGTATTCAATACACATATAATATGTGTTATAGCAATTTACCTTCTTGATGTATTCGTGGCTTAGATTTCCTGATTGGTTCAGGAGTTCTAGATCTCCTTTTTCGTAAAGATGAGTTCTCTTTGGATGATATTTCTAGGTTTTTAGTTTTAGGACTATTTAAAGGACTTTTGATTTTTGATTGATTATTTGTATCTGATTTTTCTGAATGAGTTGATAATCTTCTGTGTTTTGACTAGAAAGAGAAAAGACAAATAGTTACACAATTTGACTGATATTCAAGTGGAATATTTCGCTATTCGAAAGACCAACATTCACCAATCTTGATCCATGATCCCCATAGTGGTCCACGAACAACACAAGGGGGTCCACAGAATCTCAAAATTTGTATTGCATTCTATGGGAGGGGTCTACAGGATGTGTAAAATAGCTATAGGGGGTCGTATAATAACCCGCCTTATTTTCTGTATTCGAATTCTCTTCACTATTCTTTTTTGTATCAATAATTTCCTTTTGTTTCCCTTGCTGTTCAATTTTCAAATCCTTCACCCTCACATGTACCCAATCAACAAATGTCTCAGTAAGAGAACCAAAGAATAATCTCAAATCTTTACACATTTGTGCTTGAGACTTTTTATTAGCCAAAAGTACTAGAATATAATCAGGTAGTTCCTCGTCAATATACACATCTAGTTCCTTGAGTTTACTTTCTATTTCTGATTTCAAATTTATAGGTAGACCTAAGTCTGCTAGGTCCAGTTCTGTTGTCATGCTAAAGTGTTAGTATGTAAATACAAATAACATAATTTAATAAATGTAACTTCCACAAAGAGGGTGTCAGGGACGCAGAAATGCTACCCAGTTTCACAGTTTGTGACGGTTCATTTGTATGGTGTTAGGGATTCGCATTAATTATTATTCACTCCGTTCCCACAGCCCACGTTTATGGAGGTTTCTCTACGCGGTAGTACTTCCATTTTTGCATCAAAATATCAATCAGTTAGAGGGGAATATATTCATAATAATGGATGGGAGAGTTGAGGAATTATTATATCATTATCGACGAATTATAAACACATTAGTATCGTCATATAAGAATGTTCTTTGAGAATATGTAGAACACATTACACAATCAATTGAATGTATTAGTAGTATTCAAGTGCTTGAATGATAATATTAAATACGTCTGGTACCACACTCACAGCAGAACTTAGCCTGTGGGACAGGATAACTCCCTCCACACTCATAACAGAATTTAGACATAGGGGTACCGTATTCATTCAGTGGTATAATTCTATTAGAACTGCCATTACTACCGTTACTGCCTACTGAGCTAGCTGAATGACTTTTGTTACGGAGTGTAGGTAGCTGTGATGGATAACCTCTGACATGTTGAACTGATTGTGAAGATTCTGTGTTTGACATTGACGTACCTGACGTCATATCATATCCTGAATTATGACTACTTTTTCTATCAATCATAGTTTCATGGTCATTTGTACGCTCATTATTCTTTGTATAAGGATGCCGTTTATCTCTGTTAATATCCCTGGTGGATGATAAGTCTTGATGTGTTTCACCTCGTGATCTCTCTCCACGTGCAATTCTCCTATCATATTGCTGTGTAGATATATGATCAGTATCAGTATCCTCATGAAGTGGTCGGGTTCTAGTCTGTTTTGGAGTTGGAATGAGAGCTCGTTTCTGGCTTGATTTAGGTACAGGTGCTTTATACTGAGTTCTTTTTGTCACTCTGTCAGCGGCAGATGCTTGGTTACATCCTTTCTGTTTCAATCTATTCTGTTGTTCCTTACAGAATGGGATATGTCTCTCAGCTGCAGCTTCATTGAACCGACGAGAACAGATCTCACACTGTACGTAATCAGGATTTTCAAACTTAGGGGCATCCCTCTGTGAAGCATAATCGCTTCCATCTCCACCCCTTGCTCCACGGATAGTTCGTATAAATTCGTCATGCTTTGCCTTCCAATTTGATTTTTTCGCAGGCAATTTAGGTTTCTCTCGCATATGAGAGGGCAGAAACTTCCGTTCTTCATTTAACTTTTCTATTTCTGTGTCTCTAGCCCGCATTTTTGATGAATCAAAAGTTCTCCTTTTCATTGAATTTTGTTTGTTTTTCTGACATATACCTACGTGCCGATCGATGACGTCAGGATGGAAATTCCGCCCACAACAAGGACACGAGGATAATGGAACAGGAGTCTCTGACATAATATTATTTGGCTAAGTTTCAAGAGTTACAACAGAATATTATTTGGGATAAATAGGGGAGAAGATTCATAAATATTTTAGCCCAATCTATGATAACCAAGGATCATAGCATGCTATTTAATATCAGTTACGATAGTAAATAATTATTTGAAAATGCAACATTACATATTGAAATTGTTATTCATAGAACAAATTACATAATTCCTTCATTGTCTCTATCTTAGTAATTTGAAGCTTTCTTGAGCGAAGATTTGGTCTTAGAAACAGGAAATAATAGAATGAGAGGATTAGCCATAAAATAAACAGTACAAACAGTATTACATTTCCAGGTTGTAATATCGTGTTAGTGTCCATTTGTTGTTGTGTAGTAGGGAAGCATTGGTTCTGTGTACAGTAACCATTTCCTGATAAAATCATCTGGAAGATACGTTGCATTGCACGAATATACCAACAAATACACTCACATTGATTCATGGTCTTTTTCTGAAAGATCGTGGGTGACAAGGCCTATGCCTGATATTGAAAACAAATATAAAGTCAAAGATTTCTACAAACTATATCTACCCGATAAAGAGGCTCTCATTCAGATTTCCCACGAGTTGTATTTAAATGTATGTATGTATATATATATGTAGATTTATCAGCGAATTGCATATCATCAAATATAGAAATATGCAGAATTTCCTTATTAAACTTAAGAGAATATAATTCTATGTATGCACATATATTACAAACAAGTAACTGAGGTATAGATAGACTTGCTTGGGGTTTCATATAAGATCGCATAATATTAGTGGCTATAATTAAAATGCCCTATACATGAGTGGGTTAATAAGGCTATTACGATTAGAAGGCTCATGTTTCAATAGACAATACACTACCACCAGTATATTAGAGTCTTACTGCAGGAATTTCAATATAAATTGTATAACACTAATAATATTAGCTATAACTTGCTGTAGTTGAGGATTTATTCCAAATTGAATCCTTGGTTATATTTTAACATTATTGTAGTTAACGAAGTTGCTAGCAGATTGAAGCAGACGTGTGTACTAGCTAGTCTATTCGCCAATGCATCCGAGATTCTTTGCAGAAGTATATGCACGAAAATAAATTGAGAAAGCATGATTAATATGAAAACAAGCCACAACCTAACTTGCTCACTTCTAATGATAATAATTGTATTTTTAACATATACACGAGATCAAGTTGATGGTTTTCCAACATTTTTGGAGGCTGAAGAACTCTCATATTCTCTGATTGACATCCAACAATTACAAGTCTACAGTTTTAATACAAGTTATTATCAAGACACACCAAAATATATTTCTACAACATTCACAAACAGTTCGTTTTTAGAACCTCTCACATTCTATGTTCGGTTTTGCTTTTTAAACAGACAAAGATCGAGTTTGGAAAACTTGGTTACTATTTTCGCGTTAAAATTTTCAGTTTTGCATAATGACTCGAATTATAATTGTACTTTATCTCTACAGCTTGGAACTGAGTTATTATTTGTTGAAGAATGTGCAGATAGAAATGGTACGAATCTAACAAATGCTGATACAAGTTGGAGGAATATCCAAGAAGATTTACAACAATTATTGCTCAATTATTCAGCTGAATCGCAAGCATTTAGCCTTTTCATCAAAACAAATCCTTTCTCAATAGAAGCGTGCATTCGTGGTTCTAAATACAGTCTACCATTGCTTGGTTATCACCCCAATATCGATATCACCACCAGTAACAATACAAACAGCACTAACAACTCTTCAAACATCAGCCTCATAAGTCCAGATATAATACTGCTAGATCCTGAATCTCCTTCTCCTCCTATTCTATGTGCTATATCATGGACGTTAATTAGAGGCAGTGGATGGCAGCATTCATGCTTGAATGATAATTACACCAAGTGTTGCTTGATAAATCAAGGTAAGTCAATATAAAATAGTAAAACGGTCTATGCACTGTATTGTATCCTTAACACATATTTTCAATTGCTATACCTTTATATAGGAAATGTATCATCAGAAACACTAGGGTCAAACAGTCAACCATATCCAACTAAAGGAATAACTGCAAACTGTTTAGAGAATCCTGGAAACATTGGTTCGCCAGGACCCCCAGGACCTGATGGTGGAGTAGGCCCCCCTGGACCTGTTGGTAACAAAGGTAGTATGGGTATTCCAGGTAGAAAGGGTGCTAGAGGAGGTCCTGGTATGAAAGGAGATACAGGAGACCAGGGAGAGCAAGGTGAAAGCGGACCAGATGGGTTCTTTGGGTTAGCAGGACCAATTGGACCTCCGGGTATCGATGGAAGTGAAGGTAGATCAGGAAAAGCTGGTAAGACAGGGCCACAAGGTGAAAAAGGAGAAAAGGGAAAAACTGGAGAATATGGAGAGAAGGGGGCTGTAGGGATAAAGGGCGTTGCAGGACCGTCTGGACCTCCAGCTGAAAAGGGTATTGTGGGTCTTACTGGTGATAAAGGAGCACAGGGAATGATGGGGCCTCAGGGTACGATAGGAGATATGGGAAAGAAAGGGGGACTAGGTCACAAGGGGATAAGAGGACTAATAGGCCGAACCGGTGATTACGGATTAAAGGGGCAGTCTGGAGAGAAGGGTAATCAAGGATTGAAAGGAATAAAGGGACAGAAGGGCAATAGAGGATATATCGGAGAAGTAGGACTAGATGGACCTGTTGGGAAGAAAGGAAGCAAAGGAGTAGAAGGATTGAAAGGATTTCAGGGCACGCACGGAGATCCAGGTATTTATGGAAAGAAAGGGGTGGTAGGTGAAAAGGGGAGAGATGGTAGTGTAGGGAAGAAGGGAACGATTGGTGATCAAGGAAAGATAGGTTTACCTGGTATAAACGGTGATAAGGGTCTACCAGGTGATAGCGGAGATGAGGGAGATGTTGGTATCAAGGGGAGAGATGGTCTGGATGGAGAGCCAGGGTTAACAGGGGTAGATGGTCTCCCGGGGTTACCTGGATTGCCTGGGCAAGATGGAAAAGAAGGTACAAAGGGATTCAAGGGAATGCAAGGAATTGAAGGAAATAAAGGGCCAAAGGGTCAAGTTGGAGATATTGGTCTTATTGGAGAGAAGGGATTACCGGGGATGCAAGGACCATTAGGACATCCAGGTGTACCTGGAGTACGTGGAGGACCAGGAGGAATTGGAGTGATTGGGGATCCAGGACCAGTTGGTGCAAAGGGGGAGAAAGGACTTAGCGGGGATACAGGGATGCAAGGAATAGTAGGAAAAATTGGTCTAATTGGGCCACAAGGCTATACAGGAGACTATGGAGATGTTGGACCTAAAGGAGAAATAGGAGCGATAGGTATGATCGGGACTACAGGACCAAAGGGTGTGAATGGACTCCCTGGTATGAAAGGGAGGGTTGGATCGATTGGAGAGGTAGGGAATAAGGGGAGTAAAGGTAGACTTGGACCTATCGGATTGCCAGGAATTGACGGGATGGATGGAGATGAAGGAATCAAGGGTGAGACAGGATCTGTTGGTGGGAGAGGAGAGCCGGGATTGAGAGGGCCACAAGGATTCCAAGGACTAGCAGGGCCTAAAGGAGAGATTGGGCCAATTGGAACTATAGGACCACCCGGAGCGAAAGGGGAGAGAGGTCAAAAGGGTAAAATAGGATCACAAGGAAGTCCTGGGTCGAATGGAAAAGCAGGAGAGAAAGGTATCAAAGGAGTAGCTGGAGAGAATGGGAATCAGGGACCGGTAGGGATCAGAGGAGATCCGGGCATAGACGGTAATAAAGGAGAGTATGGTAATACTGGCTATAAGGGAGTACGTGGTGAAGATGGGATAAAGGGAGAGAAAGGAGTACTGGGTATTGCAGGTAAGATTGTGACTATAACAGCGAAATAGTGTAATTACAGAATAAAAATATATTTAGGTCAACAAGGAGTGAATGGGAGAGATGGTAACTCAGGACGTGTGGGACCCGTAGGACCAATTGGTTCAGTAGGCGATAAGGGTATCAAAGGAGATCTGGGTGATAAAGGAGTTATTGGTATTATTGGATTACAGGGAAGACCAGGAGATCACGGCCCTCCTGGTCCAAAAGGAAACATAGGATCAAAAGGAATCAAAGGTAAGCCTAGACAATTTTAGAAATCTCTAGAATATGAAATTAATCTAATCACTCCAATAAAGGTATAAAGGGAGATGACGGACCCAAGGGTCTAGTAGGAAGAAAAGGAAACAAAGGATTCAAAGGAAATGCTGAATTTGATGGAGAAGATGGATTCAAGGGAAAAACAGGTGAAGTAGGATTCCCAGGTGAGCGGGGATGGGTCGGCGATAAAGGATGGCCTGGAGAACCTGGAAATATCGGAATTACTGGATACAAGGGTGTTAAAGGAGATCAGGGGAATACAGGACCCAAAGGTTACCTAGGACAATTCGGTCTGCCTGGAAGAGTTGGATTAAAAGGGTTCAAAGGCGATAGAGGAGAGAGAGGAGTGTCCGGTATTCCTGGGAGCAAAGGAGAGCCTGGAACAGCAGGAAGGAAAGGTATACCTGGCGGCGTAGGTCCTCAGGGATACAAAGGATTGGAGGGTCCTAAAGGCTCGAAAGGCCCTGTGGGAATCAATGGAAAGCAAGGTACGAATGGTCATAATGGCGATCAGGGTAGAGTAGGATTGAGAGGGAAGAAAGGATACTTGGGAGATATAGGTATACTAGGAGATATTGGAAATAAAGGTATGAAAGGAGTAGAAGGTATTAAAGGTGAGAAAGGAATTGAAGGAGGCATTGGTGACAGAGGGTCGAGAGGACCAATTGGCCTATTTGGTGATAAGGGCGTACAGGGGGTCAAGGGATCCCCGGGGTATCGGGGGAATAGAGGCTTGCCTGGTATAAAGGGAAGAAAGGGAAATGAAGGAGATAGAGGTGGTCAGGGTCCCCCTGGAGAAGTGGGTGTGCGAGGGGACCAAGGACTAATAGGACAAAGAGGTCCAAAAGGTATTCCAGGAGATCCTGGGAACGAAGGGGCGATTGGTCCTCCAGGTGGTATTGGATACCCGGGACGACAGGGACTCCAGGGGGATCCAGGACTCCCTGGGGTGATTGGTCAGATGGGCGCACAGGGAACTACCGGAAACCCAGGCGGTATCGGAATACTTGGTGAAACTGGGGGCAAAGGTCAGAAAGGTGATAGAGGTGGAGAGGGAAGGAAAGGTGAATCTGGAATTGTAGGAGCTCCAGGACCCCCAGGGGAGAAAGGACAGAGTGTACCCACCAGATTTCTGTCAGGAGTCCATTCTAACATTGATAATATTAAAAGCTTGCTTTATCCCCCATACACAATGGATCAAGAAGAAGTTGGGAAGATAGCGAACAAAAGTGCTATCTCCTGCAAGCATATACACACGATTAACAATGAAGTAGAATCTGGGTATTACTGGGTAGATCCTAATATAGGAGCCACTAATGACGCGATTTATGTCAGATGCAATTTCCCAGAAGGAGAGACGTGTATATCTACAACTGAGAGTCATCTACAACATGAATGGAGTCATATTGGTGTTTCTTGGTACTCCAAACTCCAACCAACTTCAAAGATTACTTATAAAGCAGAACTTTCTCAAATAAATTTCCTTAGTTTTAACAGTGAATCAATTCGCCAAAGACTTACATACAAATGCTACAGAACATCGGCAGAAATCAATGGTGAAATGCCAAATATTCTCCAATTCAGAGGCTACAAGAATATGAAACTAATAACACCAACAAGAGTACTAGCAAACAGCTGTAATTTGAATCATACATGGGGATATGCTACATTTGAGTTTATAACAGATTCGCCATATATTCTACCAATTTATGATATATTACCGACACGGACTTATGATGATTCAGGATTTTCTGTAATTGTTGGAGAAGTTTGTTTTCTGTAATTCATATAAAATTGTTAATGATACACTTACGATTCTAAACACATTCATATTATATAAAGCAAATAATACAGATTAATTCGTGTTAAAATGGTTCAGAATAAAACAAATTAAATAATGCAATCGTTTTTACGAGATAGAAACATGTGTGTGGCTAATTACGTGATGGAAGACAAGGAAATTAACACTGATTTCTACAAAATTTGATAAATAATTCTAATGTAGGTGTAATGAAGTCCATGAGTGTAACTATTCAAAAGCCTTCAAATACTTATCCCCCTCAACTATGCAACGTTTAGTATTACTACTAATTAAACACTCAAATTAAAAGATGAATTATAACTGAGTCCTGTGATTAGACAAGTAGTTATAGAAGATAATTCATAAAGTATATGGAATGGAAAGAAAGTGGTATCTCAAATTTCAAAGAAATTAAATATTTCATCACAGAACATAAATTACAATTATAAATATCTAATATTAAAACCAAAGGACAAGCACATTTATGACGTAAATAATTCGCCGGTAACTGACAATATTCCCACATATCCAAGCTTACATATCTCGTATATGAAACTTAAACGGTTAAACAGAAATTACATTTAATAGTAAAGAAAGAAGAAATTATAAAAAAGATAATTAATCATATAAAAATAGAAAATGTTAATATAAAATTACAAATAATCTAAAATAGTTTAAACAAATAAACATTACTTCTCTTCATTTGGGTGAAGTGTTGCTAGAAATAATAATAATATAAATAAAGAGGTCCATCTATCTCTGAAAAGTAAAACTCACAAATATGTGTAATAGATACTTAAGGAGCCGGTTTATTGAGTGGGTGCTGTATAGTCCCTAGAATAGGAGGTAGAGGACGAGCTGCTGCAACAGAGATACGAGGAATTTCAGTTTGCGTATCTGTCATGCTGAGTTTAGGTTCTTCACGAATTGGAAATGAAGAAGATAGATCAGATGGCGCTCCTTGACTTTGTAGAAATGCTACAGTGGGATAAGATGTAATCAAAGGATTCATAAATAAACACAATAAATTGTATATTACCTCTCCAAGTATCAAATTTGGGACTAATCTGCGGTGGATCTAACTCTCTCTTCTGTCTCAGATCTACACTAGTACGTAATACACTACTCTGTGTCTTCCTCAATACATCTTGCCTATAAAGAATAAGAATACCATATATGGTTAATAAGCTAATTTAACAGTGTTATATAATTACCTCTTCTTCCTCTCTGTAAGTAGTATACACTCACTCTTATGTAAACCCCAATCTGACAGCTGACATTCTGCAGAGCAGTATGCTTGTCCATGACATCTGGAGCACTCAAAGAATGCTATCTTACCACACCAACAGAATACAGTCCTGAATTGTTCGTCTTTAGCATCAACAAATCTAACCAATACTTCAGAGTCATAGACAATACGTAAGAAGTGGTTATTCTCTGTACCAGGATCAATCTATCAATTCAATACAGATTATATATAAATAAAGTTAGAACTACGGCTGATTGGGTAATTAGGTTATTATATTGAGCAGCTAATAATAAGATGGCATTTCGCCTACGCATTAAACACATTGTTAATGTATAAAACATATCAAATAGTACTCTTTGGGTTTTAACTGAACAATTCTGGTACAATTGTTAGAGTTATCAATGACTAAGATTGTTTGAAATATTTACCCGTTCTCTTTGTTTAGTTAAAAAGCAAAACGCTTTCTTCTCAAAATTTTCTGGGAAAGATTCTAACAAAGAATTTCTAATCTCTCTCAGTCGTGAGGAAGGAGGGAACTGTAGTTTACCAATTAGATCCTCCTGTCCTGATTTAGAGATGGTACAAATACTGAAGTACATTCTGTCACTGACTTCAACAGATTCTTCTGATAACTTCTCTTCAGAGGGTGATACCAATTCCATTAATCTGGATTTCTTGCGTTTCCACAGACAGAATAATATTAAAAGGACAATTATAATACCTGTAAATAAATAAGTAATGTTAATGAGCAACAAAAATATGTCAGGAGTGAGACTCGAACTCAGGACCTCGGCCTTATACCAACTCACCTAGAATAACGAACACTAGTATGATGATTGGTACAACTGCTATTCCAACAGGGAACTCTTGAACCACAGGAGCTACAGTAGTAACTACAGGAGGTCTAGTAGTAGAGTTAGTAGGAGTAGGAGTTATAGTTGTAGGGGCTGGTGTTATTATAGGGGAGTAGTTGAGTCTAGCCACGGTATATTGAGTGAAATGAGTGTATACACAATGTATACTGTTAGTGATTGTTTGTATTGGAAAGAAAGATTCTACTTCCCAATAAGTTGATTGTTCTTCTTTATACAAACATAGAATTAATCCATCTCCAATTAACTGGGTCTGATTCAAGCCAAAAATAACAGATATTCCACTTCCAGATAATTCAATATTGATACCAGTAATAGGATTCTTCATACTTAATACAAATGTTTCTGTAACGATTGAAGTACTGTTGTAATTGAAATAGAATCCTGTCTTAGTTTGATTTGAATTATCAATAGTATTCTGAGCTGTTTGGCTGAGATCAACAACTGAATTTTCGGTTAAATTCTCAAAAAGCACGGAAAATAAAGTTACACAAACTCCATTACATCTGTATTGAGAATTTGTATTACATTCCCAATTGAAATATTCTTTTGCTAAATTCAATGGAAATTGTATATAATTCATTTCACACCTATCTCTAATGCAATAGTTATCTTCAGAATATAAATAATCGTTGGTAAAATATAATCCCAGATTTGAGTATGGAATATTCAAAGGTTGATGACCGAAGAATGAGGTCAAACATAATATTTTGGAAATCTCATCCAAAATCGTGAAATATAGAGTATCATCTAGTTGTGACGTGATTGGAATTTCGCGAATAATCTCAATAAATTGCAATACAATAGCCTTGTCATACGGTACTATAACTGGAGAGGGAAAATTATGCGAGGGAGTAACTTTAATATTTTCTAAAGTATAAAAGACATCCCTCGCTATTCTGAGTAGATATTCCAAATAATTATTCACTTGATCTGATGGCAATGAATCAACTTTAATATGTCTGATCAGATCTAAGTATAGTGCATTTGAATATGCAGGGATAGTTGGTGTTGTTGATAATGTATTCAGCATTGTGAATAGATTTTCTGTTGAGTTGGGAGGGAAATGTATTGAATTATAATTATGGCTTATAATCAGTGTAGATACACGTGATATAACTTTATTATATTCCTGATTGGATATTAGTTTATCTGTTATTTCCAGCAGCGAGCTAATCTTTGAGGTAGCACTTCCTTGTAATATATCAATTCTAAAAGAGTTAGAAGTACTCACAAACTTTCCAGCTGTGCTATACACATCTACGAATATAGTAGTGGAGGTTTGTTGTGTTGTACTAATGAGAGGAGGAATAAATATAGCAGATGATAGTACAGAGCGTGGCTGTATGATAAGTTTGATTGAGTTATCGATAATGTAATAGAATTCATAAGTAGGATTATAATCACAGAAGTCTTTAGCTTCCAATTGAATCTCACTGGTCAAAGGCTGTCCGTTAGATTTACTTAACACAAGTTGACCTGATTTAGGAGCTGTATTACTATAAAGAGTAATTGAAGATTTGTAATTATTGACATTTATACTGAATGTGTAATTCTGATAGAACGAAACAGCTGATACTGGCAGGAATAGATTCAGCTCATTCCATAGAGACCTGTATATAACTGTTTCTTGAGTTCTGGACAACGGAACAGATTGTGTACTTGATAGATACACGGATTGAATCGGCAGAGAAGAGATAGTTATAAAGCCTTGACCTAACGAATAGTTGTTAAAATATAAATTTATCTATAGAAATATAGGAATAATGAAATTTACCTTCAATCTGTTCACACTGCCAATACGCACTAACAATATCCTCATATCCATACAGCCTAGAGGATATCACTATAACATCATCCTGTATTAGCTCATACATCAGAGGACTATTATATAAACCTATGACGTCATTATTCTGTATAGATATAGTTACAGCATGAGAGGATAAGGATTGAGTTAGTATGAATACATATGAGCTACCAATTGCTATAGAGAATGAATATGGTTATAAAATATCCACCAATACAAACGTAGGCAATTCAAGCAATAATCTGTACTTGTATGTAAAGGTCAATTGGTCAGGTATTGCATATAAATGGGTGATAATTTGATTTATCAAAGAATCAAATTGAAATAAACAAATAAATATTTCATGGCAGTAATTCGGAGAATAAATGATTTGGCTGACATGTACCCGCTATAAAATTCAACCGATCAATTTGTAAGTTTATTACTTGAGTAAATGCGTGGATAGATTACAAATTTTGTTACAATATAATGTTAAACCAAGTTAATATGCATAACGTGTCGGGCTTGTGAAAATGTTGAGATTTCATTGTTTAGATAAAATATGACGTAAACTAAGATGCAAAACAAACCATGGATAAGAAACTCTCGAAACCGCATGTAACCTTTGGCAATACTGCACATTACTTACCTAGAGTATTTGGTTGTATTTCCTGTATCAGAGATGAGGTATTTAGCTCTACAACACTAGTTATACCATTAATAGCATGTGTACAGGGTAGCATTGTATCTGTATTAAAACATTCCCAATCATATAATCCATAATGTTGTATTGAATTAGTAGCATCAAGCATTAAGACCTGATTAAACCCAATCTGTCTATTTCCACCCTCAATAATTGAGATAGGAGATTGTGTTTCAACAAAAATATCCTTAGAAACTGTTTCAGATCCCGATAATTCAATAAAACTGACTGTAACAGAAACTACATAGTTGAAATTAGGTTCCAGGAACCCAGATGGGAGTAATAGAGTACCTGAATTAGAAATCAAATCATTCAGATCTATCCTTATCGCTTCATTTGATGGTAGAATTTGTTCCAATTTCCATACATAAGCAAGTGAATAACCTCCAATATCATTAGAGGGATAATCTACCAGTACATATAAGTGTATATCTTGCACTGAATTAAACTTATCTACTGGGTTTGAGGCTAAAATGACAGGAGAAGTTATATGTATACTCTTGGTGAGTAGTTTCTCAACTTGGCTAGAAATACCGAAGGAATTAATAATAGAGAGAATCAATGTATAATCCTCTCCTGTAATAATATCACTAGAATCTAATACAAGAGTATCAGCAGTAGAATCTAGTTCAGATAACTTCAGTGAAGCATCAGAGATATCAAAATCCAAGCTAGAAGCACGGATATCCCAAACATATATAAACGGTTTATACCCACAAGGATATGATAAATGAGCAGTAAAGTATGTACTACCGGTTAATGGGAGTATTTCAGGGCCCAGTATAATGGCCATAGGATTCTGTATAGAGTCAGGTAATTGTATTTTTGTAGGAGTAGTTAATGGGAAGGAATTGGTCTGTGAAATAGCATAAATACTGTCTTCTTTCCAAATCAGTTCACTACTGTAAGTAAGCATAGCATCAGTAGATAATTGTATTAGAATATACTCATTGCTAGTACCGATGAAATAACACAGAGATGATGCTAATTCAGTTAATGTAGAGCTGTCAAATAACGCAGAGCATCCATTAGATACATCAGTCACATACAATGGGTGATCAAACTGTATCAGAATAGAATTTAGATTTTCCTCCAACTTACACTGTATAACAACAGGTTCTGGGTTAAAGAAAGAGAAAGGGAAATCTCTCTGTAGAATAATACCCGCAATTTGGTTGTTAATACTAATACTGATAGACACCTGACAGGGATAATCAGCTGGTGGGATTATACACATTATTTTCCCTGAATGGATAAACAAAGCAGATACTATATAAGGATTTGAGTATATATCTCCACAAGAATCAAAGGAATTTATAATACAAGATAGCTGGGGAAAAGACTCAAAGCTAATAACATCGAAAAATAACTCTGTTTCAATACCAATAGAATTCTCACTCAAACTAGCAGCTACAACAGACAGCTGATGTACTGAATTATCGAAAAACCGCAATGGCAAAGATGTATTAATTGGTGTGCGTAGGATAGGAATATTATTAAGAATATCCTCAAATTGAATTAGCACGAAATAATCGCCCATAAGAACCTCGGATGGAGTTTTACAGACTATTCTTGACTGATTTATATAAAATTCTACAGCTAGATTGTACTCTTTAGCATCGTTATCAGAGAATATGCAACTAACTGGTACGAATATATCCAATCCAGGGTATTGTCTGATTCCGCCACATAAAGGAAGATATGATCCGTTATCATATGTTGATGGAGATAGAGGATCAGGTTTGAAGAATAAACCAGCTCCATCCACTATCACATAGGTCTGCTCTCCTGATAGTATGCTTGTAGGATAGACTTGAGTTACCTATAGTAGATTATTATAAAAAGATCACTATACGTAAGATATTATTCTTACCTTTATACAATCGCAATTATCTCCCTCGCATTCTCCACAATTATCAACCTCAGAACCAATAGTATTATCACATCCAATACAACTAGTGCCGTCTCCTCCACACATGTCACACTGGTCTAATAGTGAATCCGCTGATGGAACAGCTGATGAGCCTCCGTAACAAGTACCGCATTGATCGATCTAATAGAAAAAAATGAATTACATGTGATTAAATAATACGCAAGGCTCCATACCTTTGCATTGCCAAAACATTCTCCTGAACAATCTCTGTAATCAATCGGATTAGAAATTAGCTGACAAACTCCACAAGAATCTGTAGTATAGTTACCAAAGCAAATACCTCTACAATCTAGTGGGTAATCTACTGGTAATCCTGTTGTACCACCAGTACATAACCCACAGGAAGTAATAGAAGCTGTACCGTCACATACTCCATCGCAATCCCTGTGGGACAGAATTCGAGAAAATACATAGAAATAATCAGTAATTGGATGATGTATAACACACACACAGACTTATAATGTATTATTCTATGAAATAGGATAATCTGTACAGATTGGAAGTATCACGGAAAGTGCTTAGAAATACTAAATAGAAATCTACGTAAGCATAGAAGATCTTTGTAATTGGAATAAGTTAAGCAACCAAATTAATGATAAAAATTAACCAAAAAGTAATCCTCATTGGAAGAATATATTCTATCACATAATAGTAATTTGGTATTTCTGAGGAAAATGCAATCACAAGGATGTATGTTGATATATCTATGTATCATGAAAAATATATTGACCGATAATTGGACCATTAATTAACTAAAAATGAAGGCGTCTAATTCTCAGAAAATAAGCATCCAAAAATAACAAGTATAAAAAGATTAGAAAAGATTATTCATTCTAAACTGAAGGAATGTCGCTTAAAAGATTGATTACCTTATTGACAATTCTAGTCACTATTTGTGTGTTAAATAATGCTGAAATCTGCAGTAGGGAAGGTGATGAACGAACCATTGATATAGGACTACCTCATGACGTAATACAAGTATGTTATAATAATGGAATATATCTAGGATGGACATATATCTGTGCAGCTGGATGGAATGATGGGATATATCAAAATAATGAAGTATACTGCAAAAGATTTGGATATTTGGAAGCTAAAGAGAGAGATATAACAATAACTCCACTGCTATGTGATGGATTATTGAAATTATCAGCTTTAGATTGTATTGGTAATGAAACTTCTCTAACACAATGTAATCACACAAAGGAACTATCAGCATGTCAGCTGGTTAGTAAGGTACAGTGTCAACAATGCGCAAGCATGGCTCAGTGTGAAGCATTAGGGATGTGTGAAAGAGTGAATGAATTCAAAACCTGTTTATGTCAAGATGACTGTATTAACGGAGGATTCTGTTTTGAAGAGAGATGCGTGTGTACGGATGGGTATTCAGGGAATAGCTGTGAAACTAGGAGCACAACAACTATGATGGCAACAAATGCAACAATAACAACAACACTTGGTCCGGAAAATAATACAACACAAATTTCACCAACTAATATAACTACAGAGAACGTAAGCACAACTCTACCTATATCAATAAATGCTAGTACTTACACTCCACAATCCTATACAAATACTACCACTAATCTAACAAGCAACACAACAGTCTTTATGAACTCTACACAAACTAATAGCACTCAATTTCCTACACAAGATTGTATAGAAGATGACTGTACAGGAAGTGAGAGACGAAAAGCAGTACGGATAATCCTTTCGATAATTTTCATAATTTTCCTACTGCTATCCATAGTGATAATAGTAATCTTAATTTGTTGCTTAACCCGTACATACGTGAAAATGAGGAGATATAAGAGAACTAACAGACGGATTCAAACCTTACAGACGGAATCAAATAATTTAATGAACAGCCCTAACCAAACATTCGACAGATCTGCAGTAGCAGATTCCACGTATTTTTCTAACGTAGTAGATCAGGGGATGGAACATAGTGAGAGGATATATGAGGTAGTCCCTGGTCCGGAAATAGGACATCATTCATTGAATAGACAAGGAGAGAATAACTATTTTGAGCTTAGCAGTAACAACTGTATATATTCAGGGAATAATACATCACAGCAGGGAAATTGCACAGTATTTCAAAACAACAACATTATCCCTCTAACACAACAGGAGGATCTTACAGCAAGCCATGGTAGTAATGTTAGCTTCTACCATAAGCTAGTTACTCAATCAAGTAACCTCGAAACAATATCAGAAGAGAATGACATTATAAACAAACTACTCAGAGATAGGAAGAGAGAGCAGTTAGAATACATAGACCCACCCTATAATCTAGCTGAGCTATCTAACAGTATAGGACCTAGATCATATGAAATATCATTGGATAATCTTAAGATAGGCGACGTGTTTGCTACAGGAAATTTCGGAGTAATATGTCATGCAGTTTACACTAGTAAGTACGGGGATTTAAAAGTTGCTATAAAAACGTTACGGGAAGAAGTTAATAACGATGTTAAAGTTGCGTTTATTCGGGAAGCGGCGATTCTCTCACAATTCGATCATCCAAACATCCTCAAATTTATTGGTGTCGTCACTACAGTACAGCCTCATATGATTGTTACAGAGCTACTTAACATTGAGTTAAGGCAGTATTTAATGCAGTTATGTCATTCACAGGAATATAACTACCAAAACGCTAGCAAACTTCAAAAGCTGCTACTCAGATTCTGTAGAGATATTGCTGATGGTATGGAGCACTTAGCAATGAAGAAATTCATCCATCGTGATTTGGCAGCAAGGAATATCCTAATAGCTAATGATATGTCTTGTCGAGTGGCTGATTTCGGTATGTCAAGAGACCTAAGATCAGATGATTACTACAGATCTAAAGGCGGGAGGATACCTTTACGTTGGAGCGCGCCTGAGTCTGTTTTATATAATAGGTTTTCAGAGAAATCGGATGTTTGGGCATTTGGAATGACGCTGTATGAAATATGGACGTTAGGTCGCAAGCCATGGCAGGAAAATACTAACGAAGAGATTGTAGATTTCATACAAGGAGGTGAAATACCATTACAACCAGATGGTTGTCCGGATGATGTGTATAGTTTGATGGCTGAAACTTGGAAACAATCAGCTGATGACAGACCCATATTCACAGTCATAAAAGAAAGGTTAAATAATACTGTTATTATTATTCCATTTACTGAGAGTGTTGCTATATAGAGTTTGTATTATTAATGAGTATAATAGTGTTAATTAAATATTCATTTAAAGGTAATATGAATGGGAATAACTCACTTTAGATAATTGTATTCCTTAACTGAATCTCCCTCTGTACAAGCATTACAATCATCTACAAGTGCTAGCCCAAAGGGAGTATCTTCACAGTCAAAGTATGTTGTTACTTGACCAGGAGCGAGGTTGGATGAATCAGACCTAAAATATTAATAATATAAATCTCATAGGATAGATCTGATATAAAACGTTCTTACCTACAAATGTTTCCCTCATCAACTTGTGAATAAGAGAATGGTACTAAATCACATCCTGCACAAGTAGAATCATCTCCTCCACACACACGACATGTATCATACTGTACTGCTATAGATACATTAGTCTTACATCCCATACAGGTAGTACCAGACCCTCCACAGATACAGCATGCATCATACACATTATTAGAATCAGCTGATCCAGTACAGTCTTGTCTGTGTGCTATTACTCGTATAGTATCTGTACTGAATAGCCCTGTGAATATAAAAAGTTAAGATGACGTGTATCTACGTAAGTTTATATAACTAACAAACCTATAGGATTAATGGTAGAGTGTACAGTTGTAGTATAAGGATCTGTATTAGCATGATACATATCATTCTCCTGTGTAATACTCCCTACAGAAATATCCCATAACTTCACTGTTAGAGTTGGAGCTGTACTGATTAGCCAGTATGATTGAGGGTGAGGAGAGAATCTAACACAATCTGATGGACGTAGCAGGAAAGCATTCGTCTCAGAAATAGAATCAGGTAATGTTATCCAGTTAACTACCAGAGAGTTACATACACTTGGAGGTACATCTGACCTATAGTATTGCCATATTCCATGCATATCACCGGTATACTGAACTACTGCTAATCCCATAATATCATCATCTCCATCATATCCGTTAGTATTAGCTATTACTCCAGCAGATTCTCCGGTGTTAGGAGCATACAGAGAGGAATCAAAGCAGCCATGTCCCTGTCCCACAAATGTATCTAATTGATTATATGATACAAGTATAAACAATTACCTCATTATTTGTTATATTTAATTAACTTACCTTGTGTAACTTGTGTTATATTAAATCCTAAGCTAACTAACACATCTTTACTTAGCTCTAGCTCAGTAGATATATCAGAGAGTGATAGCTGTAGTTCTTCTACTCGGAAGCTAGCTAAACACCTAAAATATTGCAATAATAAAGTACTTGTAAATGCTATTATTGTGCAAACTTACCTGATACTAGCCAGAGGCTCAAAGTATAAAATGCTTACAGTTGAGTGGAATAAAACAGCAAAATAATTACTTAACAAATCCTGCTGTTGCTTAAACATATCAACACTCATCTCTAACTCAATAACAAACACATTATCTCTCCGATATTGTATAAAATATGGTATAGTAGGTAGTAATAACTCATTAATAATAACTACTGGATTATCTGGGGCACTGATTATATGTAGTGACATGCTATTAGCATCTCCTAATGCGAATGCTGTAGGTAACACATTAGCTACTTGATAGGTTACGTCACGAATTGTTACAGTTTGCATTGATAAGCCCTGGCTAGTACCATCCCATGGATGTATCGATATTGTAGCAGTACTGTGTGTGTGTTCATTCGGTATGAATCTAACTCTTGATTCTAGTGGTATATATAATAATTGGTTTGTATTGTCGAGTATTGAAGTGATCGGGTACCAGTCTGATTGTCTACCAGTAGCTGTCACCTAATTAGAGGATACAATTATTATTTATCTTCTGGTATAAGAACAACCTACAGTAGCTATAAATTACCTGCCACACCCCTTGGTCATCATTAACACTAGCTAACAAGAATCCAGCAGTAACAGATAATCTCCTACTTCTGATTATGTTAGTGGATACTACAGAGCTGAAATAAGATGTCAGTGAAGATGATGGTAAACTATTCTGTATATCTGTAGCTTCTGATGGCGGGAGACCTAAACAGAAGTAAAGTTATATAATGAAGAATTGATTGCAAAGTATTTGTGTACTTACCCAATACAACTGTAGTGCTAATCACATACAGATTGGGAGAGTACACTCCACCCAACAGCTCACTCAACAACACACCATTATTCTGTAAACTAGAATAATCTTCTTCTATATCTGGGAATGATACTATATTGGGGGATATAAAAGCTGGGAAAGAAGTAACCGGATTGAAAATAGAAACAAAATATAAATATTCCTGACTGAAAGCAGAATTAGATTCGAATGGAGGAAGAAATGCAAAATGAGGATCCGCCTCACGTACTACAGACAATGAATCAGTCTCTACAGCTTCATTAAATCCGTCCCAGAGATGAGCTCGTAACCATACACTACCCTCAAGTACTGTCTGCATACGGACAAATCTAATACGATAATTGGGAGGGAGGATAAACGCATTATCTATTGAGGTTGTGACTGGTAAATCTATCCACGGATACTCTAGTACACTACAGGCGCCATACACATCTGTAGGACCATCTCTACACTTTATATACTGCCAATAACCTGATAGATTATCTACAGGGAACTGACAGATAATAGCAATCGCAACCTCTTCCATCTGAGTGTCTACTCCTACAGCTGTTCCATCGCCTAATAGTAATCCTATGACGGATCCTAGGGAGCTGGAGGGAAGTAGAATAGCTTTAGAAGGAATTGTTGGTGCTATATTAGAGGATACAGGAGGACATGAGAGATCAGCTGATAGACATGAATCTGTTATGTTACAGAAATAGTCACTAGTACTACAACACATTTTGGAAGAAGATACACACTCATTTGTGTCTGGACACTGAAATTCTTGGGAAGAACACAGTTGACATAGAGACGGGTTATTTTGAATATTCTGACAAGAATCAATCTCATCACAATATACTTTCCCGAGGGTATTGCAGATCTGACCCATAGCTGGTAGATCTGAAGGGTGAGTACATACACGAGATTGATCAGAAAGCTGAACTAGAATATAACCATTAAGACATATGGTGTTCTGATTATCACATGGTAATGATGAAATAGTGTTTGGATAACAGAGATTGTCTGCAGCACATAACGAGTAGTTTAAACTACAAACTCCATTGCATTGTAATGAGTAGGATATACAGCCTGGTTGTTGTTCTCCACAAAGATACTAAATGAAATATATAAACAAACAATTACAGTATAATGTTAGAGCTATGATAGTCTATTGTACCTCATCTGAAGAGAAGCAGGTATAAAGGAAGCAAAAAGTAGATGTAGTTGATAAGATCTAAGAGGGAAACAAAAGATAAAAGAAACATTGAAGTACATGAAAAATACCAGAACTTACAAAGTCAAGAGGACAAGTAGTACAATCAGCTGTAGTACAGATCACGCTAGGTAACACATCAGTACATAAGCCATCTAAATTAGAAAATAAGAAAAGTAGAAAAAGTAGCATCCTTAGTTTCATAATTACAATATATTTGGGGTTATTCTGAAGCCGAGCAAAAGGTTTACGACAAAGATGGGATTCGAACCCATGCGGGCAGAGCCCAATGGATTAGCAGTCCATCGCCTTAACCACTCGGCCACCTTGTCAGATAATCATAAAATTGAATTTACCCAATGTTCATCTGAGTAGTAAATGTACTGCAAACTTACCATAGCAATAACTTGCATTATCACTAATCTCAATCTGTAATAAGCCAGTAGAACTCAACTCTCCATCAAAAGCTAACAACTGCACATTGTACAAACTATCAGCAAATGCCCCAACATCTCTAGCTAGTGTAACATCGCCAGTTTCCCCGTCAACAGCAAACAAACCATCTCCATTCCCAGACAGAATAGAGTATAGAATAGATACGCTATCCAAATCAGTAGCAGATACTGTGCTAACAAATATACCAGCCATAGATAGTCTAGGTACGATTGCTGTAATGCTTGTGGTGGGGGAAAATATAGGAGGATTATCATTCACATTTTGTACCATAACTGTAAGCGTTACGCTGTTGAATTGAGTAATAGAGTAGCCCTGATCTCTTGCAGTGATCAGCAATTCATGTGTCACCAGGGTTTCGTAATCTAATGGAATAGCTAACGACATAACTCCTGTATCAGAGCTAATAGAGAAGATAGCCTCGCCATTCTCTATATAGCTATTTAGGGAGATTATATATGTTATAGAGGTTGCATCCAAATCTGTAGCAGAGATTGTTATAAAGGGAGTTTGTATTTGATAGTTCTCAGAGAGAATCATTTCGTATGAATCCTGTGAGAAGATAGGAAGATGGTTGTTGATATCCTCAACGAATACTGCAAAATCTAACGTCGAATTTCTTGTAGGAGTACCACTATCTGTTGCTGTAATTACAAACCTGTACACTATAGCTTGCAGATAATCTAGCGTACTTGTCAAGTATAACTCTCCCTTATTACTCAGTGAGAATGGAAGGTTTTCATAATTAGATAAAGAGTAATATACTCCATCACTGGTGTTAGTATCAAGATCAAATGCATAGAATATTGCTATAAGAGTTCCATCTTGAGTTGTCTCAGGGATAGTACTATTAGTAGATAGAGTAGTGAACACAGGATCATATAGGTTGGGATGATCAATAGTAAAATACACCTGTATTTCTGTAGTTAGTCGTAAAGGCAGACCGTTATCTGTTGCTGAAATGTAGAAAGCATAGCTCTTGTAATCGTACACAATAAGACTACTATTCAGTCTGATATCACCGCTGTAAGGATCTATAGCAAACAAGCTGGGGATGGGCTGTGATACAATTGCATAAGATATGTCACTGTTCCTTCCCGCATCATTATCATTCGCTATAGCTTGTAGTATCAAAGTACCTGCAGGTATATCGGATACGACAGTAGCACGGTAAACGTCTTCTGAGAATACTGGAGCATTATCATTAACGTCATCAATAATAATTACTACATACGTCATACCTATTCCATTACCAGCAGCTTGTATAGTAAGATTAAATAGTGGAGTTATTTCTCTGTCAATTTTCTCGGCTATTGAAAGTCTACCAGTTTGACTGTCAATAGAAAACAAAGCAAACTCATCTCCATCGGAAATCGTATAAGAAATGCTTACACCTTGATCAGTGACGTCATTATCTATAGCATATATTGTTAGGAAGGTTGTAGCTATTGGTAAAGCTTCTGACAGATGTACATAGTAATTCAATGATGAGAATATCGGGGGATTATTCTGTGTTGCAAATACTTCAATAGTAATTACAGTCTGTATCGTGTCTTGTGAGTTCATAGCGAATAAATTAGAGGAATAGACAGTCTGTGGATCTAGAAAATCCAGCAATATAATATCCCCATCAGCTGTTATTGAGAATAATTGACTGGATTCAGTGTTAGTAGAAATATCAAATATATCAATATTATAACCAGTGACGTCAGCTACTATACTCCCTACATTAGAGTTATCTGGTATTAAAAAATAGAAGGAAGGTTGACTGAATGATAGAGAAAATGCATTAGCATCATGTAGGACAATTTTCAAAGACATTTGTGAGTAGTAATCACCGTCAGAGGCTTGAATTATTAGAGAATAATTACCGGTCAAACCAGAAAATAAATTCTCTAGGTATATATCACCATCTTGTGAGTTAATATTAATATACTGATTGAGGGGGTTTGATAGTAATTCATATGAAATAGGAGTTCCATAATAATCTAAATCGTACGCAGTTGTTTGGAATATTTGTGATCCAATTAAGATAGAGTTAGAAATGAAAATTACAACTTCTGTCAAAGGGAAATATGGAGGATATTCATTAACATCCAATAGCTGTAAATGTAGATAAGCTGAAGATGATTGCTGAGGATTTCCATTATCTTTGGCAGTAATTTGTAGAGAATAAATGCGTTTTTCTTCAAAATTTAACTCTTGAAGTAATTGTATTTCACCAGAAGTTGAATTAATACTGAAAATATCCTCCAAATCTATTGAAAATTCAATCAAACTATTCAATCCGCTATCTAAGTCACTAGCATATACTCTATAGATGGATGTATGAATAGGAAAATCCTCTGGAATAGAAAATTGATATTCAAATTCAGAAAACATTGGGATATTATCATTCTCGTCAATTAATTGTATCTCCAATTGCTCTGTTGAGAATAAAGTTGGTGTCCCTCTATCAATAACCAGCACAGATAATTCATATGACTCAGTCAACTCATAATCAATTGTATCTATCGTGAATATTTCTCCTGTAAGCTCGTCAATAGAGAATTTAAATTCTGTATTTCCTTGATTAATCGCGAAATAATATTCTGCATTGGTTGTGGCATCAATATCACTAGCAGTTAACGTGAATACAGTAGATAGCGTAGGGGTATATTCGCTAATGGACACGGTTAACGGAGTATTCTCAAACATAGGATTATTATCATTTGTATCTATTATATGTATTGATAATTGTGAGGAGGTTGTCAGAGGTGGTGAGCCTAGATCTCTGACAAATAACGAGAAGTTATAAAATCGTAAAGTTTCATAATCAATATCACTATCAAGATACAGACTACCATTCGTGAATACATGAAATGGCAAAGACAAGTCATTTAGGAAGAATTCCAATTCCCCATTGAGCTCAATATCATCATCAGTAGCGTTAAAATTTTCAATATGCAAGCCAAAAGGAGAATTTTCTAGAATATTGAATTGGTAACTAGGTTGTGATATCACAGGAATGTTGTCATTAACATCTAATACTTGTATATCTAATACAGTGTAAGAAAACAATGCAGGAGTACCCAAATTTGTGATCTCTATCTCCAAAGTATAAACCTCCTCGCTTTCTCTGTCCAATACAAATTCGACGAGAACTTCACCTGTATTGATATCTATGCTAAATCCATCAGAAGGATATCTTGATGAGAATTTGAATATAAGCACAGCATTAATGTCGATATCTAAATCTATTACCTCTGGTATAAATACAGAATCTAATACGTCATTACCTTCATATATCTGTAGGGTATAGCTAGGCTGTCCAGTCACAGGGGTATTATCATTAGTATCAGTTATATATACTGTAACATTAACAGAAGTAAAGTGTATAGAATCTGAAATAGTAATCTCAACTAAATATGTATCAGCTGATTCTCTATCTAATTCCTGTAGCAAGCTTAACATCCCGCTAACAGGATCAATAGAGAATATGTCAGAGGATATTACATAGTAAATACCAATAGAGTCGTCATACACGCTGGCAGAGCTAATAGCATACTCAATAATAGTATTATTATCTACATCACTACCGGTTATATTGCCTAATAATCCTATGGTATTCTCTGGAATATAGAAAGAGAATATTTGTGTGAAATAAGGAGGATTATCATTACTGTCTACTACTGTAATTTGGATGATAGAAGTAGAGGTTAGAGCTGGTAATCCATTATCAGTAGCGATTACATTGAATGTGAATAATGCATTTATTTCGAAGTCTACACTGTTTATCAACTCTAATTCACCTGATATACTATTGATCGAGAAGAAGGAAGAGTTAGAATTGATTTCTAAGGAGAATGAAATCTCAGAATTATTAACATCAACATCATTATCTATAGCAATAACTTGTAGGATAGAATATCCTATAGAAGAGGCTTCGTTAATTGATCCAAAGAAGATAGAGGAAGTAAAGGTAGGTAGATTATCATTCTTATCTGAAATATACACGTATATGGTAGTCATAGTAACGAGATTGTTGATAGGAATGTCATTAGTTACTTGTATTGTAAGTTTGTACACTGAACTTGTTTCTGCGTCTAAGCTGTCAGATAACATTAACTCATTACCGGAAATATAGAAATTAGGTTCATTCGGCTCAATCTGTATAATTTGAATACTAACATGTGTATTATCATACAGTGTATCAGCATCTGTTACTATTAGAGTTATTATAGATTCGTTATAAATAATATTCTCAATAAGAGTAGTGTTATATACGTCAGAGGAGAAAACAGGTGGATTATCATTAGAGTCTATTATTAATATTTCTAAAGTGATATTACTGTGAAGAGATGGTATACCATTATCCCTTGCTGTTACAATTAGGTTATGAACTGTAATAGATTCATAGTCCAATTCAGAAGCTACATAAACCTCTCCAGTTTCAGGGTAGATATCAAAGAATATGCTGGGAGTTAGTGAGTATATTACCATAGCATTGCCTGCTATATCATTATCTGTAGCATTTAATAGTATAAGGATATCTCCAGGGATAGAGCTCTCTAGTACATCAATAGTCTGGTTATTAATAGCAAATAAAGGCTCATTATCATTGATATCAGTAACATTGATAAAAACCGCGATAATAGCTTGTAAAGGAATTAATCCCCTATCAGATACAGTTATATTGAGCTGGTAGGAAGATACAATCTCTCTGTCTAGTCCATACATCAAGGATAGAGCTCCTATCATAGGGTGGATTAAGAATCCTTGATAAGGAGGGGAAATAGATGAGATCATCCAGAATAAATCTGAATTTTGTCCTCCATCATCATCCGTAGCTTGTAGAGTTAGAAATTCATCAACAGACAATTCTTCACCTAAATCAATGTAATATTCTGTCTGTACGGGTATAGGGGGATTATCATTAATATCGATAATATCAATTGATAGACAGACATATGAAGGGTCGTTAAATAGATCACTTGCTGATAAGATAAATAGATAATTTTCTCTTAATTCTCTATCAAATGTTGTGTTTGAATATAATTCACCTGAATTCTCGAGTATACTGAAATAATATAAATCATTTGGATCAGTAATAGATTCTTGACATTGGTAACCATCCCCACATAGCTGTATACATCCTGATACTGTAGTAAATTTGTGTAGAGTGTATACTAAAGAATCTCCATCTAAATCTGTTGCGTTAAATGTTGTTATAAAATTCGGGAAATTTAAATTTTCTTCTATAAATAGTTGTGTAATATTCTGAGGGAATATAGGGACGTTATCATTATCATTTTCAAGCAGTATATATACGAATACAGCAGTTGTTAGAGGAGTAGTACTGTAATCGCTAGCGACAACTTGAAAAGAAAACACTTGAATAGCCTCAAAATCAAAGTTATAATTACCAACAAATATCCTTCCTGTATTATACTCAATATAGAATAACCCCTGAGTAGAAGGTTCTGTAGTAAAGTCTAGAAAATATAACAAACTAGCATTTGGTCCTTGATCATTATCAGACGCCATAACTTGTAGAATAAATGTATCTGCTTGAATTGATTCTGGGATGAATTCTGTGTAATTTAACTGGGAAAATACAGGGAAATTATCATTAGCATTGATAACGTATATTAATAGAGTAGTATTAGCACTACGGGACTGTAATACATTAGCATCTGTGACTTGTATAATCAGTGTATAATCCTGAATACTTTCATAATCAAGTGATGATTCAAGATATAAAGAACCAGATTGAGGATCTAAGCTAAATATATCGAACAGATTACCACTCAAAATCGAGTAAAATAACATAGAATTATGCCCAGTATCTAGATCAGTAGCAGTGATATTGAACACAATACTATCAACAGGCAGAGTCTCAATAATGCTAATATTATAAAGAGAGTGTGAAAACTCAGGAGAATTATCATTAATATCAATAATATTAATCTCAATACTAACTTGGCTAGTTAGCTGAGGTTCTCCAGCATCTCTGGCTTCTATCGTAATCATTAATGTATCAACAATCTCACGATCAAATGATGTATTAGAATACAATGCTTGTGTTACAGGATCAAGGTAGAATAATCCTCCATCATTTCCTTCTATTATTTCGTAATTAATAAATGCATTAACCCCTACATCAGGGTCTGTAGCAAGAAATAAGCCAATTTCAGTACCAACCACTGCATGTTCTAATAACTCAGTGCTTAAGGTAGAATTCTCAAACATAGGAGGATTATCATTAACATCTAATAACGTTATAATTATGATAGCTTTATCATACAGACCTCCTCCGTCTGTAGCTATTACAGTAATATTATACTCTGACGTCATCTCACGGTCTAATGGTAGCGCAATTGATATTATCCCGTCTAAACTATTAATAGAGAAGTCCGTGTTATTTGAGGATAAATTATACATTACTAACCCGAAATCTCCAGTTATACCAGTTAAATCTTCAAATATAGAATCTCCATCATCAGCTACTACCTGTAATATCTCAGTACTGACAGTAGAATTCTCAAGTATTACACTAGAGTATAATCCTTGCTGGAATATTGGGGAATGATCATTAGAATCTAACACAGTAACAGTAATACGAGTAGAAGCAGATAGACATGGACTAACACTATCATAGGCGTATAATACTAAGTTATAATCAGACTGTGTTTCATAATCCAAAGGGAAATTGATAGTTATAAGGCCAGTAAATGGATGGACAATAAAGTCTCTATCATTATGATCACCTGATAATCCGTAGGTTAACTGACCGTATATGCCCTGGTCAGCATCTGTAGCTGTTATGACGTCAAGACGTTGTCCTATGAAGCTATCAGATTCTTTGATAATATATGAAAATACTGAATTGTTAAAAATTGGTTGATTTGAGTTAGTTTCATAAGATTGAAAGTAAATAATTATGTAAGCAAAGTCTATTATTGCGTTGTCTGTTTTCAAGGAAATGTTTAGAGTTTTGGTAATATTCGTGGCAGTTTGGTTGATAATAAATCTATTAGAGTTTATAGAAACAATTAAATTATCATTATCTTCAATGTCTAGATAATAATCATCTTCATGTGAATCTTTATCAAAAATAGCGAGTGGAAATGAAATATTTTGGTATTCTTTGGGGAATTGGAAAGAAAAATAATACATGTCCGAAGCAAAAACTGAATCGAATTCATTGACATCAATCAATTCTATATTTACAATTGCATAAACTTGTAGAGTTGTATTTTGTAAGAATACGGAAAGAGTATAGAGAGATTGTAGCTCGTAATTTAATGTTATGGAATTTATAACAGTAATTTCGCCAGAAATAATTTGAAATATATTATCATCATTTCCAGAAAGGATAGAGATACTATCATAAACAGGGATATACCCAACAACAGAATTATCAGTTATATTCTCCAAGATTATGAAATTAATAACTGGTTCTATCAGAGCAATAGAACTGATTGAAATAGTAACATTAGTCTGAGCTGTTTGGCCCAAATAATTAGCAACGGAGACTGTAAGAGAAGTGGGTTGAGTGGTTAGCTGTAACTGCGAAGAATTAACTACACTAAGAGAACCAGAATTAGTAAGTGAGAATATTCCATCAATATCTCCACTAGTAATTTCAAACATAAGCGCATCAGTTTGCCGTAAGGGATGATCAGAAGCGTGTAGATAGAATTCTAAAAATGGCAGTGTGTCGGTATAAGAATCCATTAGAGATATTTGATAATGAAATATAGGAAATTTGAGTTCATAATTTGTAATGTAAATATTCAGAATAGTAGATGCATTCCTGAATAGAGAGTTTTCAATAGCAACAATAGACAGAGCGTAAAGAGGCTGTTTATAGTAAGATAATTGTTCCTGTAGAAACAATCCCCCAGTAGAACTGTTAAGATAGAACTGGTTATCAATATTCCCAGCCTGAATAGAATATGAAACACCTAAACTATCGTGAGGATAATCCAGCACTTGAAATGTGTATATAAGAGCACCGATTTGTGTAACTTCATTAATTTCAATGTTTTGTAATTGCTCAGAGAATTTTGGACTATCAGCTACAGGTTCAATAAAGATATAAATATCCAACACAGAGTATAGCGGGAACTCTGCTAATGTATTATTCGCTATAACCGTGATAATATACTGCTTTTGAATAGCTCGATCAAATGCCTGCAAAGTTTTAAGCAGACCGGACTCACTATGTATAGAGAAATACTGTGAATCAGTCGTATACTCAGTGAATGTGTTATTCTCATATGAATCTATGTCAGTAGTTTCAATTGAACCAAGATATGTATGTGCTGAAGCACATTCCTTAATAGTAAACTGGTACCCAAGTATGAATACAGGAGGATTATCATTAACATCAATCAAATATACTGTCAATGTTGTGTTCTCAATGAATATACCGTCAGTAGCGTATACTAGCAGAACATGTTCAGTGACAGATTCAAAGTCTAGAAACTCAATTGACCTCACATTCCCAGTATCTGACTCAATCTGAAAGAAATCTTGACTACCAATTGTGTATGATATAATAGCATTAGTGTTAATATCATAATCAGTAGCTGTTACAGACATAATGAATGTATTTGGTGTTGTGTCCTCTCGTACAAATACCTTATATGATTCTTGTATGAATACTGGTGGATTATCATTAACATCTGTCACAATTATAATAATGTGTATAACAGATTGTAACTGAGGTATTCCTGAATCAATTAGGACTACAGTTAAGTTATAAAATGGTGTATCTTCGCGATCAAATGTTATAAAAGATATTAGCTCTCCTGTAACGTTATTCAGTGTGAAATTATACAAATTATCTTGTAAGAACATTGTGTATATTGTTCCGTTATTTCCTCTATCATTATCTACTGTTTGTAGGAAATCTATTGTATAAGGAGACAGCTGATTCTCAGCTGAGTATAGAGTGGTATTTGAGAGTTGAGGAGAGTTATCATTAATATCTGAAAGGTTAATAAATAGAATAAATGTAGAGTTTAGGGATGGAATACCCAAGTCTGAAGCATAGAATGTAAGAGATAGAGATCGTACTGTTTCGCGGTCTAACACTGTCTGAGTGTATACCTACAAAATAATTAAGAACAGATAATTAATACGAATATTCTCACAAGATAAATAGACTTACATTTCCAGTGATTTCATTTACATAGAAGCAATAAGAATACGGGGAGGGAGCAATAGAATATCTAATCTCATTATTAGGAGTATCAGCATCATTATCAGCAGCTAACAAATTGAATATTAGAGTATTTGGTAGAACTCCTTCTGATATAATTATGCTAGCATTTGTAGTATTGAAATAAGGAGGGAATTCATTCACATCTTCTAAATACACTGTAACATATGTAACAGCTGATTTAGGTAAATCAAATAGCGGTTGATCTATAGCGATAACTGGAATAATAATTTCGTGAATATACTCCCGATCTATCTCTCCAATCAAACTAATGCTGCCATTCAAATTGTTAATAGAAAATGTACTGTTAAATTCGGTAGGGAAAGTAGAGTTTAAAAAATAGAAAATGAGGTTATTATCATCAGAGAAATCACTGTCTGTTGCCAACAAATCTATTAACACAAATCCAATAGGAGAAGATTCTAATAAAGTAGTATTGTACTGAGTTCGTGAGAATATCGGAGGGTTAAAATTGCCATCCAATACTTGTATTTCAATACAGAATGATAAATTATAATAAGGCAATGTATTATCTTGAACTAGTATACAAATATTATAGGAAGATATTACCGTGATGTCTAATACAAAATCTGTATACAAGAGGCCTGTATTATTGTTTATTGTAAAATGATTCTCTGGTAAAATACTCAAGATTGAGTAAGAAAGTTGAGCATTCAAACCTATATCGTTATCAAGTACTGTTAGATTTGAATCTACAACTGTAGCAATTGGCTTAGCTTCAAGAATTCTATTGAAAGAGTTGGGTAGAAGGAATGGAGAATTATCATTTTGATCTAGAATAGTAATATTAACCAGAAGATAGGAAGTAAGGGGAATTTGAGCGAAATCTATTGCAATTATTGAAAGTTGGTAGGAATCACTTGCTTCACGATCAAATGTATAATTAGAGTATAGATCACCTGAATAGCATATACAAGTAAAGATAATTAAAGGAGAATATAATCTCTTATAATAGCTCACCTGTAGTAGAATTTAATATAAACAGTATACCATCCAATGCAGAGTAATCAATCTGCAATGAGAGTAGCCCAGCATCTCCTAAATCAGGATCTGTAACTACTATAGAAGTTATAAAGTGAGGTGGTAGAATATTCTCTTGTAAAGAAGCATTGATAGAAGATGACTGAAATTGTGGAGGAGTGTCTGGAGAATCTGACAGGAAAATAGTTACGTTAGTGGTATCATTCATTGCTACAGGGTATCCACCATCATATGCTATTATCTGGAATGATAGAGATTCCCTATATTGAAATATGATTAGAAATATTGCGTCATATAACATACAAACTAAACTATACCTTATATCTCTATCCAGAGGAGAGCTAACAATCACATTCCCTGTAATAGGATTAACACCAAGAGTACCAGCAATACCACATTCATTGAGGTTATAACAGAACGCATTATCTTCCTCTACAATATAATATCTAATATCTCCATTTATACCTCTGTCTATGTCAGTAGCAGTGACAGTCAGTATAACTGTATTAACAGTAGTATTCTCAGGTACTGTAGTGTTGTATGAACTCTGAGAGAAGACAGGAGGAGATGAATCTGGCTCGTGTACCTATAAGAACATACAGTGTTACTCAGGATCTCATCTAGCCATAGGATTATTATTAAATATAATAACCTACCCGGATAGATAACTGTGTAAAGCCAGTTCTCTGTTCACTAGCTGCAGCACTGTCCATAGCATTAACAGTATAGTTATGCCATTCATTACTCAGGGAGTATGATACACTATTTGTAAGCGTTATATCTCCTGTAATAGAGTCTATAGCAAATGGATTTGTGCTGTCTGGTGTGAAGGAATATGTTATATCACCATTTGTCCCGATATCATTATCTAGCAATTATAATTAATGCAAATACGAATAGTATAAACAAATATTAATACAAATATTATACCTTGAGCTGTAACGGTAGATATGAGTAGTATAGGAATTTCTGTATCCAATATATGTAACTCAAAATAACTGGAATTAAAGATAGGAAAATTATCATTAACATCTAGTACTGTTACATTTACAATAGCACTACCAGTGGTAGGTATTGGAGTACCGAAATCAAATGCAATTATAGCAAAGGTATATTCTCCAGTAGTCTCTCTGTCTAGTGTTTGTATCAATGAGAGTACACCAGTATCTGGAGATAGGTGGAAATGTGAATGAGAAAGAGAATACCTGCGAAATAAATCGAATAAATAAATTTCTATTCAGAATTATAACGTAATCAGAACTACTCCTGTACCGGATACAAATTCTACAATTAATGAAATACCATAGTAATCAACGAATAACTAATAAAGTCAAATCTAATAATCCTAAGCTATAAAGCTATAAATTCAACTAAGTTTCCTTTGTGAAGACATAAGTAAGTCCGCATTTCCCGCAGTACTGCCTATCGAAATGTGCTGCCATGAATACACCAGCTCCACACTCCTCACGATTACATTCTCTACGAAGACGAGTAACTTTACCGTTATCATCAACTTTATAGAATTTCAGAGCTAATAACTTCTCCTTCTTTTTCTTATGTTTGTTCTTCTTAGGTGTAGAATATTGCTTCTTTTTGCGCTTTTTCGCACCTCCGCTGAGCTCTAGATTCAGGTGTACAGTAGTATCGGAAACAATCCCACACTCTTGTACAGTTAATTCATCATCTAGCTCGTGACTGGCAAATAACAGACGCTGTGAGAGTACAGGAATACCTGTACTCTCTTCTATAGACTCTTTCACATCTTCTATAGTAACATTTGGGTCTAGGTTGATTGGTATAGATTGACCAGTAAGGGTTTTCACGTAGAAACACATTATAGCTAATTTATAAAATTGAATAGATCGTAAATGTATGTATACTCCTGTTGAAAATATAAATGGCATATTTGAATACATATTATGATACTATATTTCGTATAACAACTTGCCTAACTGTGCCATTCAAACCTTCATCGTTATCAACAGCAATAAATTCATATACAGTACTGCCATTCACAATATCCTCCATCAAATCAAACATAAACACATCATTAGAGAATGTAGGAGTGTTATCATTTACATCAGTTAATATTATAGTAATAATAATCGAGCTACTGAGAGCTAGTGTACCTCCATCAGTAGCTAGTATTGTTAATGATACTACAGAGTCTAAATCTCTGTCCAGAGGTGATATTAGTACCACTCTACCGGAAGTGGGATCTATAGAGAAGCTGTCTGATTGATTTGATATTGATACAGAGTACCTAAATTAAATTAAGGTAATATATTATAGACAAAAATCATTACATAGCACGGATAATATAACTTACGTGACGTCAGCATTCAATCCATGATCCAGATCCATACTAGTAATATTCTCTACCAATATAAGATCTACACTAACAGCCTCACTCAGTGTAATAGAGAAAGAGTTAGGATATATAATAATGGGAGTATTATCATTGATATCTTCTATAGTGATTACTAATAAGGCGTATGCAGTTAAGCCAGGTCCGTCTTGTGCACTGATATTAAGTGTTAGAGAGGGAATAGAATCAAAATCGATATCGCCAACCATAGTCTAAATAATGAAATAGTTCAATATAATAACTAACTAAGGTTGATGCAATAATACATAGCTAATTCGAAACTAATACATCTTATCAGTGTTCTGCATCACTCATATATTAATGACCTTCTGTTCTACTAATCATGGAGTTAGGTGTACTATTCCTGATAATAATATCTATTGTTTATGAAGTTTAGTTGCTAAGCAGAAAATATACAAACAATAAACTGTAAATTATTCTAAGAATTGAGTTAGTAAACTAACCTTGATTTCACCCGAATCCACATCAATATTAAAATAGTTACTTCCATTTCCTCCTACAATATAGTACAGAACTCTACCAAAATCAATCGTATAATTAAACACAGAGATGCCATTTCCATCCACAGACTCTTGTATTGACACAGTATCAGCATCTGTTGCTACAGCTATGTGGATAATAGTATCTACTGGAGTATATTCAGGTATAGTTATGTAGAAAGTGGAGTTAGTGAAGGAGGGAGTATTATCGTTAATATCTTTTATCGATATTGTAATGGTAGATGTGCCAACATTACCTAAATAGAAAATAAGAATTAAGATAAGCCTGATAGCAATAGAACATTGAAATAATCAATAGTACAATTGATCTATGATAAGCTTACCAATATCAGATACATAAGTAACATCAAATGCGAACAGTAAAGGAGTACCAGATTCCTCTCTATCGATAATCGAATTAGTTCTAACAGAACCTTCAAGAGAATCAATGATGAACTCATCTGATGTTATAGAGTACATCCCAGTAGTAGATGTAATACTCAGGTCGATAGCGGATACTGTCAGCACAACTGTGTTTATTGGAGTTTCTTCATTCAGGTCAGTTCTGTATGGTTCATTATCGAATATTATCTGTCCATTAACCAGGAGGAGACTTATAAGAATATGGATAAACAGAAGTAAGAGTAGTATTCTACTCATATCTAATAGGCAAACAGGAATTCAATGACTAGTTATAGAGAGTTTAAAACTGATAAAGACTATAATAAATCAATGACCTTGTATTCAGACCTTATGCACTTATATAGTAATTACAGAATTAATTACAACATTTATTGGAATGCTTATGAGTTCGTTTATTGGTGAGTTTGAAACTTGAGTATAAGTCTATTGTATCAGAACGACTGGGAGGAGCCCTTCCTTCTTCGAAATCCAATATTGTCCTGCCTCTACATCTCATATAGCATTGACTGCCTTCTTCCAGTTCTAATAATTTAGGTAATAGCCTTCTAGTCATCAAGTAGAATATCTGATCAATCGTATCAACATCCATGGTACTAGTCTCAATAAACATAAGACCTTTTTCAAATGCATATGTTACCCCTTCAGCTTTTGGAATAACTTCATCCTGCGACAAATCTGACTTATTTCCTACCAGAACTATGATATGAGGTTCTGAATACATTTTGACTCTTTGCAGCCAATCCTCTATATGTTTGAATGATTCTTCATTAGTCTTATCGTATACAAGTATAGCAGCTGCTGCATATCTATACCAAATAGGGGCTAAAGAGGCGAATCTTTCCTCACCCATGGTATCCCAAATCTCTAAATTCAGGTGTATATTTTTCTGCACATTAACAGTCTTGAATAAATAGTCTACGGGGAATGTAGGTTTGGCTGTGGAGAATTCTGGTGATCTATTAATGTATGTGTGGATTAAAGAAGATTTTCCAACAGCTATATCTCCAACAACAATGACCTTAGCTCGGAGAATCTGTATTGCAGTTTCTCCTAAATATATCAAGAATATTACTCATTAAGGAAATAAGCAAACCCAAATCTAAGATTTTAACTTACCAATTGGTTCTTCGTGAGTTCTGGTAATTCCAAGCTGTGAATTATCCTCAGTAGGCTTTAAGAAAAATGTAGGATGTGCTAAATGTCTTGTATGATGAAAACTTGAATGCCTTTTGGGAACTTTACCTGACTTTCTAATTGTGGTACTGCTACGGATACTCCCATGTCTTGTCTGTGTTGATTTGAAACAGTCTGCAACCTGTTTATTCAGATTTCCTTGTGAATGTGCGTAAATAATTCTTTCATAACGGGAGAATAAACTAATGATGATATTTTCGTGAACGCTTTCATGTATTTTCTTTTCTTCAGTAACTTGTTCACCAGTCCATTTTATGAGGAAACAAGAACCAGGAAATTTCCCAAACTCTACCCTTGCATACACATAACATACATGATCAGAAGGAAGTATTTGTAGCAGAATATTCCATTGTTGCCCTTGTTTTAATACGGAAAGTGAATTGATATCACTTTTGTTTGTGTAGCCAATGATAATCCAACTTGTACCTGATTGTAATTTGGAAATAGTTTCACATAATGATTCTATAGCAAGAAAATTCTCTTTTTGCCTATTCAATGCGTCTACCTCAATATAATTTGCCATCAACAATATAAATTTGCAAGATATATTTGTCAGACATATGGAATATCATATATTTAGACTAAGAAAAAGTATAACTATCTAGTTTCATGTTTGTGCATATTTAATATAAGTACAAGAGGATAGAAAAGCAAGGAAATAAGATGAATATCGATTAGACATATTTGAAGTAAACATATAACAAATAATAAGAAAGCAAAGATCATAAGGTAAAGCTCAGTAAATAGAAAGAAATGGTATAATTAAATTATGATATCAATACGTTAGCGGATTACTCAAGATATTGAAGGGTATATTATCGAATATCTTTATCATTATTACAGGAATTTGTATTACAATAATCGCATAAAATATATGAATCATCTGCGGTAGGTTCTCAAGGCTGCAGCTTAGTAGCTTGATTGTAAGTGGACACGTCTGAGACACTTCACAATTGCCCCGGTCAACCTCAAACAAAAGAGGTAGAATATGAGAGGAAGGAAGGGCAGTTGAGCAGAGAGAAGAGAAGAGAAGAGAAAACTGTAATTATCATGTTCAATTCTGATCGTATATATACTTGTTAGTGAGTTGCAGGTGTCACAACATGTTTAGTATAAACTATACTATTTCCTTAGTTGTTACCACCTGCAAAAACAGAAATGTCTGTAACACTTGCAACACCTGCTATACTAGTAACAACTGCACTGCATGCAACACCTGCACTAGTGAAAAGAGTATAAATACGAGCATAATTGTTTATTTGTAAATATATTCTACTTCTCTCACAGATGTCACAACTATTCACTCTCGTTCGTCCTCCATGCTCCTATTCACTCTATCTCTTGCAATGCCGCTGTCGTACTCTCAATTCTTCCCTCACCTCTGCTGAACATCTTTACAGAATTCAGTCAATGCGTCACTCACCTCTGGTCAATTTTCTGACAGAATTGTGTCAATTCGACACTCGCCTCGGCTCAATTTTCTGACAGAATTCTCTCATTTCTTCCCTCACCTCTGCTCAATTTTCTGACAGAATTCACGAATTTTTTCACTCACCTCTGCTCAATTTTCTGGCAGAATTCTCTCATTATTTCCCTCACCTCTGCTCAAATTTTAGCAGAATTCTCTCGATGTGTCAATCAGCTCAGACGTTCCAAATATAAATTCCTATCTAACTGAACCAAGAAACATTGGAGATGATAAAGAAGTGATTGGAAATAGAAGTATTGCGCATGTTAATTGATTCTTATAATTGTGAATATTTAAATATTATGGAACTTATAATGGATAGGGTAGTGGAATGGTTATACTACAAAACAGTCATAAAATAGATGAAACAAGTAGTACAGTCAATGCAGGTTATAAGAACATCGTCGAGAACTGGAAATAATGGCCGTAAAACCAGAATCTCTTAGACAAGAACATGTTCTTATAGCCAGCATGTTTTATATAATAACATGAACTTACAACCAGTATGTCTCATAGCCCAACAAGTTCTTATAACCAGCATGTCTTATAAAAGAACATGTTCTCATAACCAGGTTGCATAGTGTAAGAACATGTTCTTAAAACCAGCATGTCGTATAAAATAAGTTCTTATAACCAGTATGTATTGGATAAGAGCATGTTCTTACAACCACCATGTCGTATAAGAACACGTTCTAATAACCAGGATAGACAGGGGAGTAGTGTGATTGGAAGTACCTATGGCACAGGGTGGATGGCGTTGGATTGGATTCTAAGTGAAAAAGGTGAACCAGGGGGACAGGATGATATGTCTAGCTTTGCGGCTGGGGGGGAAGCAGTGCATTTGAGTAGACGTGGGTGGATAGGAGTGAACGATAGATTTTTTGAGAAAACAAGGAAAGAATGGGGAGTGTCTTCACTGTATTAAATTGTTTCCAAGGAGAGTGTCTTCACTGTATTAAATACAATCAATTCAAGCTCAAGTTACTTGAAGATCGTTATTCCACACAAGGAGAAGTCACTAAATGGATACAAATGGAGATACCTGAAGCCCCAAGGGAGACCTTTTTTCGATTCTAGCTAACAATTCACTGCATAAATGGAAGCTAATTGGATACAATGGATAATGTGTATTCATGTTAGAGATGTTTGTTAGATTCTAGCTCACAAGTAACTAAAGGCGCACAAATCAGTCAAGGAGAAGCAGAACATGTACAAAGTGGAGAGATCTTTATGGGATCAGTTATGTCACTCATTTATTCAAATCAAGCAAGACTTTGATTGGATTCTAGCTGAAAAGGGTGAACCAAGGGGACGGCTGTGTGGATTTCTGTGCTAGTTGACTAGCTGATCGGAGTGTTGACTTGATTAGTTATGAACTGAACCATAGAGGAGGACTTAAAGGTTATTTCAAGTAGATGAATGTAGGCGGATGGCGTTTGATTGGATTCTAGCTGAAAAGGGTGAACCGGGGGGCGTGAGAATTTTTTGGAAAACAAGGAAAGGAGCGAGAATGTCTTCCCAGTATTCTAGATAACTAGACAATCGATGATGTGTGTTAATGCGTCGAAGTATGAGATACACGAAAGTGTTTCAAATATGGACGAGCGAGACTTTGATTGGATTCTAGCTGAAAAGGGTGAACCAAGGGGACGGCTGTGTGGATTTCTGTGCTAGTTGACTAGCTGATCGGAGTGTTGACTTGATTAGTTATGAACTGAACCATAGAGGAGGACTTAAAGGTTATTTCAAGTAGATGAATGTAGGCGGATGGCGTTTGATTGGATTCTAGCTGAAAAGGGTGAACCGGGGGGCGTGAGAATTTTTTGGAAAACAAGGAAAGGAGCGAGAATGTCTTCCCAGTATTCTAGATAACTAGACAATCGATGATGTGTGTTAATGCGTCGAAGTATGAGATACACGAAAGTGTTTCAAATATGGACGAGCGAGACTTTGATTGGATTCTAGCTGAAAAGGGTGAACCAAGGGGACGGCTGTGTGGATTTCTGTGCTAGTTGACTAGCTGATCGGAGTGTTGACTTGATTAGTTATGAACTGAACCATAGAGGAGGACTTAAAGGTTATTTCAAGTAGATGAATGTAGGCGGATGGCGTTTGATTGGATTCTAGCTGAAAAGGGTGAACCGGGGGGCGTGAGAATTTTTTGGAAAACAAGGAAAGGAGCGAGAATGTCTTCCCAGTATTCTAGATAACTAGACAATCGATGATGTGTGTTAATGCGTCGAAGTATGAGATACACGAAAGTGTTTCAAATATGGACGAGCGAGACTTTGATTGGATTCTAGCTGAAAAGGGTGAACCAAGGGGACGGCTGTGTGGATTTCTGTGCTAGTTGACTAGCTGATCGGAGTGTTGACTTGATTAGTTATGAACTGAACCATAGAGGAGGACTTAAAGGTTATTTCAAGTAGATGAATGTAGGCGGATGGCGTTTGATTGGATTCTAGCTGAAAAGGGTGAACCGGGGGGCGTGAGAATTTTTTGGAAAACAAGGAAAGGAGCGAGAATGTCTTCCCAGTATTCTAGATAACTAGACAATCGATGATGTGTGTTAATGCGTCGAAGTATGAGATACACGAAAGTGTTTCAAATATGGACGAGCGAGACTTTGATTGGATTCTAGCTGAAAAGGGTGAACCAAGGGGACGGCTGTGTGGATTTCTGTGCTAGTTGACTAGCTGATCGGAGTGTTGACTTGATTAGTTATGAACTGAACCATAGAGGAGGACTTAAAGGTTATTTCAAGTAGATGAATGTAGGCGGATGGCGTTTGATTGGATTCTAGCTGAAAAGGGTGAACCGGGGGGCGTGAGAATTTTTTGGAAAACAAGGAAAGGAGCGAGAATGTCTTCCCAGTATTCTAGATAACTAGACAATCGATGATGTGTGTTAATGCGTCGAAGTATGAGATACACGAAAGTGTTTCAAATATGGACGAGCGAGACTTTGATTGGATTCTAGCTGAAAAGGGTGAACCAAGGGGACGGCTGTGTGGATTTCTGTGCTAGTTGACTAGCTGATCGGAGTGTTGACTTGATTAGTTATGAACTGAACCATAGAGGAGGACTTAAAGGTTATTTCAAGTAGATGAATGTAGGCGGATGGCGTTTGATTGGATTCTAGCTGAAAAGGGTGAACCGGGGGGCGTGAGAATTTTTTGGAAAACAAGGAAAGGAGCGAGAATGTCTTCCCAGTATTCTAGATAACTAGACAATCGATGATGTGTGTTAATGCGTCGAAGTATGAGATACACGAAAGTGTTTCAAATATGGACGAGCGAGACTTTGATTGGATTCTAGCTGAAAAGGGTGAACCAAGGGGACGGCTGTGTGGATTTCTGTGCTAGTTGACTAGCTGATCGGAGTGTTGACTTGATTAGTTATGAACTGAACCATAGAGGAGGACTTAAAGGTTATTTCAAGTAGATGA